>JAJOZX010004057.1:167500-445687 GCA_023014485.1 Bathynomus jamesi
ATAGGTAGGTTTTTACCTGCAGAATGCCAAATTGCAGAGAGAAAACCTAAGTATAGGTGAGCGTAAAGGTATGGGCATTAGTTGGATAATTTTTTTTTTCGTTAAATAGTTTTGAGCATTTTTTTAATTATAGAAATGTACATTTAATTTGATACCGTTCGAAACTTAAACTTCTCTTTTAACAATGAATCATTATTTGAGATTTTTTTTAAACTAAATTTTACGGACCGATTAATATATATATATATATATATAATATATATATATATATATATATATATATATATATATATATCAGGTCATCCCATAAGTAATGTTGTTTTTTATGATAGATTAAGTTTAAACTAGTCCTACTCGGTTTAAGCATAAATTTTCCGAAGGTTGTACCTAAGAGGAGATCTATCGTGTTTCGCTACATACTTTACAGACCTTGACCAGTGAAGACGTGTGTTTTGCTTTATGTGAACTCCTCATAAACGTGGCGGTATCAGAAGAGCATATCAGGAATATAATGCTTTACGAGTTCAAAAAAGGGAATAGTGCTACTGAAGCAACGCGAAACATTCAGGACGTTTATGGCAACGATATTCTGCATGTGAAGAAATGTCAAAGATGGTTTCGAAAGTTTAGGAATGGTGACTGCTGTTTGACAATTGCAGCACGCTCTGGACGCCCTGCTGAGTTTGATGATGACCTGCTGTTAGCCGCACTTGAAGAAGACTGTTCAACAACTGTCGAAGAATTGGTCCAGAAACTCAATTCATCGACATTTGCAACAACTCGGGAAAGTGCTTAAGTTAGGAAAATGGGTGCCACATGAATTGTCGGTCGACAATCTGAGGGTGCGGGTAAACATTAGCACAGCTCTTCATTCCCGTGAACTCCAAGATCCGTTTTTGCACCGTTTAGTGACTGGTGATGAAAAGTGGATACTGTACCAGAATGTTAAGCGCCGTCGACAGTGGGTTTGTGCCGGAGAACCAGCGACACCACAGCCAAAACCAAATCTTCACCCTCGGAAGGTGTTGCTCAGTGTTTGGTGGGATAAAGGTGGTGTAATACACTTTGAAACCTTACCACACAACCGAACAATCACCGCTCAAGTCTACTGTCAACAACTGGATCGATTGAACACTGCACTAAAAGAAAAGAGACCTTCTTTGGTTAATCGGAAAGGAATCGTGTTCCACCACGACAACGCACGTCCTCATACCCCTCGGATCACTTCTGCAAAAACTGAGGAGCTTGGGTGGGAAAAACTTCCACATCCTCCATATTCTCCAGACCTTGCGCCTTCAGATTATCATCTCTTCAGGAGTCTGCAAAACTATCTTGACGAGAAACAGTATGCTTCTTTAGATGACCTGCACACCAGTCTTTGTACGTTTTTTGCCTCAAAACCGCCTGAATTTTATAAACATGGCATTGAAAAACTTGTAGGACGTTGGCAGAGAGTGTCATTGATTCCGATGGAAAATATATACTAGTTTTTTTGTCCTTCAAATTCCGATCTAAAAAACGACATTACTTATGGGATGACCTGATATATATATATATATATATATAGCTTTCAACCTTTCAAATATTTCGTGCGATGATTCCTCATTTCACGAAGGTCAAGCTTGTCGCCCCTCCTTTGAATTTTATGAAACGTTTACCATGTGATGCATATTGTAGTGTGACTCAGTCTGTGCCTAAAGACGGTTACCGCTTGTTGATATTGTATTTTGTTCGCTCGATATTTACTGCTTTGTGGTCATTTTGTGTGTTTTGTCGCATTTTGTGCATTTGAATAATGGCTACTGTTGAAGCACAACGTGTGTGCATAAAATTTTGCGTTAAGCTGGGAAAGACTGTTTCTGAAACCCATGCCATGCTGAACACAGCATTTGGCAATGACGCCTTAAGTCGGACAACCACTTTTGAGTGGCACGAGCGTTTTAAGGAAGGGCGAACGTCGACGGAGGATGATGCGAGGGTGCGACGACCTTCCACTTCAAGAACTGATGACACTGTTGCTCGTGTTCGTGAAATGATTAGAGGGAACCGTAGACTGACAGTCAGGGAAGTCGCGGACGGAATGGATATTTCGATAGGATCATGCCACACGATACTCAAAGAGAATCTGGGGATGCGTCGTGTGTCAGCCAAATTTGTGCCACGACCCTTGGCTGCCGAGCAGAAAGAACAACGTGTTGTTGCGTCTCAAGACCTCCTTCAACGTGCCAATCTTGATGAAAATTTTCTCAGAAACATCGTTACGGATGACGAGACGTGGGTGTACGGGTATGACGTTGAAACAAAACAGCAGTCATCGCGATGGAAGTGCGCGACGTCCCAGAGACCGAAAAAAGCACGGCAAGTCCGATCGAATGTGAAGGCAATGCTGGTCATTTTTTCGATTACTACGGACTCGTTCACTACGAAAATTCGTCCCTAGAGGTCAAACAGTTAACCAATAGTTTTATTTGGAAATACTGAAGCGCGTGCGAGACGCAGTAAGGAGAAAACGGACTGAAAGTTGGAACGCGAGAACGTGGATGTTGCACCATGACAATGCACCCACACACACAGCGTTGTCAATTCAGCAGTACCTGGCGAAGCACAACGTCGTAGTCGTTCCCCAGCCCCCGTATTCTCCAGATCTGTCCCCGGCAGACTTTTTTCTTTTCCCCAAACTTAAATTTGCATTGAAAGATCGAAGATTTCAAAGTGTGGACAAAATCATTCAAAATGCAACAAACAAACTGAAGGCGGTCAGGAATACGGCCTACCACGTAAGCTTTCAAAAGTGGAAACGCCGTTGGGAGCGATGTACAGCCGCACAAGGAAACTACTTTGAAGGGGGGCAACATCAATTAGATCGGAAGTGTTACCAGAAAGTTTTTGTGGGATCAGTCCAGGAACTTTTTGAACATACCTCGTATATCGTTCTTTACATTTTAAAAATATTTAAATTTAGAACACTTCCACATGATGACCATCATTTGTCGCCGCAGTGCGTATTTGACGCCCAAACTTCATTAGAGCATTGGCAAATCGCACTTGAGGAATGGACCTAACAATCTGTGATTATCGGTCAGTATAGGCTCACCTCCCTCCGTATAAAGCGCTTTGAACGTGTAGAGACTTTAATTACTATCTTCAATCCGAACGAACGTGGCTTCAGGGCTAGAAGATCATACCTATCACGAGTAATAGACCACCAAGAGAAAATACTGGAAACATTGTGTCGAGGTCAAAATATAGATGTAATATATACGGTACTGACTTTGCTAAAGCCTTCGATAAATGTGACCATGGAATTAGAGCACAAAAACTTAAGAATACATATGGATGGATATTTAATTTTCTGACTCCAAGGAAACCAAGAGTTGGAGTAGAGTTAAATCTGACATCTCAGAAGTCGTCAGCTCTGTCCCACGAGGCACAATATAATGGATTGCAGACATTGATGCGGATATTAATGACAGTGTCATATCACGTTTCGTGGATGACAAAAAAGTTACGCAAGAAAGTATCAAATGGAGGTGACAGAAAAATTACAAAACGACACTGAAATATTATTCAAGTGGGCGGAAGACAACGATATGAAATTCAACGAAGAAAAAATCCATCTTCTAAGCTATGGTAAGAAAAAAAATAAAGGATACAAAACACTACTTTTCCTTCCTGCTAGAACAGGACTTCCGAACCTTTATCATGTGCGACCCCGAAAATCATGTTCACACAATTCACGACCCGAAACACTGGTCATAGTTCAACAAACTCCCCAAAAGTTATTATTACGAGGGCCACTCAATACATTTTGTCCCACCTTTTTTTTTCTTTCCAAGTTTCCTTGTAAGTTCCAGAAATTTTGTACACGAGTAGTTAGAAACCTCTTTTACAAGTTTTTACTTTTCCACATAGTCTCCATCCTTTTCTACGGCTTTCCTCCACCTCGAAACAAGGGCCTTTATTCCTTGCTGGTAAAAGGCCGCTGGCTTCCGCTGGAGCCACCTCTTAACCTCCTCAACAATCTCATCGTCACTCTGAAACTTTCTTCCACGAATAGCATCCTTCATTGGCCCAAACAAATGCACGTCCGAAGTTGCCAGATCCGGGCTGTATGGAAGGTGGGGTAACACAGTCGAGCGCATTTTTGTGGTGGCCTCTCTTGTTTGCAAACTGTTGTATGGTCTTGCGTTATCGTGCAAAAGAAGGACGTCTTCCACTTTTCTCTCCGGTCGAACTCGCTTTATACGTCTCTGGAGTCTCTGTAGGGTAGCAATATGTGCCTCTGAGTTGATTGTTTGTCCTTTGTTCATAATGTCCACCAGAATCACCCCTTTCATGTCCCAGAAGATGGTGGCCATAACCTTTCCTGCAGAGGGAGCCATTTTGAACTTTTTTCTTGTGTGGGAGTCTGCGTGATGACACTCCATGGATTGGCGTTTTGTTTCAGGTTCAAAGTGGTGTACCCAAGTCTCATCCCCAGTCACAGTTCGTAAAAAAAGGAAGTCATCCCCTTCTGTCTCGTATCGAACCAACGACTCGGAAGCAATTTCTTTTCTTCAGACTTTGTGATCTTCAGTCAGTTCGCGAGGAACAAACCGTGAACACACTTTTGAGTATCCCAGTTGCTGAATTATCGTATTCACACTTCCTTCATTAATTCCTAGCTCCAGTGATATCTCTTTGTATGTGACGCGCCGATTTGATCGAATGATGCTGTTAGCACGTTGCACAGTGTGAGATGTCAGCCGATGCCGGGCGACCGCTGCGTGGCTCATCATCGAGGCTGGCTCTCCCTCTCTCCGATGATTTCACACGTTTAGACCAGCGTCCAACTGTGCTTCAATCAACAACAGCATCTCTGTAAACGTTTTGTAGATGTTTGTGGATATTTTCAACTGTTTCCTTCTCTGCGGTTAAGAACTCGATAACAGCTCTCTGTTTACGACGCACATCACTGTCAGACGCCATTTTCGAAACTGCGTTAACCATCGGTTTTATACAAGGGCGTTTAAAAGCGGTTTTATACAAGGAGGGGGGGTTCAAACTGGAAAAATCCGGTTATGTGAAACGCAGAAAGTTCAAACTTACGGCCCAAAAGACATTTCAGCCCCATAGCCTATTATTTAGCTAAGAAAAAAGGGTGGGGCAAAATATATTGAGTGCCCCTAGTAAGTTATATATATATATATATATATATATATATATATATATATATATATATATAGGGGCCCCGCAAGGGGGTTCTAAGCTCGTGATCTTGAGTGCTCTTTGTGCTCGTTTGTACGTGCTTGTTCCTGGAGGTTTCACGTGCGCCCTCCCGGCCCTAGCACCCAAGGATGATGGGGCTCGACCCTGCAGTCCTTGTCATCCTTGGTCTTTTTCCACTTCGACTGTCCCCTCCACCCTTTCTTTTTCCTCTGTCTTTCCTCTCACTTTTTCTTTGTTTTTTCCGCTGAGATATGCCCTTTAAATAGAGGCGAATCGGTTCTTCCTGAACTAAAAAAAAAAAAAAATATATATATATATATATTAGTTGCTTAGCCGCTGATTCGTACCTAGAGTGGTACATATCTCGGCGAGACAGACGGTGGGTAGTGTCGCTGGGATGGGAGTATGAGACTGAGGGGATGAGAAGGTTGTTATTGAATATGTGGGAGGGGGGGTATGAATTTAGATGCGGTGAAGTAGTTGAGAGTGGGTGAGGTATGAGAAACTCATTTCCGCTGAGAAATGGGGGCATTCGGCGAGTATGGACTGGAGACGTTCGGACGTGGGATGTGGGACAGGTAAGGGAAACAGCTGTGGCGGAGGTCAGACAGATTCGGACATTCGACCAGGAGGTGGACGACGGTGATGGGGCTATGGCAGGTGGGGCAGAGCGGGGCTGGCAATTTAGCCATAAGGTGACCGTGTGTGCCCGAGGCAGAGACGGGCTAGAACCACTTCTTCATGACGGGACCTATGGAATGAGGAAGCCCAATATCCAAGGTGTGGATTTATCCGCTGGGGCATATATAATAAATAAATAAAATATATATATATATATATATATATATATATATATATATATATATATATATATATATATATTATGCAGGAAGGAGGGGGCCATGAGTGAATGGCACGCAAAAGCGTCCCTCCCAATAGAAGATAGCCAAATTCAAGGTCCAGGGATTTCGAGATGCCTGGACACTACGTTTAAAAGACAGACAGACAATCCATCTTTCCCCCTGTTTTGATCGGGGGAAAGATGGATTGAGGAAGATTGTCCCAGAGTTCACGGTTAAGTAGAAAGATTGAAAATATCGATTAACCCTTGCGTTAGAGAATTGGACAGAAAAGGAATGACAATATATTGAAAATCTGGTACCGCGTTCTCTCCTTAAAGGAGGAGGCATGCAGTTGGAGAATTCAAAAGAGCAGTGTCCTTATAATAGCGATAGTCAAGGGCGTACCTAAAGTATTTGGCACCCGGAGCGGATCCTTCCTTTGGCACCCCCCATAAATAATTTTAAAATTTAAACACAGAAAAATATATTATGTTTGCAAGTAGATTTTTAAACAGTACAGTACTGTCCTAAGCAAATTGGAAATAAGAACAATGCAGGACATTAAAAATTCAGTGAACAGGTAATACTGCATTTTATTTTATACAAAAAACACAGGAAATCCAGTCTCAACGCTCAGCCTATTCTTCAAAGGTAAATAGAGAGGATTCACAGTCTCTGCTTTCGAGCCTTAATTTCTGCAAATTGATCAATGACCTCATCAAAATTCACCTTCTTTGCATATTCATGTTCAATTGAAAGTAAAGCCAAATTTGTCAATCTTGTCTGACTCATAGTCGAGCGAAAGAAATTTTTTATCAATTTCAATTTGGAAAAACTTCTTTCACATGAAGCAATAGACACACAGACAGTCAAAAAGAATCTCAAACACAGTGACAAGCTTGGCAAAGATTCACAAAAATCCCATTTCACAATAAACTCCAGAAACTGCAATGCTGTCCATTTCTTTGCCTCTTCAACGCTGATTTTGGCAGCTTCCAAATGCCTCCGAAGTCGTCCAATTTCCACACTGATATCTTCATCAGAGAATTCATCGAAAATCTGAGTCAAATTTGGAATATACTTCCGAAGTTCTTCTTCTGTTGCAACAACCAAAGTGTTTGGCTGAATAACAGCGAAGATTGACAGAATTTGATCCATTGCCTTAGAACGAATCTCCAATTCTTGATGAAAGCGATCAAGACATTCAAACATAGCCCTTTTTACTTCCTCTGGCAATGTGAGACCAGCATCCTTTGCCATCTCTCCTGGCATCCTTTTTCGGAGCTTTATTCTCCCTCTTCTCTCCATAGAAATGTCCATTTCCTCACACTTTGTAGTTGCATAATGAATGGCCCTCTCCACAATTTCATTGCGCTGATCTTCAAGAAACAGTTTTAGAGCTTGGAGCTTCACAATACACTTTTCAAGGCTGATTCCAACTGTTTGCAAATACTTTTGTGTGAGATTAATTTCTTCCAGGACTTCACACCAGAAAGAAAGGTAACTCTAAAAAGAGAAGTCACATACAGCAGACAGCAAAATCTGAGCTGATCCTCTTGTGTCCACATTTTCTTTGGGATCGCACAGTACTTCAAGAGTTGAGGTCAGCTTTTCAAATTTGCCTTCACTGGTTTCACAGCGTCATAATGAGCACTCCATCTTGTCTGGGAAAGTCTTTTGACTGTCATGCCTACATTCTCCATCAGCACTTCCCATCGATGAGTTGAGACTGAAAAGAAGGAATAAACTCTCTCCAAGGTTCCAAAAAAAGTCACATGAAGAAACGCTTCCAAAATGAGTGCACTCCGCAAAAGTTCAGAGAATGATTTGCACAAGGCACAAACAAAGCCTTGGGATTAATCTCTCTGATCTTTGAGTGAACACCACCATGAATCCCAGCCATAGTTGCAGCGTTGTCATATCCTTGACCACGGCACAGGTTTATGTCCAGTCCATCTCACTCCAGATGTCTCAGGATATCCCCTGTGAGCTCAGCAGCAGTCTTTCCGGCAATAGGGAAGAAGCCCAAGAATGATTCCTTTACTTCAACTTTGTCACATGCAATATGGACGTATCTGATCACTTCACACATCTGATCAGTGTGGGACACATCAGGAGTGCTGTCAAAAAGAATCCCAAAATACTTTGCTTTCTTGATATCAGCCACTATTTTCTCTTTGACGTAATTCCCCAAAAGGCAAATGAACTCATTCTGAATCTTTGGAGATAAATACGAAGCCACTCTCCTCCCAGATTGAATAGAATGCTTAATCCTTACAAAATGTTCTTTCAAAACTGGATCATAATTTGATAGTAACTCTACCAATTCCATGAAGTTTCCTTTGTTTGCTGATGACATGCCTTCTTTGTGACCACGAAAAGGAAGATTCTGGTGAGCCAGAAACAAGGTTACGTCCAAGAGGCGATGTAAAATATCCCTCCATTTCTTTCTCTCCTTGTCCATTGTTGCTTGATGAACTTTTGATGGAGTGTAAACCATCCATGTTCTCAAAACTTTCTCGCCATTTGGCAGAGCCTTATAGAACCATGCAGTGGTCAGCTGTCGACTCTTCCCTTTGGAACAAATTGGAACTGAAGAAATTGTCTGTGATTATTATTATTATTATTATTTTTATTTGGGGGGGGGGGGTTAAATGCAAACACGACTCCTAAAAAAACAGAAAACTATGAGCATTACTCACAAATAACTAGACCGCTGACAAAATGAAAATTAACAGTATATCCAGTAAATAAAGAAGTCAAAAAAATCACGACGATGCATTTACCAGGTATTATAACATCACGACGATGCATTTATAAACACTTAAACATCACTATGATACCACATTGTCAAAAATTACTGGACACTGCCCACTGGTATAAGTTCCATGATATTGTTATAAACACCAGCACTTTATACTTTATCATAATTATTTAATGAAACATACCTCATGTATGTGGAGTCACAGTGTCAAGTGAACAAGACTTGGAATGTAAGTTGCAGCCAGCTGGCTATACTCAACAAAATGATGACTAAAACGTCAACAAACGTTCGCCTTTCGATGTAATTTTTATCAAATATTTAATTTTTCGTTTGTAAATTTTGTATTGCAAATAAAAATAAAAAATTATTTTATAGTGGAAATTAACATTAAGCTATTGTAATAGTTTGAACATTTTTACATTTTTTTCTTACTTTGGCGAATTTTTCATTTGGTTTGAAAACTTGTACTGGTATTTCAACTCTCCCGATGGCACCCCCCCTCCTGGCTGTCACCCGGGGCGGACCGCCCCCCTCGCACCCCGCTTAGTACGCCACTGGCGATAGTAAAAAGAGAGTGAGGCAACATTAGGGCGAAGAGAGGGAGACTGAAGACAGTCAGTGAGAAGCCGGAATTGATGAGACGAAACGCTTTTGATTCCACCCGGTCAAGTAGAACTATGTGGGTTGAGCCACCCACGCATGAGAAGCATACTTAGTACAGGGTCGGACAAGACTCCCGTACAGAGAGAGCAACTGAGTTGGCTAACCTTTAGAAGCTGTTTTAGAAAGAGAGTATATGTGATCTTTCCAGAAAAAATCACGAGAAAAGGAAACGCCAAGAATGTTGAGAGAAGAGGAACGATTGAGTTTGTTTTGTTGAATGTAAGAGGATAGTCGTGTGGAAGATTGTGGCGAGTAGACAGATGAAGAAACTGAGTTTTTGAGTCATTGAAAGCCACAAGGTTTTCTTTACTCAAATCAGAGATAGTAGAAAGATCAGAGGGAGGGACGCTTTGTGAAGTGCGTGGGAAGTAAGAGTGGAATCGTCGGCATAAGAGTGGATAGGATAGGAAGTGCGACTTAATAGATCATTGATAAATAAAAGGAAAAGAGTGGGTGACAGGAAGAACCCTGAGGAACACCACTATTAATAGCTTTTAGGAGAACAGTGACCATCTACAACTGCAGCTGTAGATCAGCCAAAAAGGAAATTTGAGATGAAGGTACAAATAGAAAGATAGAACCCGAAGGAGGGCAGTTTGGAAATTAAAGATTTGTGCCAGACTTATGAAAAGCTTGTGATATGTCTAGCGCAATAACAAAGGTTTCACCGAAATTCCGAAAGGAGGAGGACCAAGAGTCAGAAAGATATGCAAGAAGATCGCCAGTAGAACGTTCCTTGCGGAATCCATACTGACGATCTGAAAGAAAGATTGTGAGAAGAGGTGTTTAAGAATCTTCCTCTTTAGTATAGGCCCAAAAACTTTAGAAAGGTAAGAAATCAAAGCAATTGAACGATAGTTGGAGGGTTGAGAGCAGCCACCCTTATTTTGGATATACTGAATGAAAGCGAACTTCTAGCAAAGGGCTTTTCAATCTTGGGGTCGCGAAGATTATATATGGGGTCGTGAAGCGATCTGATAATTTTATTTTCAATTCTCTTTCAACTTCTGTCCGACAAGACATTATCAATCATGAATGTAGTTGCACATAACAGCTGGAATCCTCCGGCGGCAGAATCGGGTGGCTGGTGGTTCAGCAAGCATCAGGGATTTCACTCGGTCTTTCAGGATGGATCCTGAACGATTCTGCCGCCACATCGAAACAATCCTCCGAAATATTGAGTACGACACTGACCTTTTCGAGTCTCTCCTCACCTCCTACCCTTGCCGACTTGAAGCCGTCCGCCAAGCACAAGGAGGCAACACCAACTATAGTGTGGTTTTGTTTAGACGTACAGGGTGTCCATAAATGTTTACCCTGAAAACAGTATGCTCTCATGTTTTAATGACGAATCTTACATCCGTTTTCTTTTTACAGGTGATCTCGTACACGCATAGAGTTTCTGTGCTGGTGTGTTTCGTCTACCGCATTCGCCGCTAGGAGCGCTGTAGTAGCTGTTCAGTTAAGATGGCGTCTGTGACAGAGAAGGTACAATGTGTTGTGTGGCTTGCAGAAACAAAATCTCCTGTCAGTGTTCAGCGAAGGTTCAGAACAAAGTATGGAAAGAATCCACCTGATGTGAAGTCAATTAAGTCGTGGATGAAAAATTCTTGGAAACTGGAAACGTGGAAAAGGGAAAGAGCAGTGGTAGACCATCAGTTTCCGATGGGACGGTGGAAAACATTCAAATGGCTTTCACACCAATTACGCCATCCCCCAGCTGCAGGACAGGCAGCCAACTGTCATCTTCCAACAAGATGGGGCACCCCCTCATTGGGCGCATGTTGTTCTTGAAACTCTCGACGCAACATTTCCAAATCGATAGATTGGCAGGGACGGGCCAATCCCATGGCCCCCAAGATCACCAGACATTACCCCGCTGGATTTCTTTCTCTGGGGGCATATTAAAGATTTGGTTTATGCAACAGTTGTTCCAGATATCAGGACATTGCGAGAACGCATTACGGATGCAATTGCAACAGTTAACCCACATATGTTGGAAAATGTGTGGCGTGAGTGTGAATACCGTTTAGACATTTTACGTGCCACTAGGGCTGCACATGTGGAAGCTTATTAAGTTCATTAACTATGTATCAAAACTTTGTATGTTTATCTACTTATGATTAAAACTGTTTGAATACGAGTGTTTATTTAAAAGTTATAGCATGCTTTAATCAGGGTAATCATTTATGGGCACCCTATAGAATTAAATTGTCTAAAAGATGCAACAATCAGTTTTTTGTACCTCTATTAGTTTCATCTGTGCAGGGGGGGGGGCAATTATTGCTTGCCACCCACTGCAAGCATTTCAATTCCATGTTGATGAAATTTCTTCAGTTTGGAAGGAAAAAACTCGGAGGGTTGATAGCCTCGAAACTTTCAGGTTCTTTCCCGTCAAGATAGTTTTGAAGACTTCTGAATAGGTGGTAATCTGATGGTGCAAGGTCTGGTGAATACATAGGATATGAAATTTTTTCCCAACCAAGCTGTTCAATCTTGGCAGTGGTGATTTGAGCAGTATGAGGACGCGCGTTGTCCTGTTGAAACACAACACCCTTGCAATTGGTCAAAAAGGACGTTTTGTTTGCAATGCAGCGCTCAGTCTTTGAAGCTGCTGACAGTCGACTTCGGCTGTTATGGTTTGATTGGGCTGCAACAGTTCAAAATAAACCACTCCTTGAATATCCCACCAAACATACAGCAAAACCTTCCTGGGGGTGCAGCTGTCCTCTTGGATGTGGTGTAGCAGATTCCCCAGCACTAACCTACTGCCGATGACGCTTAACATTGTAATAAAGCACCCATTTTTCATCCTCAGTAATGAGTCGATTCAGAAACGGTGCTTGAAGTTGCCGAGAATGCAATGAAGAGCAAATGCTCACACGATCTCTACAGTTGTCTGGTGACAAAGTATGGGGAACCCACTTCCCAAGTTTCGACACTTTTCCCAGTCGTTGCAGGTGGCGATGAACTGTGGGACCAGTCGGTGTGTATATATATATATATATATATATATATATATATATATATATATATATATATATATATATATATATATATATATATATATATACAGGGCGTCCCAAAAAAATGTATACACACTTTAACAGCTGATAGCTCAATTGATGTTTCTTTCTTTCCAAGTTAAACCCATTAGAATTAATAATGGCAGTCAGACTAAGCTTTGAACAAAGGAAATTCATTCTAAAATGCTACTGGAAGTGTGAAAACGTAGTTGAAGTGCAAAGACAGTTTAGGAGGGAGTTTCAAACAGATCCACCAACGCGACTTACCATCACTCGAATTAGAGATGGAATTAGCCGATGGAACTGTTCAGAATGTCCACAAGAAGCGTTCCGGAAGACCACGGACATCGACAAGCCCCACAAAGCAAGAAAGAGTACTGGAAACGTATCACCAAAGTCCAAGAAAATCTGTGCGGCAAGCGAGTCGTGAGGTAGGAATTTCAGAATCGTCTGTCCAACGCATTTTGAAGCGCTGTCAATGGAAAAGTTACATTCCAAGATTAGTCCATGCTATTAATGAAGATGATCCGGACCGAAGAGTGGAGTATTGCGAGTGGTACTTGGCACGATGTGGATGTGGATTGGACGAAGGGGTTTCGTAGAATACCCTTCGCGTTCACCAGACCTCACACCACTAGACTTTTTTTTATGGGGATACTTAAAAGACAAAGTCTACGCTATAAAACCTGCAACAGTCGCTGAATTGAGAGCAGCCATTGAACGAGAATGCACACAAATACCAAACGAAATGTTTCGTGATGTTTGCGATTCCATTGCTTCGCGTTATCAGCAGTGCCTGGACCAGAACGGACGTCAGTTTGAAAACAGGCGTTGACAAAACAATTAAATAATGTCTGTAGATTCTATTACATTTTGAAAATGAAATGTATTTTAATAAACACTGCCTTTATAATTATTTAAAGTGTGTATACATTTTTTTGGGACGCCCTGTATATATATATATATATATTATATATATAGTTTAAAAACCGATTAGATGCATATGTTGATAGATTGGGTATAGTTTAAGGTAGTAAAATTAAGGTTTTTGTGGTTCGGAACCCACATAAAATTGTAGGTCCCCTCAGCCACCACGGAGGACATGCGCAATACACAATTACAAACACGGTTAGGTAGACCAGCCATGAGTGGCCTAGGGTTTTTGTTGGTCTGAAACACTAACATTATAACACTTCTCAAAAAATCCGTTCGGACCTCCAGTTGATTTTTAGTTTGACATTGGATTTCGAAGTAAAAAAAAACTTCCCACCCTCAGGGCCGCCGGGTTAAATCCCCGGGGCCCGGACCTCTAGGGAGCCCGGAAAGAGGGGGATAAAATCTAAAAATATTAATAAAGCAATTAATTAAATAACAAGAGGAAATATAATTAATGAACATACATTTTATAGAGATTATCATACTGTATGTTTTGAATAGTAACTTCGACATATAATCAGTTTGCTTGTTATGTACACAAAAAACATTCACAATAAAATACTGAGTAAACAGGGGGGCCCATATACCAATCCTTCCCCGGGGCCCGTGGCAGCTCTAGCCGGCCCTGCCCACCCCTGATCTAGGTCACAACTTATTTCAGGAACAGTAATAAAGAGGGACATGTGAATTTATTAGATGAATGTAAAAACTGATATACATGGTGATACACATGATATACATAGCGAGAGCTATAGGACAAATGAAAACACATTCAGCTGCAGGTCCGGACAAATGGAACGCTTTATTGATTAAAAACTGTAAGAATGAAATAGTCCCCCCCCCCCGACTATATTTGATATGGGGAAGGTTCCTGGACACAAGGGAAATACCGAGCATCCTAAAAAGGGCAGACATTGTCCCTATATATAGAGGAGGGAGTAGGTCTGAAGCAAAGAACTATAGACCAGTGCCACTAACATCCCATCTCAAAAAAAATTGAAAGAATAGTTAGAGAGAAAATCTATGACTTTTTGGAGACACAGGAAAGATTCAATGAGAACCAGCACAGATTCCGATCAGGAAGATCGTGCCAATCACAATTAATAGAACATTACATCAATATCAAAGATGCACTTAAAAACAATGAAAACTACTATGTAAAAATGAAACATGTGGGAATAACCGACAAAGTGGGAAAATGGATTTATAACTTTCTCAGAGAATGTCAAAGTTGTAAAAATTCAAGGTATATCAACATCAGAGTCGGAAGTACGTAGCTCAGTACCACAAGGAACAGTATTAGCCCCACTCCTATTCATTATCCGCCAACAGACATAGACAATGAGGTAACCAGTATAGTAACAACCTTTACTGATAATGCAAAAACCAGCAAAAAAATTAAAAATGCAGAAGAGGTGGATACCCTACTAGGGCGGGTCATACTATGCATTTTTTTTAAATCAATGGAGAGGGGTGTTCAAATGACATATTTTGGTGTATAGAACACAATTCTGAAGAAAATATTTAATTCTGATAACCCTAACCTACATCATTTTGCAGTTGATTATTATTAAATTGTTGATTATTTTACTATTGTAGTTACCCCAGAATATGTGAGGGGATAGATTTAGTGATTATCTACTGATATTTTTTTTGTTACTGTTCACATGTGAGTATTATTCTGTTATATTTTAGAAAAAGCTATTTCTACGCATATTATAGTGATAGTGTGAAAGCTGGAGTAATGCGGAAGCTGGAGCTGCACCTGGGGAGAAAGCTGGTCTGGTTGGTGTGCAACCTGCACACTGTTGAACTTCCCCTGCGCCATCTCATTGTTGACCTTGATGGCCCTACTCTGTCAGACAAAAAATTATCCGGGCCAATAGGAAAGCTCCTTGATTCTGCTACAGACTTTGATATCAATCCAAACTTCACCCGAATCTCTGTTGGCCCTCCACTGATCAAGCTTCCTGACAAGGTCATTCAAGATCTCTCAACTGATCAATACTATGGCTATAAAATTGTCTGTGCAGTCAGGGATGGAGTACTTCCTGCAGGGCTGGCTCTGTTAGAGATAGGACCAGTAAACCACAGCCGCTGGCTCACCACAGCGAACAGACTTCTCAGGCTCTGGGTGTCAAAGCACGGACTTAAAGGAAAGAACCTGAAGATTCTGCAATTCATTGTGGAATTCATCATTGGAGTGTATTACCCATGTTGGTTCAACGTGAAGGTCAAGCACTCCTGGATCGAAGGGCCTAGGCACATCCTCTTTCAGCTGGACTGCCTCAAGTCCAAGAGAAAGGAGGTGCTGGATATTGTGATGCCAACTGTGAGAAGATCTGCTTGGTGTGCCCACAGTGAAGTCATCCTCCAAACACTACTCTGCTCTGAGGATCAGAAGGAGAGGATTGAAGGGGTGGAGAGAATCCTGGCCATCAGGGGAGAGGGGGACCCGGACACTCAGCTGGGGGACTCCTCTGTTAGGAGCAGAAGGACACCTGACGTCAATTGTGATGCTTCCAGCATCGGTGACTTGATCAGCTGGTCAGAAGGTGTGTCAGAGCCACCTCTCACCTGCTCTCTAAGCACCTCAGAGGTGAAAAACTTCATCAACACCCCCATGGGGTGCGCAACTGGCCTTGCCACACACAAAGCATTGAGAGGGTTGTTAAAATGGTGACTGAGGCTTCTGCTAAGTACTTCTCACAGGAAAAGAGGGATGGAGGGATCAGGGCTCAGGAGACCAGCAGGAAGCTGATGTCCAAGTCTGAGTCAAAACAGGATTTGTGCAACCTGGCAAAGTTCAAGATGTCAGGAGAATGATCTTTGTAATTATATCCAGTGATATACATGCAGTTCACCTATTAATAAATATATGTAAAGTTGATTTGGCCTTGTCAATATAAATGATTTACCTTATATCTTTTAATATATTATACAGGGGTTCAAAAGGGTAAAATTGGCAATTTAGAAATACAAAATGATGTAGGTTAGAGTTATCCTATCCACAAAATAAGCTCATATTTGAATTCCCCATGTAAACACACATAATTTAGACACCCCTGATGGTAGGATTTCCTTCAGATTCATGTTGTCACCTGAGTACGACCCGCCCTAATACCCTACAGATGGACACAAACAGAATGTACGAGTACAGATGGTCAGAAGACAACGACAAAATTTAACAGCGGAATTTTTCAGCTCTCGAGATATGGAAGAAATAAGGAGCTAAAATAGAATATTATGTCCCAAACAAAGGTGGGCACCCGGGCCTCAAAAAGGACCGACGGTCCGGGTCCCGGTCCTTGCCTCAAACTGGACCGACGGTCCCGGTCACGGTCCTTTCTGAAGATAGGACCTAGGAACGACTCGGTCCTCGGTCCTTATATATAATATAAGTGAAAAATTTGATTAAAATGAAAAATGAAATTAAAGACACCGGAAATCTTTAATTTTATTAACGTAAATTATAATTAATACAATACATAAATGATGAAAAAAAGTTATTAAGTTAAATGCTTGAGTTTCCATCTTCTTTAGAACTTCCAATAATCACTAAACACACTAAAATAGACCGTCCGGACCGGACCGTCCGGAATTGCTTAAAAATGGACCGTCGCTCCTCATTTCGGTCCTCACTGAGAAAAGGACCGACTTTCCCGCTCACATTCCTCAAAAAGGACCGAGTTCCTGGAATTCGGTCCTTTTGGAACTCGGTCCTGCCCACCTTTGGTCCCTGTTATTTTATTTATTTGTCGGGTTCGAAATCCCAGCTGAGCCGTGAACGGCCAAATTCTAAAGGGCAAGTTCTACCTAAAGCCCAAGTTAAGCTAAATTAAACTTTACGGATTTGAGATCCTATTAGGTCCTACCTCAGGGTAACCTCAGGGTTGCTGACTCGATGCGGGCCTACCTTAGACCTTAAATTACATGAACTTAAAAGGTAAACAAAAGGGTACTATTTGTGGTCTTCTTTATGAACCTTGCAACGACAACGCAACCTGGACTATTGCACGATGCAACAATCATGTATCTAAACAACCAAACTGAATTGCAAGAGAGCTCTCTATCAAACCACACCTTTACGTACGACCTTCCACAAACGAGTAGAAAGACGCGCAGCGTCTCAAAATGATGCCAACAGTGTGACCAAACAATGATGCCACAAGAGCTCAAAAATGCTAGCTCTAAATTAATTTAATTTTTCACTAACCTTACAAATATGAGATGGATATATATACACACCTTAACTTAATATATATACAAGCAATGCTGCATCAATCAGCTTAGGCATCGTATCGCCTTGGGACAACAATGGTTCTTCCTCTTCTAGATTTTCTAACACTCCCCACCGAAGAGGCATTGTTGTCATTACCTTCTGCAAGGTTAGCCAAGCCTTCTTCATGAGGCTGTAACTCAAATGTTTCATCTTGACTATCTGTGTTTTTGCTGATTTCTAAAGCATAGAGTTTTTGTATAGGTCTCTTTAACTTTCCTCCTGAAGTCTTTACCAGTGCAGACCTAACTAAATTGTCTTTGCCAACAAACAACTCTTCAATTATGCCAAGCTTCCAGCATTGCCTTGGTCTTTCATCCCCAATCATTACCACTTCTCCCACCTTGATACAATTTGCATTGGAGCCCTTTACCTTGCCTGATGGGTAATAATTGAGTTCTGGCAAGTATTCCATCTGCCACCTCTTCCATAACTGATCTTGTCGCTCTTCAAGGTACCTGAACCGTCTGGTTAACTCTCCTTGAGTGCTCTGGATGGGCTGCAAGTCTTCTGGCACACTGGGGTTTGATGTTAATCGTTTACCACAAAGAAAATGATTTGGTGTCAATGGCTCTGCATCCTGCCTACTGTTGTAAACAAAAGTGATAGGCCTACTGTTCACCATTGCTTCTACTTCACATAAAACAGTAGAGAATTCTTCTTTGCTCAAATGAGCATTAGCTAAAAGTTTCTTTAATGGACACTTTACACTTCTCACTAGCCTTTCCCAAAATCCTCCCACCATGGTGCTCTCTCAACAATAAACTCCCACTGTACCCCTTGGTGTGAAAAGTAGGATTGGAATCCTTCCTCTTTTAGCAAGGACCAAATTTCTTGGAGTTCCTTTGCAGCCTTTTTGAAGGTTTTTGCATTATCCGATATGATTTTATTTGGGAAACCCCTTCTGTTCACAAACCGTTTAAAGGCCAAAAGAAATACATCACTACTTAAGTTGCTTACCAACTCCAAATGGATTGCTCTGGTGGTAGCACAGGTGAAAAGACATATATAACCTTTGTTAGACTCCCCTCGCTCATACACATAGACTGGCCCTGCAAAGTCTACTCCCACTACATCAAATGGGGCAGTATAGACACACAGTTCTCTTGGAAGTGGAGCCACCTTTTCATAATAAGGCTTTGCACTCCAACGCTTGCAAACCACACATTTATGCAAGACCTTTTTCACTACTTGTCTAATTTTGAGAATCCAAAATTGTTGTCTAATCTCTATTATCACTTCTCTAACTCCAGCATGTAACAGCTTATGATGAGTATCCAGGATCAAAAGGTCCACAAAGTGCCCCCCAGAAGGTAGCAAAATTGGATGTCTTTTCTCCTCTGGAAGCCCAGAAAACTGTAGTCTACCTCCTACTCTCAATAAATCCTGATCCAAAAACACATCCAAACCCTTGAGCGCAGAATGTGTTGGTAGAACCTGTAATGGATGGCTGGTGAGCAATTCTCTCTCTTCACCAAATTTTTTCTTCTGCATATATACCACCCAGTATTTCCTGGCTTGCTGAATCTCATTACTGTTCAGAATTCCTTCCCTTCTTGTTTCTCCCTTAATGTTGTTGGTAAATCTATATATCCATGCTGTCACTCTTAACAATCTTTTCAGACTGCTAATGTCCTCAAGCCTCAATATGGGGTCCTGCTGCATAACTTGACAACTGTTCACAGCGCATTTTCTCACCTCACTCACCCATGCTTCTTCAGCCTGGCATTCTCCTACAATAGGCTGATTAGAAGGCCAGTTTTCACTTCCAAGTTTTAGCCACTCTGGCCCATTCCACCACAAACTTGATTGTGAAAGATCTTTCACCGAAATTCCTCGTGTTGGTAAATCAGCGGGGTTTTGGATGCCTGGACAATGCTTCCATTGCTTGGGATCTGTGTGCGCTTGAATTTCCTCCACCCTATTGGCAACAAATGGTTTCCATTTCCTTGCCTGACTTCTTAACCAGTGCCAAACTATAGTGGAGTCTGTCCAATAATAGCTTGGAATTTCATAGAGGGCCAAAGACTTTCGCACTGTAATTGCAAGCCGACTAGCAATAACGGCACCCATCAATTCCAACCTTGGAACAGAAAGCCTTTTCAAAGGTGCTACTCTACTCTTTGCAGCAACCAACCTGCAACTTACTTCTTCTTGCAATGCGCCTTTTATATAAATACAAGTTGCATAGGCTTCCTCACTTGCATCACAAAAGATGTGCAGCTCCAAATTGTCTGGACTATTGTTCAACTCTCCAAAGTACCATCTTGGGATTTCAATGTCTCCAAGATGTGCCAATTCTTTGAACCAATATTTCCACCTTACCACCATATGATCAGGTAACTCTTGGTCCCAACCAAGTCCAATTTCCCAGAGGCTCTGAAACCAAATTTTTGACTTTATCACAAATGGAGCCAGGAATCCAAGAGGATCAAAGACCTTCGAAGCCAAACTAAGAGCTGTACGTTTTGTCCACCTTGTCTCATTCTCAGCCAGCTCTACTAAAGATTTCCCATTGAAGGTAAACAAATCATCATCTTGCTGCCAAACGATGCCTAGCACCTTTGCGTCTATTGCCCACAACTCCTTAATACCAGAATCCTCAATACTTTCTGCTGCATCAGGTACTGCAGAGGAATGACTCATAAACTCTTGTAATTGCGAATGATTGGTCTGCCATTTTCTGAGCTCCATGCCAGCCTCCCTCATTATAGCTCTAGCCTCCATGAATATCTGTTTAGCCATTTCTGTATTATCCACGGAACATAGCAAATCATCAACATAAAAATTTTTCCTTATGTGTTCAATAGTGTTAGGATAGACTTCAGAATATTTCTTAAAATGGTACTGCATAGTAGCTGCCAACAGAAATGGACTAGAGCTGAGGCCAAACAACACTGACTTCATTCTATATGCTTGAACCTTAGGTTCATTTTCCAACAAGTCTTTCGTATCCACCCACAGATACCTTACTGCATCTCTGTCCTCTGGTTTTAACTTTATCCGCAAAAAAGCTTGCTTCACATCTGCAGTCAATGCTACTCTACCAAACCTGAATCTCAGTAACAAGGAAAATAAATCTGCATTTAAATTTGGCCCAGCATCCAAACAGTCATTCAAGGACACACCACCTTTGTCCTTGGCTGAGCCATCAAAAACTACCCTCAGTTTGGTGGTAGTTTTGTCTCGCCGTACCACTGCATGGTGTGGCAGATAATGTGCCTCCTGGCTCACCAGCTCACCTTGCACCCTTTCAGCATAGCCCTCCCTTACATAACTTAGGATGGCCTCATCGTATTCAATTAACAACTCATTTTTCTTAGCCTGTACAATGAAGTCTCCAACCTCCGATTAGCTAGCTGAAGGTTTGAACCGGGTTTGCAAGAATCCTTCCATGGTAGGCCAACTTCATAGCAACCATCTCTAAACCCAATCCCTTTTTCAAAGTGCTCTAAAACATCATTGTTCACTGTACTTGCCTGGTTGTCCTTTATACCAATAGATTCAAGTTCCCAAAATGCTTTCAAATGCCTTTCCAGACCATGGCTGTTCTCCTCAATCTTAACAAAGAGAGCCTTAACTTCCATTTCATTGCAATAACTACCATGTAGCATCCAGCCTAGCTTACTTTCAATAGCTACTGGGCCTTGAGATGTACGGACAATATTACCAGTGATGAAGTCCCAATAATAGTCAGCTCCAATCAAAAGACTAATATCTTCTGTTCCCTCAAACTTATTATTGCCCAAATTAATTCCTTTAACTTGCAATTCTTGGACACATGCCATATCTAAACAAGTAGTGACTGGAGCACAAAGTTCCTCAATCTCTACAGCTTGGACCTTGATAGTGGGACTTTGCGGTAACAACCCTTTAACCAGAACTTCTACCTTCTTAAATTTGGTTCGGTTTTGAACGGAACCCCCAAACCCAGAAATTCTTAAATTTTCCCTCTTAAGTTCTTTAAACTTCAATTTTCTGGAAATTCTGGTCTTAATAAAACTACACTGGCTACCACTATCAAACAACACTCTTACAGTAGCTTCTCCCTCATTCCCAATTAATAAGGCTGCAGTTGTTTGCAATAATCCCCCTTTACTTTTACTCCCTTGCATAGCAGTGGCATGTGCCACTGATGTCTCTACTTCTGGGGTAGGCCTACTAAGAGTGTTTTCACACAATAATGGCTGATGCCTACCATGACATTTTTTGCACAAAATTTTAAACTTACAAAACCTTGCTCTATGACCTTTCAAAAAACATTTAAAACATGCTGTGGACTTAGTTACCCTGTCCTTTCTCTCCTCAAAGGGTAAGGCCTCAGCCACCTCACATTTATATGACTTGTGGTTGCCTTCGCAAAATATACATTCCTTGATTCCCTTTAATTTATTCTCAGAGGAGGCATGTAGAGCTGACACTGTACCTGGGCTATTCCTTTTTGTGGAAACTTTGGTGCTGTGCCTGCATTTGTCCTCTTGTTTACCATCCCACTGTGCAAACTCAACTCCCTCTCGTCTTGCTAATTCTGTGCCTAAAAGACTTAACATCTGCTGAAGGGGGATGTACACATGTTCTGCAGAGTGTCCCCTACTTAATTCAAGCAAAATTGAGCTAGGCAATTTAGACTCCAGTGTAGGAACCAACATTATACCATACTTTTCCATTCCTACACCCAAGTTGTCCAGAGACCTAGTTCTAATTTCAAATTCATCATATAACTGCCGTAACTCCTTGACACTATTAGGATTATTAACAGGAGGTATAGTTAAAAGTGCACGGAGGTGGCTTTTAATTAAGATCTCTGGCTTACCAAACCGTTTCTTTAATATATCCCAAGCCACATTATAATTAGCCTCTGTTAATGCTAATCCTGCTATAGTCTTTGCTGCCTCCCCTTCCAAGAGGGACCGCAAATAATTAAACTTCTCCACGGCACTTAACACTTGACTAGAATGAACTGCTGATTGAAAACTGTCTGCCAATCCTTGCCATTCCTGAATACTCCCAGAAAATGTTTTGAGTACAAGCCTCGGTAATTGAACTACAGATCTGTTAACCTTAACTTCACAAGCATCATTTGTTGAGTGTTGTGTTTCATTATTAGACCTGGTCTCTAACTGTACTGAGCTGCTAAACTCTTTTGCTCGGAGGCCTACGTTAGTCATATCATCAATAATCTCTTCAAAGTAAATTATGTTATTTTCTATTTCATCCTCTTCTATAAGAGCCTCAATTTTAACATTTACCTCACTTAGAGCAACCTTTTTAGTTTCTAATATGGCAAGCTTCGCAGTCACTAAGCGTAAATCCTCTTGCTCTATGGCAGAATCTATAGTGGCAATGACCTTTGTAATTAGACCTTTGTAGGCACTTCTCCTTTTTATAAATTTGTTCAATTCAGATGCACTCATCTTCAATGTAAACAACCCTTGGGCTCAATACCAAATGAGCTGAATTGGCAGAAATACTTAACCAAACTGATCAAACGCAAATTTTACTTTCAAATAAACTGAATTGCTGAGTGGGGTACTAACCAAACACCAGTATGGAATACCAAATTTTCCACCCCAGGACCTTAATTCAATAATGACCCAAAATTAACCAAACCAGAAAAAATATAGGCCAAAAAACGACCGACGACTGGCCAAGTTTCGCAATTGGGCAACCAAACTTTACCCTGGGACCTTAATTCAATAATAACCCAAAATTAACCAAACCGGAAAAAAAGTAGGCCAAAAAACGACAGACGACTGGCCAAGTTTCGCAATTGGGCGACCAAACTTTTTACCCTGGGACCTTAACTCAATAATACTCAACCCGTCTAGGCCTAACTTGGGATACAATTTGCACAATCAGAACTTTGCCGAAAAATGGTCACTGACTCAGTCTTGGGGTAGAAATCCGGTTCTGAAGGACCATGTTATTTTATTTATTTGTCGGGTTCGAAATCCCAGCTGAGCTGTGAACGGCCAAATTCTAAAGGGCAAGTTCTACCTAAAGCCCAAGTTAAGCTAAATTAAACTTTACGGATTTGAGATCCTATTAGGTCCTACCTCAGGGTAACCTCAGGGTTGCTGACTCGATGCGGGCCTACCTTAGACCTTAAATTACATGAACTTAAAAGGTAAACAAAAGGGTACTATTTGTGGTCTTCTTTATGAACCTTGCAACGACAACGCAACCTGGACTATTGCACGATGCAACAATCATGTATCTAAACAACCAAACTGAATTGCAAGAGAGCTCTCTATCAAACCACACCTTTACGTACGACCTTCCACAAACGAGTAGAAAGACGCGCAGCGTCTCAAAATGATGCCAACAGTGTGACCAAACAATGATGCCACAAGAGCTCAAAAATGCTAGCTCTAAATTAATTTAATTTTTCACTAACCTTACAAATATGAGATGGATATATATACACACCTTAACTTAATATATATACAAGCAATGCTGCATCAATCAGCTTAGGCATCGTATCGCCTTGGGACAACAATGGTTCTTCCTCTTCTAGATTTTCTAACAGTCCCAGATCAACAGGAAATTCAGAGAAGCACGAATGCAAAGATTCAGGAGACAATATTATGACCCAGATAGACAGGAAATTCAGAGAAACAAGAAAGCAATAGGCTTTGGGGTTATAATGACCGACGATGCGAACTTGAGACACAAAATAAGATAGCGATAAACAAAGCAAAAAAAATTAAGGGACAGTCACTGTCAACCTTTAAAAGAAGGGATAAGAAGTAATGATTTCCCCGCTGAAAACAATGATCATACTAAAATTGAATACTGCTCAGTCTTGTCCCTATCTATAATTGCTGGAAAGAAGAGAGATACACCCAGACATAGGCAGTAGGGTGTATCATGCTCAGGTCAAATATTGGAAAACTTGGAATTTCAAGATTGGCGGTAATGTATTCCTATGTAAAATTGAATTTTAAGATGGGTTCGTCTTCTGCAACTTTTGCGAAAAATCGCATTTAAGTGTTCAAAATAGCACTTTTTGTCGAAAATGGGATTTTTGGCCAATTTCAAAGACTTGGTAGCCTCAAATGACCTCCATATGTTCCATATTGTTCACATACACCCTTAAGCATTTCTAGGGGCAGGCTTGGACCCATTTAAGATCAGCCAAAGTGGTTCATAACCCCTAAAATAACCAAAATGGCCCAAAACTAAGGAATTGTACGATTTTTAGTCTCCTATACACCACATTTCGAGGCTGTTCTCTTCATCAGGCAGAATCTTTTTGTTCTTCTTTCTTGGTCTTGCATTTTCTTTTTTTTAGAAACGCCTCCGCCAATTTTTATTTATTTTCTTTTCGGCATCACTGAGTGTGATGGCAGCTGCCTCCACCTTTCCGCAAGCTGCTGTGACGTTCAACCTTTTTTTGCAATTGCAATTCTTCTTTAATATTTGTATAAGTCCCTCCTCCACCCCCATCTTGTAATAATATGCTGGTCAACTGAATGTTTTGAGATTTTTTCTTCTGAAAGCATCCTGATTTGTCTAGCAGGTCTTGTAGAGATCTAAAACATGTTCATAATGTCTTGCTTTGACTTGAAAACTGGCAACAATTCTCTGTGATCGATCCTAGCACGAACAAAACCATCTTTCTCTCTTGCCCATACACTGTATGAGCTGCAGCTGAAACTTCCTGGACTGCTCTTTCACAGCTTTGAGTGTGACCTGAAAAGGTCTCAACTTCAAGTGGAGACCTGAGAAGCTCCTCAACTTCTCCTCTTGACATCTTACAGTGAAGAGTGGCTCATACAGTTTCTCCTTATCCCAATTAATCAGAGTAATTGGAGAAGTGGCATAAAAATTCAGTTTAGGGTTTCTATGAGTTCTCAGACTCATGTCTCCATACTCAGACTTACCTCTGATCTTCTTGATCATCTCAACCCCCACATGCCCTCTCCTTCTCATCCTCACTGCACAGGAGAGAGGCAATGAGGTTCTCACTGTGAGCATGATATGCTCCACGAACTATCACATGAGTGATTATGTTCCTGACTTCAGAGGTGTGGCTTCTCAGCAGTCCCAGAGTGGTCACAATATGGTGAGGTCCATCCCTCATGTGGTGCTTCACCTTGATCTCAAAGTACATCTTGAAGTAGAAGTCCAGGCAGAACTTCAGCAGCACCTCCAGCTTCTTCAGACCATGCTACCTCATCCACAGCATCAACAGAACCTCACCTGTAGTCAGCCAGCGTAACTGATTCAGTGGGCCACACTTCAGACCAGCAACTTCCTTGCTCAAATCTCCTGTCTTGAGGGCTTTGATCAGTAGGTAGCAGTTCTTCTGGTCAGTGCTAAGGTTCTGTGCAATTTCTTCTGGCAGTTCAATTATATCTTCTCTTGGCAGAGCCTTGAAGCTAAAGTTGACAGGTATGTCAGTGATCTTCTCCAAATGTTTTCCTATTGGGCCACTGAACTCAGACTTGTGCGTGCAGGGACCATCAAGCTTGATGATCATGTGCCTGAGGCTGAGTTCATTAATATGCAACTGGCATATCAGCCAGTGACACTTGTGACCTAGCAGTCTCTCCAAGTGAGTGATGGCTCCTCCATCAGGTCCTGTGTTTGTGGAGTCACCACCAAGGACGACAATAGTATCTTTAGCACCATGAGCACTAATCCACTCAAACAGAGCCTGAGCTATCTTCAGTGCAGGTTTCTCATTTCCTTCAGGTTCTTCTGGTGTGCAATGGAAGAGATACTTCCCCTCAGGTTCCCAGGTAACACTATAGTGCTCTTCAGTTGTAATATCAGGATGGACGCGGCCACTTTCTTCATTGTACCTCATGATCTTTGTCTTCTTATCTTGTTTTCCATCAAAGAAAATTCCATTGATCTCCTCTCCCTCTGTCCTTTTCTCCAGGGCCTCCACCGAAGCACCTATTACAGACTTCTTGCCCCTCCACATCTTCATCCTGTCAACAGCTAGATATGCCTTATCAGCAGATAGAGGGCCAGCTTTGATGAGATCTTGCAAGAAACCAGTTGCAATGGCTGCTGCAGGAGTGTTTGCCACCTTGAACCTGACTGCAGCCGCAGCAGTGCTTGAAATATCCATGTAGTTCCTCCTGGCAGAGGTGGAGACTTTGCCAGTGTTGACACTGGCGCTTGTGCCTGGTGCAGTACTGGAAAAATCTGTGTCAGCAGTAGGAGCTGCTCTGCCTGGAGACTCTTGCAAGGAAGTCACCTCATCTTCATCATCATCATCAGCTCTAAACAGTAGCTCCTTTTCTTTTCCTCTTTTCTGTTTCTCTTCTCAGCTGCCTTCTCTTCTTCCTCCTTCTTCTTAGCAACCTTCGCCTGTTTCACTGTTTCCTTCACATCAACAGATGCCATCCGGAAGCCAGAAACGTCTGAGGTTTTGATCCTCTGGTAGAACCACTCTAGCTCTAGCTTTGGAATCTTCTGACGCAGAGGACAGTCACAGTTGACATGAATCTAGCAGCACAGCCAGAGCAGCCAGATGCTTCAATTCCACAGAGAGTGATATCATGTCTGCAGGTTATGTCAAACAATGTATCAAGTTCAGATAGTCTCTTCTCTCTCTCTTTGCAGCCTTCACTCTGCCATTCACTAGGTCAATCATTTAATTCCACCTGACAAGAATCTTCCTGGCAATGGATCTCTCTTGAATGATCACAGGAGGTGTGAACCTGGCATTGCTTTTGCGCCACTGTGCCAGTACCAGTGATGCAAAGTCCTTAGCTAAATCTCGCAGAGGGTACTGAGCTCTCTTCATATCATCCAGAAGCAGCTTCTCTTCCTGGAGGAGGATTCCTCTCTGAAACACAGCTCTCCAGGTTGGAACTTTTGTGGGAAATAACTGCTTGCCTGGACCCACCAGATCACTCAGCTTTGAACCAGAACTTTTTCTGGTCTTTCGTCCTTGCTTAGCCATGGTGGCTACACAATCTTCACCAAGCTTTGTATCTGAAACATAGAAAATTATCACAGTGAAACTCTAGTAGCCTATAACAGCTGTTACAATGGTTTTGCTTGGTAAGAAACCGGTCTGTTATATTTGTACTACAGTGTATGTCCTGCACAGCTGTTCCGTACATAACCAGAAAACGAAAAAGTAGAAATTTGGACATTTAAACGTGATTTTTAGCAAAAGTTCAAGAAAACAAACCCCTCCTAAAATTTACTTTTACATAGGCATACATACTGCCAATCTTGAAATTCACGCTTCAGTGAGCATGATACAGTCTAGGGCGGGTCGTACTCAGGTGACAACATGAATCTGAAGGAAATCCTACCATCAGGGGTGTCTAAATTATGTGTTTTTACATGGGGAATTCAAATATGAGCTTATTTTTTGGATAGGATAACTCTAACCTACATCATTTTGTATTTCTAAATTGCCAATTTTACCCTTTTGAACCCCTTTATAATATATTAAAAGATATAAGGTAAATCATTTATATTGACAAGGCCAAATCAACTTTACATATATTTATTAATAGGTGAACTGCATGTATATCACTGGATATAATTACAAAGATCATTCTCCTGACATCTTGAACTTTGCCAGGTTGCACAAATCCTGCTTTGACTCAGACTTGGACATCAGCTTCCTGCTGTTCTCCTGAGCCCTGATCCCTCCATCCCTCTTTTCCTGTGAGAAGTACTTAGCAGAAGCCTCAGTCACCATTTTAACAACCCTCTCAATGCTTTGTGTGTGGCAAGGCCAGTTGCGCACCTCCATGGGGGTGTTGATGAAGTTTTTCACCTAGCAAGGGCAATGTTTTGAATCTCATCATAGTTTTTCTGTACCTTTGCCGAAGCTGCTGGCTCAGGGTCAGTTTGAGGGAAGAGCTCAACTTCAGGAACAAACTCATCTTCATCACCACTTCTCTCCAATTCCAGATCCTCATCACCATCTGCCAAAAATCTCTTAACATCCTTCCTGGCTGCCTTCTCTGCTACTGCAGCACTTTCCTCCTTGCTCCTTCTCCTTTTCTCTGCCTTCCTTTCCATCCACTGCCTTTTCAATGTCCTCACCTGTCTCTTGTGCTCTGGTAGATCAGGACCCCCTATTTGGTGGGGTCCCTTACTTCCAACTTTCTCTTTCTGTCCCTTGATGTAGGCAAGATCTTTCACAGGAATCTTTTTCTCTCTGCTGCAGGAACAGTTAATGTGGGCTTGGATATCACAGCCCTCACAGCCTCCCCCCTCACAACTGGTAATCTGACACTTGCAAATCAAAATATCAAAGAACTTGTCTAACTTGACAATGAACCTCTCTTTGGCATCAAGTTTGCCCTTCCCAAGAGAAAACTTCACTGCCTGATTCCAGACCTCCTTGAGCTTGGACATGATGGTCACTTTTTCATTGATAACAGGTGGCTTGAAAAGAGCATTAGCTTTGCTCCACTGACAAATCAGACCAGGGTAGATGTCACTCACCAGCTTGTCCATTGGGTAGTTCCTCCTGTCATCTTCACTTTGCTTCCTCAAGTAGATGCCATACCTCAGGATATCCCTCACAGTTGGCAGTTCAGACACCAACAGCTCCCGGCCAGTGCCAACAAGATTACTCAGATGAGAACTTGATTTCGTCCTTGTTCTGACTTGAGCCATTTTCTTAATGAGTTCACACTGAAATAAAAACAATAATACAACAGTTAAGTATCCACTACAGACAGGTATTAACTCTTTTCAGCGCAAAATTCTTTGTTAAAAAAAGAGCTGAAATGGGCAAGAACAAATTTATCTGCAAATGCTAAACACATTATGCTTTTTTGGTTTCAAAATGTTATAAAATGCTAATTTATCTGTTGTCTGTAATGCAAATAATTTGTTCATGTACTCTAAAAAAACTAAAGAAACACATCCTAAAAATATTCTTTAGAACATTGAAATAGACCTCATACTGCTCAGTTGTACTAAAAATGAACCACCTAATTTTAGCTCAACTCAAAGTTGTTAATTAAATTTTGCTCAATGTATCACTATAATATGCGTAGAAATAGCTTTTTCTAAAATATAACAGAATAATACTCACATGTGAACAGTAACAAAAAAAATATCAGTAGATAATCACTAAATCTATCCCCTCACTGCAAGCCGAGGTGGTAAAATAGCTTCATAAATCATGAGTCACTTCAAATATTTCACAAAACGTTTTAGAATGTTCTGAAACGTTACATTCTAACCTCTGAGAAAGGTGGCTCAGAAAATGGCCTTATGCGCGCCAGAAAACCGTCAATATTTCATATACCAAACTGTATGATAATTACAATTAAGTGGAATGGCACACCTTTTTATTTGAGTATTTAAATATTATTATTATTATATGAATTAGTTAGAACAATGCTCTATGAGAGATAACGTGAGCAGCCATGATAGAAAACGTGAGAAGACATATTCTGGGGTAACTACAATAGTAAAATAATCAACTGCAAAATGATGTAGGTTAGGGTTATCAGAATTAAATATTTTCTTCAGAATTGTGTTCTATACACCAAAATATGTCATTTGAACACCCCTCTCCATTGATTTAAAAAAAATGCATAGTATGACCCGCCCTAAATTGATACACCCTAATGGGCAGTAAATACTTTAGATGTATTTAAATAATAAATACATTACTTGAAAATAAAATTAAATACTAAATAAAATTCAGGTTTTCAGAAAGTATTTAAATATATTCCTCCTAAAATGTATTTAAATACATTTCAAATACAATTTAGATACTTTTCAAAAAGCACATAAAATCACTAACATCAGCTTAGAGTCAAATAAAATCGGGAAGTCGCAGAAGCAGACGCTGCAATTGTTTTGTGGCACAGAAGACAAAGTCTTCACTTTACTACCATCTTTGGAAGTTATTCCCTTATTCGTAAATATTTTCCATCAAAAAGTGGGTGCAGGTGTGATTCGCTATTTTTATTTTCACTTCCACCATCAACAACTTCTATTTTACCAACTTCTTTTCCACCACTTCCACTTGCTGCAGCCATGATTACAAATGTTGTCCTCGTCTATGATCAATAGGCTAAGGCTAATTGCACAGTTAGCGCTGAACTTTACACAACCACATATAACGATGCCTCAGGATAGACTGTCGGCTGCCGCACTGCAGCTGTGAGTCTGTGACAATCGCCACTAGAGTAGGCTGGAAGTTCCATTTTTCAGGGTGCTTCCAGAAAGTTCCAGCCTGCTGAGCCTGGAACTTTCTGGAAGAACCTTGAAAAATGGAACTTCCAGCCTATTCTAGTGACGATTGTCACAGACTCACAGCTGTAGTGCGGCAGCCGACAGTCTATCCTGAGGCATCGTCATATGTGGTTGTGTAAAGTTCAGCGCTAACTGTGCATTTAACCTTAGCCTATTGATCATATATAGCCACATCATCAAAATCTTAATCATATTATTTATATATATATATATATATATATATATAGATATATATGCAAAAACCACAACATGGTATCGTATGTGATACCTTTATTTCATAATTAAATATAAATTATTAATTAATTGAATTAATTATCTATACAAAATTGGCTCGGGATTGTTGACATAGCCTAATGGGAATGAAATGATTGCCATACATACATGGAAACCGTATGTAGGCGTCGGTCTGCATAACCACGTGAAACCTTCATTTATTTCACGTGAAACGAAATCTTCCATTCGCTAACCCATGCAAAAACAAGGGAGAAAGAGTCAACAACCTTTGCAAAATCAGCAATTTATACAGAAATATGAAGATATATTAAAGGAATAGTCTCAGGGCTGTTTATGTTACAGTAAACGCTTTAAACGGGAGGATGTCTAAAGTCCTCCCTAAAGTTCTGTGTGAATTCCTTATAATATGGAACCTAATGACTGTAAAAGGGTAGGCCTATTCCTTCAGGGGTAAATTAGTGATTGCCTATATTAGTAACAAAGTGTTAATTCGTCGTGTAACTCCATCGTGGCGGCCCTACACCGAAAAAGATCGTAACGCCCACATCAAGTAAACTATGATCCATCAAAATTAAGGTGAGGTAATTTCATTTTCATTTTCATTCTAGGGTGTCTAAAATCCCGACGCTAAAATTACCATAAACAATTAAATATAAAGAGGTCCTTTAAAGACCTACATATTCATAACTCTCTAACGAAAATATATAGGGCTTTTGTCGTTCACTCTCCACTGAAATCTGCTGGACATTTCCAACGATGAGGGTAACAGGCAATCAACCCAATGCCCTATACAGTTTTTCACATGGTGGTCCGTGTATGGGGAAGGGTTATTTGCTGTGAAAACCTTAACCTTGAATAAAATAACAAAACAGAATTAAAACAAACAAATAATAAAATTACGCCTTATCAAACATTTTGACATCTGAACAGAATTATTCCATGTTTGACTTTTTCATTACATATAAATAATAATAAATTACGAAGCCTACCTCACAAAGTAGACCCTACTCTTTACACTCAAGGCCTATTCTAACTAAAAACACTAAATTTATAATTCAACCTGTGGTGTAGGTTATAAAATTTATTTCAGCAATTTAACTTATAAGACTCATTAACATCACAAAATTAAGTGCAGAACTGTAACATCACAAAAATTAAGTGCAGAACTGTATCATCACAAAAATTAAGTGCAGAACTGTAACATCACAAAAATTAAGGGCAGAACTGTAACATCACAAAAATTAAGTGCAGAACTGTAATATCACAAAAATTAAGTGCAGAACTGTAATATCACAAAAATTAAGTGCAGAACTGTAACATCACAAAAATTAAGTGCAGAACTGTAACATCACAAAAATTAAGTGCAGAACTGTAACATCACAAAAATTAAGTGCAGAACTGTAACATCACAAAAATTAAGTGCAGAACTGTAACATCACAAAAATTAAGTGCAGAACTGTAACATCACAAAAATTAAGTGCAGAACTGTAACATCACAAAAATTAAGTGCAGAACTGTAACATCACAAAAATTAAGTGCAGAACTGTAACATCACAAAAATTAAGTGCAGAACTGTAACATCACAAAAATTAAGTGCAGAACTGTAACATCACAAAAATTAAGTGCAGAACTGTAACATCACAAAAATTAAGTGCAGAACTGTAACATCACAAAAATTAAGTGCAGAACTGTAACATTACAAAAATTAAGTGCAGAACTGTAACATCACAAAATTAAAATTATACATACAGTATATAAATATATACAAAACATTGTAATATTTCCTATGGAAAATAAATTAAATTGCAACACCCTTTCATTTTGGAAAGAGTGAGGACTTTATAAAATGCTACACCTTTTATATTAAAAAGTGAGGAAAAACAAAAATGGAATAACAAATAAAACGCAAATTAATTATAGGTAATCTAAGATGGGTTTTGTGGCCTTTCCTTGGCCACAGCTCAAACTATTACTATTACAAGGGTTTTGTGGCCTACCTTGGCCACAACCCAAACAATTACAAGGGTTTTGTGGCCTACCTTGGCCACAACCCAAACTATTACAAGGGTTTTTGGCCTACCATGGCCACAACCCAAACTATAACAAGATTCTTGTGGCCTTCCATGGGCACAGACCAAACTATCAAGGGTTTTTGGCCTACCATGGCCACAACCCAAATTATAACAAGGTTCTTGTGGCCTTCCATGGCCACAGACCAAACTATTACAAGGGTTTTGTGGCCTACCTTGGCCACAACCCAAACAATTACAAGGGTTTTGTGGCCTCCCCTTGGCCACAGCCCAAACAATTACAAGGGTTTTGTGGCCTACCTTGGCCACAACCCAAACTATTACAAGGGTTTTGTGGCTTACCTTGGCCACAACCCAAACTATTACAAGGGTTTTTGGCCTACCATGGCCACAACCCAAATTATAACCAGGTTCTTGTGGCCTTCCATGGCCACAGACCAAACTATTACAAGGGTTTTGTGGCCTCCCCTTGGCCACAGCCCAAACAATTAAAAGGGTTGTGTGCCTCCCCTTGGCCACAGCCCAAACTATTACAAGGGTTTTATGGCCTCTAATGGCCGAGACCAAACAGCATAAAAACAGTACAGGATTCAAAGCCCAAGCCCTCCAGATCTACCTGTGGAGGAGTAACATTTACTCCACTAAAACTACGGGTATTGACTAGTCTGAAGTGGTAGGAGGTTTGAATACAGTACAAACTCTTTCAACCAAACAACATAACATGGAAGTACAGTACATTTCAATTAACTCACCAACGTAGAAGTCATTTAATTAAAACATAAATCATTAACAAAACAAAACATGACGAAACTCCAAAACAACATTAGTAAACCAGCATTTAAAAATTGGTGACATAAAATTTACACAGATAAATAATGAGCAAAAGTTAATAACTTTACTTTAATAACATAAATTTCCTATACCTAAGGGGAGTCGAACTGATTGAAATAACTTTAACCAAACTTGAGAAGCTAACCTCTTGAACTTTTATATTTAAATAGGTCTTGAGTAACCTTTCTCTTCCTAAATTCCTATTTCATTCTTTTCAATCCATTTCACATGGTTTAAAACACAGTTTATCAAAAATTTGATCTATAACAAATTTTTCTCCGGCCCCCCCCCAGTATATGGAAAAACCACAACATGGTATCGTATGTGATACCTTTATTTCATAATTAAATATAAATTATTAATTAATTGAATTAATTATCTATACAAAATTGGCTCGGGATTGTTGACATAGCCTAATGGGAATGAAATGATTGCCATACATACATGGAAACCGTATGTAGGCGTCGGTCTGCATAACCACGTGAAACCTTCATTTATTTCACGTGAAACGAAATCTTCCATTCGCTAACCCATGCAAAAACAAGGGAGAAAGAGTCAACAACCTTTGCAAAATCAGCAATTTATACAGAAATATGAAGATATATTAAAGGAATAGTCTCAGGGCTGTTTATGTTACAGTAAACGCTTTAAACGGGAGGATGTCTAAAGTCCTCCCTAAAGTTCTGTGTGAATTCCTTATAATATAAGACCTAATGACTATAAAAGGGTAGGCCTATTCCTTCAAGGGTAAATTAGTGATTGCCTATATTAGTAACAAAGTGTTAATTCGTCGTGTAACTCCATCGTGGCGGCCCTACACCGAAAAAGATCGTAACGCCCAACATCGAAGTAAACTATGTATGATCCAAAATTAAGGTGAGGTAATTTCATTTTCATTTTCATTCTAGGGCGTCTAAAATCCCGACGCTAAAATTACCATAAACAATTAAATATAAAGAGGTCCTTTAAAGACCTACATATTCATAACTCTCTAACGAAAATATATAGGGCTTTTGTCGTTCACTCTCCACTGAAATCTGCTGGACATTTCCAACGGATGAGGGTAACAGGCAATCAACCCAATGCCCTATACAGTTTTTCACATGGTGGTCCGTGTATGGGGAAGGGTTATTTGCTGTGAAAACCTTAACCTTGAATAAAATAACAAAACAGAATTAAAACAAACAAATAATAAAATTACGCCTTATCAAACATTTTGACATCTGAACAGAATTTATTCCATGTTTGACTTTTTCATTACATATAAATAATAATAAATTACGAAGCCTACCTCACAAAGTAGACCCTACTCTTTACACTCAAGGCCTATTCTAACTAAAAACACTAAATTTATAATTCAACCTGTGGTGTAGGTTATAAAATTTATTTCAGCAATTTAACTTATAAGACTCATTAACATCACAAAAATTAAGTGCAGAACTGTAACATCACAAAAATTAAGTGCAGAACTGTATCATCACAAAAATTAAGTGCAGAACTGTAACATCACAAAAATTAAGGGCAGAACTGTAACATCACAAAAATTAAGTGCAGAACTGTAATATCACAAAAATTAAGTGCAGAACTGTAATATCACAAAAATTAAGTGCAGAACTGTAACATCACAAAAATTAAGTGCAGAACTGTAACATCACAAAAATTAAGTGCAGAACTGTAACATCACAAAATTAAGTGCAGAACTGTAACATCACAAAAATTAAGTGCAGAACTGTAACATCACAAAAATTAAGTGCAGAACTGTAACATCACAAAAATTAAGTGCAGAACTGTAACATCACAAAAATTAAGTGCAGAACTGTAACATCACAAAAATTAAGTGCAGAACTGTAACATCACAAAAATTAAGTGCAGAACTGTAACATCACAAAAATTAAGTGCAGAACTGTAACATCACAAAAATTAAGTGCAGAACTGTAACATCACAAAAATTAAGTGCAGAACTGTAACATCACAAAAATTAAGTGCAGAACTGTAACATTACAAAATTAAGTGCAGAACTGTAACATCACAAAATTAAAATTATACATACAGTATATAAATATATACAAAACATTGTAATATTTCCTATGGAAAATAAATTAAATTGCAACACCCTTTCATTTTGGAAAGAGTGAGGACTTTATAAAATGCTACACCTTTTATATTAAAAAGTGAGGAAAAACAAAAATGGAATAACAAATAAAACGCAAATTAATTATAGGTAATCTAAGATGGGTTTTGTGGCCTTTCCTTGGCCACAGCTCAAACTATTACTATTACAAGGGTTTTGTGGCCTACCTTGGCCACAACCCAAACAATTACAAGGGTTTTGTGGCCTACTTTGGCCACAACCCAAACTATTACAAGGGTTTTTGGCCTACCATGGCCACAACCCAAACTATAACAAGGTTCTTGTGGCCTTCCATGGGCACAGACCAAACTATCAAGGGTTTTTGGCCTACCATGGCCACAACCCAAATTATAACAAGGTTCTTGTGGCCTTCCATGGCCACAGACCAAACTATTACAAGGGTTTTGTGGCCTACCTTGGCCACAACCCAAACAATTACAAGGGTTTTGTGGCCTCCCCTTGGCCACAGCCCAAACAATTACAAGGGTTTTGTGGCCTACCTTGGCCACAACCCAAACTATTACAAGGGTTTTGTGGCTTACCTTGGCCACAACCCAAACTATTACAAGGGTTTTTGGCCTACCATGGCCACAACCCAAATTATAACCAGGTTCTTGTGGCCTTCCATGGCCACAGACCAAACTATTACAAGGGTTTTGTGGCCTCCCCTTGGCCACAGCCCAAACAATTAAAAGGGTTGTGTGGCCTCCCCTTGGCCACAGCCCAAACTATTACAAGGGTTTTATGGCCTCTAATGGCCAGAGACCAAACAGCATAAAAACAGTACAGGATTCAAAGCCCCAAGCCCTCCAGATCTACCTGTGGAGGAGTAACATTTACTCCACTAAAACTACGGGTATTGACTAGTCTGAAGTGGTAGGAGGTTTGAATACAGTACAAACTCTTTCAACCAAACAACATAACATGGAAGTACAGTACATTTCAATTAACTCACCAACGTAGAAGTCATTTTAATTAAAACATAAATCATTAACAAAAAAACATGACGAAACTCCAAAACAACATTAGTAAACCAGCATTTAAAAATTGGTGACATAAAATTTACACAGATAAATAATGAGCAAAAGTTAATAACTTTACTTTAATAACATAAATTTCCTATACCTAAGGGGAGTCGAACTGATTGAAATAACTTTAACCAAACTTGAGAAGCTAACCTCTTGAACTTTTATATTTAAATAGGTCTTGAGTAACCTTTCTCTTCCTAAATTCCTATTTCATTCTTTTCAATCCATTTCACATGGTTTAAAACACAGTTTATCAAAAAATTTGATCTATAACAAATTTTTCTCCGGCCCCCCCCAGTATATGGAAAACCACAACATGGTATCGTATGTGATACCTTTATTTCATAATTAAATATAAATTATTAATTAATTGAATTAATTATCTATACAAAATTGGCTCGGGATTGTTGACATAGCCTAATGGGAATGAAATGATTGCCATACATACATGGAAACCGTATGTAGGCGTCGGTCTGCATAACCACGTGAAACCTTCATTTATTTCACGTGAAACGAAATCTTCCATTCGCTAACCCATGCAAAAACAAGGGAGAAAGAGTCAACAACCTTTGCAAAATCAGCAATTTATACAGAAATATGAAGATATATTAAAGGAATAGTCTCAGGGCTGTTTATGTTACAGTAAACGCTTTAAACGGGAGGATGTCTAAAGTCCTCCCTAAAGTTCTGTGTGAATTCCTTATAATATGGAACCTAATGACTGTAAAAGGGTAGGCCTATTCCTTCAGGGGTAAATTAGTGATTGCCTATATTAGTAACAAAGTGTTAATTCGTCGTGTAACTCCATCGTGGCGGCCCTACACCGAAAAAGATCGTAACGCCCAACATCAAAGTAAACTATGATCCATCAAAATTAAGGTGAGGTAATTTCATTTTCATTTTCATTCTAGGGTGTCTAAAATCCCGACGCTAAAATTACCATAAACAATTAAATATAAAGAGGTCCTTTAAAGACCTACATATTCATAACTCTCTAACGAAAATATATAGGGCTTTTGTCGTTCACTCTCCACTGAAATCTGCTGGACACTTCTAACGGATGAGGGTAACAGGCAATCAACCCAATGCCCTATATAGTTTTTCACATATATATATATATATCAGTGGCGACTGGCGTATAGGAGCGATGGAGCGGTCGCTCCCCCTTGCTTGAAACGATAAATATTAATTTAACAGATAAAAAATATATTAATTTTAAGATATTAAACTAAATATTCTTGAAATATATTTTAAAAATTCATGTGGCATATCATGATTCATGAGGCATTTTGAGTAAGCCTTCATACAGTAGATAATATTCTAAACTTATAGCATAGCTTCAAACAGCGTACTGCTGTTTGAATACAAAATAATATTGCAGCCGAATGGAGCGATAGATTTTTCACTCAAGTAAATATAAATTATATTTTACTGTTGTAATGAAAATATAAGTACAATCGCGAATTTTTTTTATAACAACTACTTTATTTTTACTAATAGTTACTTCAGTAATAATGATATAAACCATTTATATGTATTTTATTGAAATTATTACTTATTTGTAATTAACTAGAATTGTACGTCTGGCATAGCCGCATATGTTAATACAAGTACTCTTGTGAGCGGCAGTTGGATTCGCGCTAGCCTATTGTGAGTCCGTGTTGTCGTACAATTTTATGAAATCGCACCCCAATACATTTATACCACGAATCGCCACTATATATATATATATATATATATATATATATATATATGGTAATTATGTATATTGAGTAACTCAGTCATTTTACACACCAAAGTACATTTTTCTAGTAGTATTTGATGTGATTTGTTCAAATCTGACCTCCATTTCCCTCGGAAATGAGATCCAACAAAGTTATAGTACTTTGAAGTTTGGCTCATTTTCAAGGGAAATGGAGGTCAAAATCTAAGCAAAACACATCAAATCTTACTAGAAAAATGTATTTTGGTATTAATTAACCTAACCTTACATGTTATTACATTATCATTTGTATAATTTAGGTCTCGGGGTGGAGCCCCCGTAAAGATCACGCATGACAAATTGATCGATATTGATCGACATTTTAGCGTCGAAAATTCAAAAATAAAAAATATAAAACCCTATACCGATCAATTTGTGATGCGTGATCTTTACGGGGCTCTGCCCCCGTACCCCCGAGACCTAAATTATACAAATGATAATGTAATAACATATTCAATATTTCTATTGCTCGGGAGTCATTAGAATGCACTTCGTATATTAAATCCTCAAAATAATATTCGCACCCTTCACATGTCATCACGACCAACATCTATGAAAAACTAACAGAAGTGGAATTAGCAACTTAAAAAGCCTAGCTCATATATCATGTTCTCATGACGTCACCAATCAAATATTGGAAGGGCGGGAAAAAAATGCAAAAATGTCATAATATTCAACTGACTTATATGAAAATGATGAGAAAATTATGCTTTAATATTTTATAATTATATTTGCTTTTGATATTCTGAGTACGATAACTCATATTAACTATATATATATATATATATATATATATATATATATATATATATATATATATATACTAACAAGCTAACCAGGCATAAGTACATCTAACCCGGTCATAAGTTTCATCGAGCTTTACTTACCTTCTATGGTGGACAGGGTGCAGGGATATTGTACCTCCTTTAAAATTTCGGCACTTATTCCTTTTCCCCCCCAATTTCTTTTTCCCCAGTTAGGTCAACTGTACGCCCTTGACAGTTGGTTAGGTTAAGTCATGATATTTTCGTTAAAATAATTTTAAGGAATAAGTGGAATATTTTAACGAAAATATCATGACTTAACCTTACGAATTGTCAAGGGCGTACAGTTGACCTAACCGAGAAAAAAGAAATTGCGGGGAGCAAAAGGAATAAGTGCCAAAATTTCTTCAAACCGACCCTTCTTCCGGTATCTAACCCGCCACATTTACAGTGGCTATTTAAATATTTACCCCGTCACTGTCAAATAAGTGCTTATACACATCCACCGCTATAAATTATAAGCTAGGCCTACACATCAATACTTCTTTTTAATGACACCTCAAATTGAAATAAGCATTTTCAAACGTCATATTTTGAACGAATGCAAGAGTAACGTAATTAGAACTTAGTAAATTTCAACAAACCGGAAACAGTTCAGAGATAGTCCATAACAGCTTAGAAATATGTTTAATTAGGTTATGTTAGGCTATTTAGATTAGGGTACGTTGGGTTGATTGCGGTTGGTGAGGTTAGGTGAGATTAGTAATTAGGGCCTATGACTCTAAACTGTGTCTGGATTCTTGAATTTTACCTAGAACTTTACTATAACTGAAATGGCACTGATCAAACTATGTATTATCTCTTGATAGGGCGAGCCTAGCACTAGTTTAAATTAATATTTCTTTGGGATTCTTCCAGCACTTAAGCTTACCAATTTTTAACGTTTTTTATACAAACGACACTTTTTTACATTGCGTACAAGTCCCTGAATCTTTTATTAATCGCTTAAACCGTAAACATAATATTAAGTCACTGATTTTATATTAATTCTATTAAATCTACGGACGTCTTTCAACATACATTTGCACAACTTTCACAAACTTTTAACACACGCACACCTTTACTGAAATGACATTATGACGTAATGTAATGCAGCATTGGTAGATAATGGTATGACGTCAGTGGCATGGGCGGGATTTGGATGAATTTGACCGTCAAAATTAATTTTCATGAATTCGACCGTCAAATGAGACCAAAGACTGATGAGACTGCACGTTATATAATTATCAGTTGACAATATGTACTATAACCAGTGGTGGGCACCGTTAACCAAAAAGTTAACTTCGTTAACCGCTAATCCGTTAACCAAAAAGTTAACTTCGTTAACCGTTAATCCGTTAATTCGTTAAACATGTAACGGAAGTTACCGATAAACCGTTAACGTTAACTTTTATTATAAAAAAATGAAAAACACAATATATATATAATTTAATTTTCCCTCTTCTTCTCGTTCTCCATTTTGTCCATGAGATGCATGTTGCCCTTCATGAAAATTAGCATATGAAAGTTTTCATCAGACAGGGATGATCTCTTGGCCCTCAGGATGTCCTTGCCCATAGAGAACAAACGCTCCACTGCAGCACTGGAGGGGATGGCTGTGTTGAACTTGATGAACAAGTCCACCAACACTTGCTCACCCAAGAAGGCAGCATCTGTCAGCAAGTCCTTGGAGTTGGTCTCCAGCCAGGTCTTGACCAAGTTCTGGGCCTTGCCCTTGAGTGACCTGTGGCTTCTGCTGCTCTTTTGTCTGGATGACAGCACTGAAGAAGTCATCCTCCTCCTCCTCCTCGTTGTTGCTGCCTCCACTGTTGCTGCCCACTTCGTTGGACTGCTGCTTCATGGCCTCCTCGACTGTACCCTCCATGCTTTTCCTCACCCTGGCGACCTTGGTGTTGTCATACTTGTCCAACCAGATGAGGTGAAAACGCTTCCATTGTAAGACATCAATTGACTTAATTTATGTCATCAAAGTGACATGAGAATTGAAATCTTACCTGATCAGTTTTATGGTTCTTGAAATGTATCAAGGAGACTACTAATAAGGTACTCACAGACATATTATAAATATACATGACTTACTTGACAACGATTATTTTTAAATATTCACTAGCACAAACATGTTGCGCAAGAGACAGACTGCAAATGAAACGAATGTAGTTATTTGTTGTAATTGTTACATATATATTATTGAAAGTACCTTAAAATGCTCGTGATATTTCTTGAAAGAAGTTGAAACATTCAACTCAAATGGCAAATCTTTCCGCCTGATTTTACAGTCGACCATGTTTTGCTCAAACCAATGCCATAAATAACTACCATATTTGGTAAGACACAAATTGTGGCGACGGAAACAAATATATCGCCTGATTTTGCACTGCGGAAATGGAAATTCGTTCATCACTATTAACAGTGGCGGATTAATTGCGCACCTGCTCAGCACTGAAAATAATAGAAACTTTTAAACGTTTATTTATGAATTTTTTGGGTTAACGGACTTGAGTTAACGGAAGTTAAATGTAACGGAAGTTAATTAGTCCGATAATGATTTTCAAAGTTAACTTAAAAGTTAAATCGTTAACGAAAAAGTTAACTTCGTTAATTAACGATTAACGGATTAACGGTTTGTGCCCAGCTTTGACTATAACTATGTACTTTTATAAACAAAAATCAGAAACAGAAGTAATTTAGCCTACCTTAAGGCCTCGTGACAATTTGCTAATTAATGTTTTTATTGGTGTTTTCAAGAATTACGTAATACAAGACGAAAGTTGTCAGTTTGCACTGGTGGAAAAGTGGTAATTTGACTCTGACTGTTTCGTTATTGTCTCTCATTTGATTTTTATTGTTAGTATTGTATATATACACATTTGGTACAACAGAGAATGGAGCATAATGTATGTCATATGGGCACTTGTTTTTTGCTGAAATTAACATTGAAATACCTGCTTACGATGCCACTAAAACGTGTTTTTTTGAGTATTACAATTTCAAAATTTTCTCAACCGCGGCAGGGGAACACCCCTTGCCCACTAGGGTTGCCAGGTGTCCGGTATTTGGGCTCTCTGTCTGGTTAAAAAAAGCAAAGAATACCGGACACGTAAAAGTAAATCACGTCTTTACGTCTTTGCTTTTTTATTTTTGTCTTAATAGGCGCAGCTTTAATAGATCGTCTGCTTTTTTTGGTTATCCATAATTTGTTGTTTTTTAAAGTCAATAATTATTTTACATATTTTTCTATTGCGATCTGATAAAGAATTGGATAGTTTCACAGTGCTGTATTGGATGGAATTTTGTGCATGTTATGTAATTTTGTTCGAATAAAAGTTAAATGCGGATAAAGTTGACTTCTTTTCATTAATACCCAAATGTTTTCAATGTTATTTGTAAATCGGTTGCAATATTATTTTCCAGTTAGTGTTATTTATCCATATAATTAACTGATTTTATAAAGCATCTAATGAACCGATTTGCAAGTAATGAAGAAAATACATTTTTACTTTTTACATCTGGCAACCTGACACAACTGGACACCATAGTGTGGGGGTTCAGGATATGTCCCGCTTTTAACTTAAAAAAATCTGGTCACTATTTATGCATAGCCCAGTGGCTTGTAACTAGGCCTAATTATTAAAATATCATGCAAGCTAACTGTAGGACGTACAGTAGGCTACAGTATTACTAAATACGCTAGGCCTATTCAGTCTTTGGTCAGACTAATACAAATTATGTACGTATAGGACCTAGACATATACGGCATGATTTGCAGATCATATATATATATATATATATATATATATATATATATATATATATATATATATATTAGTAGTTAGTTGTTTAGGTAAGGAAGCATGGTTGGTTATGGAAACAAAGTGTCCATTTATCGAAAGCAGATTTCGCGTCAGTTGGTGTTTGGGAACTGGTCATTTAAGATTTTCAATTTTTCTGTTGAAGTGAGAGGCACTTAAAAGTAAGTGATTAATAAACGTTCAAGATAACTTAATTTTTTCGAGTGGCCTTCTCGGTTTTAAGGAAGGCAGCATGAGTTGGGGCTGGTGTTCCGGCGTATTATATGCAGTGTATGCCATTCGAGTTTGAAACCCCCAAGAGAGCAATTACTTGAGGACATGGTGTCATTATGTTTAAGTGAGCTTAAGGTTAATGTCACGCCTCCTACAGTTAATGGTTATATTTTGTTATTTTTCATAAATGCTATTGTTAATAAAGTTAATCATTATTTATGATTTAAAAGTATGCATAGACTCAAACCAAACTTCACTGGTAAAATCTCGCGAATATCGCTTAAATACGTTAATGGTAATAATTGGTATTCCCAGACAAGAGTTGAAGCACATGGTTCTGTTTTAGAATTATTTGGAATATAACTTTTTGTAGTCTTCACCGATTTTTAAGTGTATTGAATAGTTTATTGAACTAGACACAAATTACTCTTTCATTGGTTAAGGTAAAGATTCGTTAGTGCACATGGACAGAAGAATACTTTATAGCGTTTTCCTTGCAAATTGGTTTTTCGAGTTATTGGCCTTTTCAAATTTACTTAAGAAATTACAATTTGGAAGGATTTAAGTTCACGCCAACAAGTTCGCGGGATATATTGTTGAGGTCTTACGTAATTGACTTACGTCATTATGTACCGCCGACCTTCATTTCTTGTGCAAATGAATTATTGAGTGCCCGGTTAGGTCAACTGTACGCCCTTGACGATTGGTTAGGTTAAGTCGTGACATTTTCGTTAATTGGGTTAAGTCGTGATATTTTCACTAAAACTGACGAAAATATCACAACCTAACCAATCGTCAAAGGCGCACAGTTGACCTAACCAGGCATTCAATTAACCTAACTGGGCATTCAATAATTCATTTGCACAAGAAATGAAGGTCGGCGGGACGTAATGACGTCAGACGTCATAATCACGTAAGACGTCAACAATATATATCTCGTGAACTTACTGTAAATCCTTCCAAATTGTAATTTCTTAAGTAAATTTGAAAAGGTAAATAACTTGAAAAATATAAATTTGGTAGGAAAACGCTCTACAGGGTGGGCCGTAAGTTTCCATACATAGGAAAAATTAAACGTTTGTTTTTATGTTTCAGATACCCTAAGAATATGCGTGTAAGATCTTGATGAAGCAAATGTTTACGTCAATGGAGAGGTTAATCGGCAAAACATACGTTATTGGAGTAATGCTAATCCTAACTGGCTGAGTCCGACGAAGATGCAAGGTGCTGGTAAAGTGATGGTGTGGGCCGGGATATGGGGTGACAGAATTATTGGACCAATTTTTGTCAGTGGAAATCTTAATGCCGAAAGGTATCTTAACATGTTGCAAGAAGAGATTTTCCCATCCCTGCTAAACGAGGAAGGTAACTTCCCAGTTTACTTCCAGCAAGATGGAGCTCCACCTCATTATGGTCTTCACGTGCGTCGGTATTTGGATCAGCAGTTTCCGGATGCTTGGATTGGTCGGCGTGGTCCTGTGGAGTGGCCTCCCAGATCCCCAGATCTCACCCCCCTTGATTTCTATCTTTGGGGGCACTTGAAGGCCATGGTGTATCAGGAAAAGATACGAGACATAAATCATCTAAAGGAACGTATCACCAACGCCATTACAAGCATAACGTCAACTGTGCTAATGCGTGTTCATCAACAGTGGGGAACACGTATTGAAATGTGTTTTCAAAACAATGGCAACCATGTAGAGCATATTATATAAATAAAAATGGTTGTCCATAAAAAAATGTTTATTTTTCCTATGTATGGAAACTTACGGCCCACCCTGTAGAGTGAAGTATTCTTGATTTTTATGCAGGGAGATAGAGCAAAAAAAAAAGGTGTTCTGTCCATGTGCACCAACGAATCTTTACCTTAGTTAGTACAGTAATTTAAATGTTAAATTTTTTGTGTAGCTCAGATTTAGCGAGTCGATTATTAAGTTACGTACTCGCAATCTACTTATTGTTCACTTGGGTAATTTAAGATATACACACACCTTTGGTTAGCTTCCGCCCGAATTGTTCAATCTGACGAAGGTCAAGCTTTTCACTCCAGCTTAGACCTACAGTTTAACGTGGAATCCGAACCACGCCCCACCAGCAGCCCAGTGTCTTAACCACTACGCCACCCAGGGTAACCATTTATCTACCAACCACTTTCTTTGTGTGGAAGAAAGTGGTTAGTAGATAGTCATCACTTTCATCCAGTCTCACACGTGTCCGGTGAGACTGGATGAAAAAAATGACGGCGAATGGCAAGTGAAGTCGTAAAAGGGGAAAACTGAACAATGATATTTTTGAAATGAAAGTGAGGAAAAAAGAGGTAGCCTATATGACGGAAAGGAGCTCGGCTGAAATGCAAGATTTCGATAAGAGAAGCAAAGGAAGGAAGCAGTTACAAACTACCAATTACTCTAGTTGCTTAGAGTAATTGGTGATAAAGTCTTGAGCACCATTGTTGATGATGTTAGTGGAAATGCTTTTCGGTAACAGTTGATTCCACTCCAGATAATAGCTATGGTCACCAATTCACTTGTGTAGTGTGATACATTGAAGGTGATGATCCTGTGGAGCGATTCCCGACATTTATGGATATGTGCGGCCATACAGGACAGGAACAAGCTTGTGTTCTTATGGAGTTCCTGGAGGGTGCAGGAATTGACATTTTGAATTGTCGCTGTCAGTCCTTTGATAACTCCTCCAATATGAATGGTAGTTATTGTGCCTTGTGTCCTTCCCTTAAACCTAAGTGACCAAGCTGCTGTCTAGGTGTAGTTTTTTTTATTTTGTACAATAGCTATACCACTCTTCCCCCGCTTCGACTAAGCGCCATACTCCTCAGATCACCACTTAGTCATAAACACTTCCTATGCCAAAACGACTTGGTGATACCAGTTGGTCAGCTCATTCAGACGCCCATTCTGTGGTAACTATGATATTCAAAAGTGCTTAATGAGATCGCGGATGACACTAGCGAAAAGAGAGATGTTCGCAATACCGCGACTGGCCTGTATGGGACAATGTGTAGACTTGAGATGAGAATTTTCACTGTTTTTTGGAACGTGATACTGGAGAAGTTCAACAGCACCAGTAAGGTTATTCAAGATACGAATCTATTCTCTCCAGGCCTGTAGCCAAGGGGGTGGTCGGAGGTCGAACGACCCCTCCCTTGACAGGAAAGGTCCACTTTTGTACCCATAATTATAACTTATGATGTGGTACAGTATTATAATAAAATTATATAAGCACACCGGACAAAAAATTAGTCACCCCTAATAGCACCGATAGTAGGAAGTTCAAGGTCACACAGAGGGCGCTGATGTAGCATTGGTAAGTGACAAGTAGCGGTGACGTAGCACACAGGATCAGATCTGTTTCGTGAGGTGGTGAAGAACAAAGTGTGTGTTGGATATAGTCTGCAAAATGGGTCGTGAGGCAAACGTTACTCAGTGGCAAAAAGGAGCCATCGTGTTTGGCAGAGCCCACGGACACAAAATGTCTGAAGTAGCCCAATTTGTTGGTGTGTCAACGCGTACTGTCCAGCGAGTTTACAGTACAAAGACTGGTGTAGTTCGCAATCAACTGACAATCGACGGCGTAACTGTGGCCGGAAAACAATTCTCGACAATAGGGGCCGCCGCCATGTTTCTCGTCTAGTAACTGCAAATCGTTTTCAAACCAGAGAACAATTGCTCCAAGAAACCAGTGAGGTTCTCCAGCGACCAATTTCCGAACGGACATTGCGACGAGAACTGCATGCGATGGACATCTGGAGCAGGGTACCACGGAAGAGACCGCTGTTAACAGCAAGTCACAAATTGGCACGTTATAAATGGGCTCAGAGGCACAAAAACTGGACTGCGGCAGATTGGAAACGTGTAATTTGGTCCGATGAGTCCCGTTTTTGTTTGTTCTCCAATGATGGGAGGCGACGAGTACATCGCAGGTCCAATGAAGCCTTTAATCCAGAATGCGTCGAAGGTGTTGTTCAGGCTGGAAACAGAAAGTGAAGCGCAGGAATAGACACCCACGGACTCTGGCGGAACTTCGGGACCGGCTGATGAACGAGTGGCAGCAAATCGATGTTCAGTACATGCACAACCTCGTAGAGTCTCTGCCTCGCCGGATTCGTGCGGTTATCAAGGCCAGAGGCGCCGTCACACGTTATTAGGTACATTCTGAGAGGGGTAACTAATTTTTTGTCCGGTGTGCTTATTATCATTTAGTAAATAAACCCTTGCATTTTTTTTAAATTCCCAAACTAATCTAAACCCCCTTCGCAGTGACTAGATTGTTGCACCAAAAGGTCCTCCTTTCTACAATTTCGCCCCCCCTCCCACTTTTTGGGAACTCCTGGCTACGGAATGCTCTCTGCTGTAGTCACTATCAGGTTTCACGCAATCACTTCGTGGCAGATTCGACGAAATGGGGGGGAGGTGGTACAGAGCGCTCTAGTACGACATATGCTGAGAATATTCTGGTCTACCGGCGCAATGTGCGCCTGAATCCGTTAGATTAGAGCAGTAGTTTAGGGCCCGCATGGGGCCGAAAGAACAGTTCAGATCGGAGTGTTTCATTCCAGTGATTGATATGTTATACTCTGAACTGACCAAACGTACAAACGTGGACAATGAAATAAGTAGCTGGTTTGGATTTCTCGTACTTCATGAACTACGTGGCAAAGGCTTAAGATTGGTTGGGCAGAACCTGGTCAATTTATGTCCTGGCGATCTGGAAGAATGCTTCAACGAGGAGCTTGTACATTTCAGTCCATTGGTCGAGTCGTTTCGTCACAAAACAAAAAACACGAGGATTCAAGCACTGAACGATTTATGTTCAAGCTGATTGATAAGAATTTAAAAGCGACATTTCCCAGTGTCGAAATTGTGCTACGTATTTACGTATCCTTCATGATATCCAATTGCAGCGGTGAAAAGTCGTCTTCAAAGATGAAACTGATAAAAACTGACATACGAAAGGCCATGGGCCAGTGCAGGCTCGCCAATCTGTCGCTGTCGAACAGCGAGTTAGATGTTATGCGAACCTTTCATTTCGATGACACACTCAACGATTTCGTTTGTTGGAAAGCGCGGAAGGCACTGCGGTGATCTTTTTATCTATTGTTTGTCAATAATGCAGTGTTTTGGTAATTAAAATTTAATTGAACATGTGTGTGAAAGTGATCAATCATAATTTCATAGACTTTCGGAGAAAGGCAATGGCATTGGCAGGGGCCCCCATAAAATATAAAATATTTGCTCCAGGGGCCCGCACTGCTAAATCCGGCTCTGGGTTAAGTAGTCATTTTAGAGTAATAACGATGGTGTTTAACCTCCTTCGCAACGTCTAAGGTCATATGATTGAGGGAACCTACTGCTTTATGTGGGATCCGAACCACGGCTCGCTACATAGTCTGGGCGCAGAGGACGGTCTCCCATCCAACTACTATCAGATCCACTGGTCTCCATGCCCTTCAATATGATAGAGATCTCTCTACACTGAGGAAGTACTTCAATATTCTGGCTTCCCCATTTTCCCACCCCTTACGTCAGTCATTTGAGGCGGATTATCCTTTGATCCTTGCAGTGGACTGGACTGTGGCAAATAAGCCGCCATTCTTCTTTAGAGCAACTGGACTTCTTAATAAGTATCAATTACATTTTAAATTTTTTACAGTTCCAGTGTTCCCTTCTTTCCCACCTTGGAGATTGCATTTGGTACCAACCTGTCTCTCTCTCCCATTTTTATATGAACCTCCTGTCCCCAAAGAAGTGATTGTGCAGTGTTTCACAGCATACTGGGGAGAGAAGTATCCAGATTACTTGTATATTTATACTGATGGATCTAAGATAGATGTGCCTGGACCATCTTGTTTATCAGCTGTTTTCATTTCAAATCATAAAAGGTGTTTTTCCTGGAAACTATCCCCCAATCATAGTATACAGGCAGCAGAGTTATTTGCCATCCAACAGGCATTGTGTTTTTAGTATCCAGAAGTAATGCTTGTAATGTCCTAATAATTACAGACTCCCAGACCTCTCTTCACCTGATCAACTCACCCACACTCACTACATATCTGGCTTTAACAACTTCTATCCATTCTTTACTGAAGACCCTCTCTGTTTCAGGTATTCTGGTTTCCTTCCAGTGGGTTCCGAGCCATGTTGGAATTACAGGTAATGAGATGGTTGATACGCTGGCCAGGGCTGCTCATTCCTCCCTGCTATAACTTCGCTATATTTCCATCCAGGCGAGGGTTTTGCAGTAGCTAAAATGGCAGTGCAAAATGATTACAAAACCCAATGGGAGAGATTACGGCACTCAACTCTCTATGGAATGTTTAAGCCTTCCTGGGGCACAAGAAATTGGCCTGTACCTTCTTCCCACTATAAAGCTTCTATAATATTTAGATTCCGTTCAGGCCATGTAGGCCTTCAGGCTTACTTACACCGGATTGGACTAGCTTTCTCCCCATTATGTGTTAGTTGTAATTTACCAGAGACACTGTCCCATTTCTTTCTTTTTGTCCATGTTATACTAGGCAAAGGAAAAAATTAAGATTCTCTCTTTTGCAATATGGTGTCAGGAACTTTACTTTATCAGTCCTATTAGGTGGGGATAGTTTTTCACCCCCATTGATACACTTCACTATGGACCAAGTATTCAAGTTTGTAGTGGCATCTGGGCGGTTGAGAGAGTTTTAAATCTTGCATTGTATACCATTTTCATTCCCACAGGTTTATTAATCTGTTACCTCCTAGTTACTCCATCTGGCTGTTACTGTTGACTTAGTACTTGGTTCCATTTTTATCAGTTCATGTTTAGTAGTACTAACAGGCCTCATATTCATCCCTTTCTGAGTGTTCTGGAATTGGCCCCAGAACTGAAAAAGGTAATGGTGTGCTTTCTCTATTGCTCTCTCATCCCAATAATAATAGACCCAGCACTTGATGTAGGAACAGTGGAAGTTCTCCTGGAACAAGGTGTTTTGGTCTTGGAGGATGTAAATAGCCTTATTGGCTGAGCTCCTCCATATAAAACTTCAAACAATCAATCAATCAATCAGATCCACTGTCGCTTAACTTCTCTGGTCAACGAGAAGAGGCATTAGGATTACCCCTCGTTTTAGAATAGCTAGTTATTTCCCACATAATCAATTATGGCCAATCTGGATTTTTGTAACAAATTGACCTTGTAAAAAAACTGGTATATGAAACTTTATATTTAATCCTCACCCTTTCTAGATCATTTAGATGTACGAAATAAAAGGCGATTTTTCAGAATCCAGAGGTGGTTCAGAGACCCTTCATAATAGCTTAGTAACATGGTAAAAATTTTATAGTGGGCACACTAGGGGCCCTTTGGCCCATCTGGGTGACACCACTGTTAATATAAACAAACTATAAATACAGTTACATGCAAAATTAAGATCCAATTGATCTCTGCAGATTGTCACACATCTACTAGCTGTGCATTAACTTCAAAACTTTGAATCTTGTGGATCATTCATCAATATCACTACTCTACTAATTGTAGACATCATATGGTTATCTCTACCTCCCTATGGAGTGGAGGACCAGTCTGCAACTGCTGGAGGTATGTGTTGCTTTAAGAATGTGTTGCATGGTTTGTAATGCGTTCTTATTTTGCTTCTTTTCATCTTTCACCCCTTTCTGGCAGAGTGGGCTGCATCCTCTCGCTCCCTATGGAGTGGAGGACTGGTCTGCAACGGCTGGAAATATTCTCTTTGAATATTTTTCTGACTTGTTGGTAGTGGCTGGTGGATGATGATGGTGTCTTTCTCTTTTTCCAAGTGAATTTTAACCCATGAGTGATAGGGTTTGCTACTTAACCCCTTACTTACTTCTTTCTCTCAGGCTAACCTTAGAAGTTAGAATGGATCTTAGGGTCTTTGTTAGCCTTAGCTTCTGTAGATCTGTAGATCTATCTAGCTATAACCTGAATAATATAATACAAGCTCTACAATTAAGATAAAAGGAGTAGGTGGGACTGTAAAGACTGTATAGAGTATTTGAATGTACAACCATTCAGGGTCTCCCATTTAAAGGTGTCTGAGGCAAGTGAACATAATGAGTCTTTCATACATCACAGTGCTATGGGGGCACCACTCAGCAGAGAAATCTCTTTAAATGGAGGGTATAAAGACAGAGTATCCCCTAACCCAAGATGTTGCCTACCTTCATCACATCACTGTGTGCGTGATGAGATTTACCCAAATAAAAAATAAACTATATGTATATGTGGGAAGGGTTCACAAACCTCTTCACACCATTACCAGTTCCAGCAAAATGTCATTACCAAATACCTCTTTTACTCATTAATTTATCTAGTTTATTCTTAAAAGTCTCCAAAGTATGGGAACTCTCAACTACTTCATCTAAGCTATTCCAGAATTTTACTATTTTATTTGAAAAACTATGTTGTACTAACTGTGATTTACATCTTTGCTGAAAAAGCTTAAGGCTGTGTCCTCTTCTCCTATTATTGTGATCCTTTGTAAAAAGAGAGTGGAAGTTTATATTATCTAACTCATTTATTATTTTATATACTCAGTGGTGTAGTGCTAAATAAAGAAGTGAGGGAACGCATTTTGAAAGTGTTACTCAGATGCGGGGGGGACAATGGCGAGCGTGGCAAGCCCATACAGCTGGGGGTCCAGGGGCACTAAGCCCCCCGGGAAATCTTTTGAAATCTGACCAATTTCAGGAATATTTTGAGGTCATATGCACTGGATATTAGGATATATTCCAAGGTTGAAGATGCAGTATTTCCAGTGTCATTAGATATATGACATCCAGTACAATCAATAAAAATAGCTAACAACTGGAATGATTAACTAAAAAAAAGTTAACAACTGGTATGCTGTGGTGACTGTTTCACCAGATCTTTATAGGCTAGCATTGCATCAGTCGAAGCTAAAAGAAATGAAACAGTTAATGATTCTTTCTCATATTTCTTCTAGGGGTGGGAATTAAAATTTCATGACGTTAGAGATTTGTAAGTTCGGATTTATTTGAAATAGTGAGGGAATGCCGTTCCGTCTACCAAAAAAAGTAAGGGAACGCCGTTCCCACGCATTCCCACATCACTACACCACTGTATATACTTCTATCATATCATCTTGTAACCTTCTTTGCCTTAGGGAAAACATGTTTAGGCGCTCCAATCTCTCTTTGTAACTAAGGTGTCTAAGGCATGGTATCATCCTTGTGGCTCTCTTTTGTACTTTTTCTAGTCTGTCTTTGTCTTGCTCTAAATAAGGACTACTGAACTGAATGCAATATGGTACTCAAGAAGAGGCCTCACGTATGAAGTGTAGAGCCTACTTATAATTTCTGGCAATTTATATTCTATATGTTTCTGCATTAGGTTCAATCTACCATTAGCCTTATTTCTAATTTCAATACAATGATTTGTAGGTTTAAGATCATGATTCACAATGACACCCAAATCTCTCTCTCTTTTTCTTTTATTTATCTAACTTCCATCCATGTTATACTCAAATTCTGGATTGTCATGGCCAACATGCATAACTTTACACTTTTCCACATTAAATTTCATCTCCCATCTATCTGCCCAAGCAACTACTATATCAATGTCCTTTTGCATTTTCATGGCACCTGTTAAAGATCTTGCATTTTGTCCCAATTTTGTATCATCTGCAAATATTGAGGTTTTACTATTTAGACCCCTTTCCAAGTTATTAATATAAATAATAAAAAGTAGAGGTCCAAGTACTGACTGCTGTGGGACTCCACTCAGAACAGGGCTCCATGTAGACCTTGTCCCATTTAACTGGACTCTGTTCTCTTTCTTTAAGCCATTCTTCAATCCAATTTGCTACTGTCCCTTTTATTCCATGAGCTCTAACTTTAACAAGCAACTGCTTATGAGGAACTGTATCAAAAGCTTTGGCAAAATCCAAGTACACAGTATCTACAGATTCTTTTTTATCCAGATGCTTTAACATAATATCATAAAACTCAATTAAGTTTGTCAAACATGACCTGCCATTTCGAAAGCCATGTTGGCTATTATTAATTAATCCTCCTCCTCCTAAGAATATTGTAATTTTGTCTCTGATGGCTCAAGTAATTTGCAAATAATAGAAGTTAAACTAATTGGTCTATAGTTTTTAGCTAAGTTTTTGTTTCCTTTTTTGAGAAGTGGGACTACATTTGCTTTTTTCCAGTCTTCTAGAACTTCGCTGTTAATCAATGAAAGGTTGAAAAGTATTTTAAGTGCTTGGGCTATGCTATATTTTGCTTGCTTTACTATTTTAGGATAGATTTCATCAGGTCCTGGTGACTTATCTATGTTTAGCCTGTCAATTGCTCTCAAAATATCCACTTCCTCAAAATATATGGATCGGCTACTAAAAGTCTGCGAAGAGTATTCGCAGAAACATGATATTCTTTTTAATGTTACAAAAACTAAGGTTATGCAATTTCATCTTAAAAGTTGTAATCAGCCAGCTGATATAGGTAAGGTTTAAAATGAATGGTGAGGTAATTGAGGAAGTACAAGAGTTTAAGTATTTGGGTCAAACTATTACCAGCTCCTTGAGTGATGATTCGGATATAAGAAAACAATCTCGAAGCCTGTGTGCTAAAGCGAATATGACCATAAGGAACTTTTGCTTCTGTACAAGTGAAGCTAAAGACACTCTTTCGTACTTTCTGCAGTAATATATACGGACAGCAATGGGTGAATTGTAAAAAAGGTTCTGGCAGAACCATAAATTTGCTGTACAACAGATCTTTTAGACTCTTACATAAATTACCCCTGAGATGCTCAGCTTCGCAAATGTTTGCTACCCGCAATGTCCCCAAACTTCCTGGAGGTAACAAGATGTGCTCAACACAGTCTAATGCAAAGAATTTAAAAAATCAACCAACTCGATCATCAGGGTTGTTTGGTTTAAATAATTTTTAAATAATTTTTAAAAAACCAAAAAAAACAAAAGTATATGAAGAAGAAATAAAAGAATACAGGCAACCTTGCATTTATATTTTGTGCATGCATATATTTCCATTAATCTAAACATAACCCCACTTGCATGATGGAGATCTATCAGGGAACTGTCTGAAGATGTGCAGAACAATGCATCAGTGTTCATAACTGTCATCTCATGCTGCAGTTGAAAGAATTTTTCTGCTTTTGGACTGATACAGTCCAAATTAAGAAATAAATTAGGAGTTGATGAAGCTCTTTGTATTTCAGGGTTGCTAAATAAAACAAATTTTTTAATAAAAAACCCAAAGCTTTTTTTTTTTACATGTAGGCTAGGCCTATATGGGGTAAAGAATTATTTTTTGAATATTTGGTTATATGCACATATAAGTCAGATGTTTATTTTCTTAATTTATGGTTAGGCTATTGTTTTCTCTACTTTCATTTTTTAACACTTAAATTATATTAGAAATACTAAAAGTTTTCAATTTCCTCAATTTATATATATATAAGCAGAGGCGTAACTAGGGTTGATCATGCCCAGGGCAAATCAATAAATGGCGCCCTTAAAACCAGTGTTCTTTAAAATTCTGGCTGAATTCTTATAATGGTACTCAAACTGGTTACTCGTAATAATACCGCTAACAAAATATACTTTTAAGAAGAAGTTTATTTTATGACAAATGAAAAACAGTTATATACATATAAAACTGTACAAAAATATGTAAAAATAAATTGAAATGAAATGAAAATACAATTCATAAAAATTATTTTTACAGTTTATACTTTAATGTTTTTCTATCCATATACATATAACCGCGTATATTTAATATTAAGGTTGATATTAAATTTCTATTAATACAATTTAATTTTATAGAACCAAAGTATGGTTAATTATTTGCCGAATTACAACAGAAACAATTAATATATGTACAAGGAGAGGCATAACTTTTCATGAGAATACACTTTGATGTTTTCTTGAATTTTACTAAATTACCAATAGCAGAATTAGCAATTAGAATATTAGATACTGGCAAAAATCATTCCAATTATATGGTACTTTAAAAGAAATGCCTTGTTTGCACCTATTATTTTTGGCTCTTTTAATGAATAATTTGGAACTTCACACTAAACATGTATTTTTCTTACTTTTGTTGATGCAAACTTATCAATAATGTCATCAAAATTTGTTATTTCAGTTTCCTCATGTTCATTGCTGAGCAAGGCTAAAGCAGAAATTCTTTCTTGGCCCATTGAAGCCCTCAAATATGATAAGATCATTGTTAACTTGCTGAAAGATCGCTCACAGCTGGCAATTGAAATTGCAATTTAGTGAGCATTATCTGAATAGCTACTCTCAAATTTGGAAAAAACATTTTCATCTCCATACTGAACAATAAACTTGAGGAGTTCCTCAGCTTTAGAAATCTGAATATTTGGGCGACTTTTCAGAAGCATCTTACAATCCAGGATTTCTTCATAAAGCTCAAAGCCATCAATATCATTGCTATAAAACTGTCCAAGGTTGAGACAACTTTTCTTTAAGATATTTACGTCATGACTACTGTTGCTTTCATTTGAGTCAGACAATAATCCTCTAGCATCTAAAAGAAATCCAAATTTTGAATCCAAGTCATGGAGACGGACAAATCTTTCTTCCATTTCATTATGGAGACGATCAATAGTTTCTTTCATTTTTCTCATCATTTCTTCTTTCGCAGTTAACCCTACATCCTTGGCTTTTTCACCAGGCATTTGTTTCTTTCTGGGGTGTCTTTCTACTTGAATATCCCATTCATCACACAGTTTCAGCCCTGCTTCAAGTGATTCACTGGCCAATGATTCTCGACTGCTTAAAAAATAATCTTTAAGGGCTTTTAAATCATAAGCAGCATCATGAAAGTTCATGGTATGATCTTGGAGTCGTTTTTGAACACAATCAATCCGAACAAGAATTTTGTTCCAAAATCCAAGCAAAGCCAAGAAATGAAAAGTCAAAATTTGATTCAGCACCTGCCTTGCATCACCTCTTGTATCAGCAGTTTCATTTTGATCATCAACCATGCTTTGCAAGAGTTCCACTATAATATCAAAGTATTCATGAACAAGCTTCACAGCCTCTGTTCTCGAACTCCATCGAGTTTCAGATTCAGATTTGACAACTATTGGACTTTTTGGTATCAGCAATGTTCGCTTCATGGTAAAATTTTCTAGAGAAAGAAACAAAAAAATAGGATAAATTAATAATTCATAATAAAATCCTAATAAAAATAATGAATTAATAAAGTTAAATGAAGTTAAAAATCTGAAATTCATGGAAATTTGATGGCTAGAGATATGGTACCAGTACATTTCCAAAAGAGCATGTTTTTACTCTTAAATTTTTTTTTTAAATAAAAAATGGTGCCCCCCCCCAAATTTGGCACCCAGGCACGTGCCCCACCTGCCCCACCCTAGTTACGCCACTGTATATAAGCCTACAGGCTGTATATTAAAAACAAAAAACAAAAGTTTTTTTTTGTTTTTTTTTTTATAAAAAAAAACAATGTTTTTGTTTTGTTTTTAAAAAGTTTTTTTTTACCAACCCTGCCAATCATCCAAGCTATCCATGGAGTCCTGCCATTTATCCTCTAAGCCAGTGGTTCCCAACCTTTTCACCACAAAGGACCCTTTTTATTTTTATTTTTTTCCCATGGACCCCATGTTTTTGAAAGATTCCATCTACCAAACAAACTGTTTTTATTAACTAATAATTAACTCATTTTCTCATTTTTCACTATCAAATAAAGGACATATAAGTGAGTATGCAATTAAAATACAGCGTATTAAAAAAGTATTAATAATTCCAGCCAAGAGCAAGGGAACTTGAAATTTTAGCCTGAGCGCCCTTATCGTGGGTAAATGTACGATTTCCGCTGGAGCCTCTCGAAATATTGAAAGCTCACGGACCCCGAGTACTACCTTTGTGGACCCCAGGTTGGGAACCACTGCTCTAAGCTATGGACTGCTTGGTACAAAAACATCTGTCTGTGGCTCCACTTAACTTCAACATTACAGTATTATTTCTAATCAATTGTATATGAACTGTCATTGTATTAATAATATTTGTCATATGGACTATAGTCTGCCAATAAATATTTTCATTTTCATTATCTCTCTCTCTCTTGTGTTACTAAATAATGTAAAATCTGAAATTTTATTTAGTTTCCTTTGTAAATACTGAGCAGAAATATCTCTCTAGCTCCTCAATAATTTTGTCATCAGCATGAAGGGGTCCAATTTTTTTATTAGATTTATTTTCAAGTTGAAATGACTGAAGAACTTTTTTGGGATTTCCTTTACATTTTTTGGCTAAGTTCCTCTCTAAATTGCATTTACTATCTCTCATAAGTTTCTTGCATTCTTGTCTCTTATTTTTATAGATTTCAAGGTCCATTTCATTTTAAGTTCTCTTAAATTTGCTGAAGGCCTTTCTTTTGTCTCTCATTCCTTTCTTAGACAGATTTATCCATGGTTCTCTGTTATTTCTGATTCTTATTTTACGCTGAGAAATATATTTACTTTGAACATATTTTATTTTTTAACTTTTCCCATACATAGTGTGTAGATTTACTTTGGTTGAATACCTATATCTTTTGGTTGAAGCTCAAAAATCTCCACCCAATATACAGTTCAACTCATTAACTAGTTCAGTCATATTTCCATTTTTAAAGTCAGGAATTTCAGCTGCATTTCTAGTATACTTTGAGTCAAATTTCACCTTGAATCTTATTATAAAATGATCACTTGAACCCAGTGTTTCAAAGACTGATATGTTATATATAGATTCAGCAATATCTGTTAATAATAAATCTAAAATTGCTTTCTCTCTGGTTGGTTCTTTATTAACAAGATTAAGTTAGGTTAGGTTAGTAATTGGGGTCCTATGGTCTCTGAACTGCATTTGGATTCTTGAATTTAACCACTTAACAAACTTATTTATTTCCAAGAAAGTGGACAATATATATCTATTTTTTTTTAATAGAATATTTTATTCTTTTTATTGTGCTAAAGAGGAAAATAATCGACATTTTATTCTTTTTTTTATTTTTAAGAAGTTATAAAGAATTACATGTCCTTTGAAAAATTTGCCCGAGTTTATACGTTCATTTTTTAAAACGAGAAATACATGTTTTTTTGAATAAAAATAATAATAAATGTTAAGCAAATTCCTTTCAAAACAACTCTGAACTAAATAAAAACTATGTAAAAGAAAATTGGCATATTACTTTTAAGAGAAATCATACTTCGAGTGATAATCACGAAAGCACGGAGAAACGCATAGGCCTACATCGCAATCTCTGCAGTAATATCTTGACTCACGGCGAATTTTTTTTCCCCTTTCGGTTTTCTTTCGTGTACAAACTGCACATATCCTTGTTGGGTTCGTTTTTTTCTCAGTTGCTGGAATAATATCTGGAAAGTGGCGCCCTGACATTCGAAGTGGTGTGGCATTGGTGCTTGGTCGACCCCTTGAAGCTACGAAATACTTTGTATTTTGCAACCATCATGTCGATCAGCTCCATTCTGTAGTCTAATGGTTTCTTGCTTTGTCCCGTTTGTTTGAAAAGAATGAAAGAATTCCATACAGCTAATTCTAAAAGATGAAAAAACAACTTCCGGTAATACTTCTTTCCCCGTTTCCTCATGATTGGGTAGCTTGAAAGTGTTTGATCAACCCGATCAACTCCTCCCATGGTGTTGTTGTAATCCTTCACAATCTGAGGCACACGGACAACACCTCGCCTTCTTACACATTCTGTCATTTCTGAAGAATGAACAGTTGATAGAAGAGTGACATCCCTTTTGTCTTTCCATTTCATAGCCAAAACTTTTCGACGCCTAAATGCAATACTTTCCCCTTTTTCAGTTTTTTGTTTTTTATTTGTGCAGGTATCCCTTTCCTTGTTTGTTTTACAGTCCCATAAGTGTCTGTACGATGTTCAACCAATAAGTTCGCCAGCTCCGGTGAAGTATAAAAGTTGTCTGTAGTCAGGCAATGACCTTTCCCCAATAATGGCTCCATCAATGACATCACAATTTGGATAGATACTGGAAGATCTTTATAAACCTGACTCACTTGAGTACCTTTTCCAGTGTATATGATTGTTGACCAAACATAGCCTGACTTTGATTCGCAAAGCATGTATAATTTTATGCCAAAGCGAGCTCTCTTCAGAGGCATATACTGCACCCACCCAAGACGTCCTTTATACATCATAAGGCTCTCATCAATTGTCACATCACGATCTAGGTTGTATAGAGAATTGAATTTGTCACTAAGGTATTTGTAAACTGGATAAATTTTGTTCAGTTTCTGGTATGGGTGGGTATTTGGGTCATAATCTTCATTATTTGCAAAATGTAAATTACTTTTCAAAAGCTGAAATCTTTTGAGAGTCATGCACTGTCTAAAAAATGGTGTATCCATGATAGGCTTTTTTGTCCAATAAAGCCAATAGTTAGGCTTTGGAATTAGGCCTTGCAGCATTGTTATTGCTAAAAACACTTATCTCATTACTGTCTGTAGCTCTCCAAGCACTGTTCCCGTGTTGCGTTGCATACCGATTCGTCTCAGTTACAATAATATTGATGAGTTCATCAGTAAAATATAAATTGAAAAAATCTAATGGATTACCTTCAACGGGAACATTCGTATTTGCATTACTCTTTGTGAAGTCAAATCTTGGAGGAGCTACCGTAGGCTGAGTCTCTTCAAACCACGATTGACGAAATTGCTAAAATGTTTCATCTGATTCACCCTCCGAAAAGTCTTCTGAGCAAGAGGAATCACTGTTATCATCTTCGGAAGAGCTCAGATGTATATCTTCAACATTTCCTAACAAACTTTCTTCTTCACTATCAGAATCCATCTTTATATGACTAAAATTACCATATGTAAAAATGATTTGGACAGACATACAACGCACCTCGGATGACTGTTGCGCACTGAGAAAGTACTGTATATAAACATAATTATATGTGTTATATGTCAAAAGCCAGGCTTCAAACCACGCCCAGAGGCGTGGCTTTCGAGCAGTACAGCCAATTAGAGTAAATGCACGAGATATCTCATTCAAATTTTAAACATACTTCAAATTTTTCATGCGCCCGAGTAAATTCGGGTAAATTTTTTAGAGCGAGTCTTTGATGCCCGAGTATATTCGGGCAAATTCGTTAAGTGGTTAACAATAAAAAGTAATGAACCTAATATGGATCCCTGTGGTACCCAACTTTTCATTTTTGGCTACTTTGGTGTATGGTTATTTAAAATTACTCTTCTCTGGGCTGGTAAGTGGCATACAGTATGGAATTTAGTGTTTGAAAATGCAAAATACTTCATTTGGACAGAAACACAAATTTTAGTTATGATATGCAAGGAAACTGGAAAAATTTGTGGCTTTATAGGCTAGTAGTGACTTCAAATTTTCTAGTCAGTGCTTAGAGGTAAGGAATAAGGCAAATAAAATGCTGTGCATTGAGATGAATATTAGTTAAAGTAACGAAGTTGTATGTAGGATAGATTGTGTATCTAATTTGAAAATGTGAACCCACTGGGGCCTATGAAAGTTACCCATATCATGAGCCTTTTTTTTATAATGAAATTATGTGAAATGTCAACCTCAAGTCAGCTAACTAACATGCAACTATTTACAGAGCTACTAAAATAGCCTACATAACTTAAGCTAAGCATATACACTTACAATCTACAAACTCTCACTCACTCTCACTCTCTCATTCAAGAAAGCATCCAAATTTTTCTTAACTAATTAAGGAGCTACTATTTACCATATCATATGGCAAGTCATTCCAAAAATCTACTATTGTACTATGTCTGAAAAAAGTATTTTTGTAGATAGTGTTTTTTAATTTTTTTCTTATTCCCTTTCTGAGTTATTCCATCAGCCTCTAATGAGAAAAAGTTAGTTCTAAATTGTTTAAACCTGAAAACATTTTGAACATCTGCACAATATCTCCCCTCAAAGAGTCTCAAAACTAAACATACCCAGTTCCTCTAATCTTTCCCTATATTCCAATTTTCTTAGGTTAGGATAAGCTTTGTAACCCTACATTGGACAACTTCAAGCATATCAATATCATGTATAAGGTGAGGGGACCAAGCTTGACTGCAGTATTCTAAGTGAGGCCCAACATAAGAATTGTGTAATTTACAATTCACTTCCTTAGTCTTGTAACTAACATTCCTCTTAATAATATCTAGCATTTTATTTGCTTTATTTCTACCCTCACTATTTCTTAATTCACTTTATATTTATATACATACTGTATTTAAATTTTATAAGCCTGAGGGTTGGGAGGTCCTACTGGTGGCCAGTGTGAGGTCACAGCAAAAAAAAGGTTGGGAACCACGCCTCTAAGCACTGCTCTGAAAATCTTAGATGACTGCTAATGATGCCAAGATCTTTTTCCTGTCTAACATCCTCAAACCAGTTTCCTTCCATCTCATAACTAAAGTTTTCATTATTTCTATCAAAATGGAAGATGATGATGCATTTTTAAACATGAATTCTATCTGCCATTTACAAGCCCATGCAACTAATTTATCAATATCTTTTTGTAGTTCAAAAGAATTTTCTATAATCTATATTTGTAACTGGGACAACTACTTTTGTATCTGAAAATTTAGAAACTTTACTACCTACTCCCTTCTCTAAATCATTTAGGTATAAAATAGAGTAATAGACCTAATACTGATCCCTGTGGTTACCCCACTTTTCACTTTCTGCCACCCATATTCATGATTATTTAGAATTACTGTTCTCTCTCTACTAGCCATTTTTCTACCCAATTTATAACTGACCCTGATATTGCTGTGGTGGCTGCATAGGCCATAGTCCCCAAGAGTCTGTATTGTTGAGCCACCCAGCACCCTTTCATGTTTCTGGATTTGTGGTAGTCAAAAGACTGGACAAGGGGATAGTTTCCTCAGGTATCCAGTAATGCCTCTCTCATCAGTTGTTTACTTCCAAGGATTATTCAGGTCCAACTCACACAAAATCTTCACCTTTCCAGGAGATTATTCAGGTCCAACTCGCACATTAACTGTAAAAGCCTTCCCAAAGTTCTATTTACTAAATCCTCATCTCCACTGAGCAACAGACCCAACCACTCACAGTCCAAGAAAGGGGCTGGAATTCCAAGGTAACCTAATAGAAATAAACTACTGTTTTTTTTCTGTATTATAGCTGGAATAAACACAATTATTCACTATAAAAGTATAAACACAAAACAAAAACTGACAATGAATCACAACTAATAAAAACCTCTTGAAAACAAATGACAATTAGTGAGATTTGGCAGAATGATAGAAAGCAAGTGGGAGACAAGTAGTACTGGAAATGACTCCTGCCAAATGTGAGTCCTTGTCCCAGCCCAGCTACCCTCCAAACTTGACCTCGTGACCTGATTTTTGTTATACAAAGTAGCTATCTAGTTAGTAGTGTTAGGGTCGCAAGCCTGATTCCAGGGCAGATCCCAGTGGCCAACAGTGGTTGACACAACCTCAATGAACTTGAAACCATGAAGACAGTTACTCAACTTTATATCTAAGCAGTTTGGATCATTGTATGACAAAAAATGTTTTGCACTTGCCACTGTCCTTAATTCACAATACAAACTGTCACCATTCAATAACACTTATGACTATGACAAATTTAGGATTTGGCTGAAAGAAGTAGTAGCTATTGCTTGTAAAGAAAGTGGAAGAAGAAAGTAAAAATGAAATGACCTCATGATGATTCAGAGATTGACAAATTTGGCAAAAATTCTTCAGACACTAAATCATTTTGGGATTACTTTGAAAAAGTGATATGTAATCAAAAAGAAAAGGGCAAACAAATTGAAGAAGAACCTGAAGAGAAAAAGGCTGAAGAACCTAAATCCAAAATGACTAAAAGAAAGAAAAGGAAAGTTGCCAGAGAGCATTCCATCAATAACAGAATTCATAATGAAATTGAGTTTTATCTTGACTTGCCTCAAATTGACAGGAACTCTAATCTTATCACCTGGTGGAATGAAAATAAAGGAATGTTTCCTACTACTAGTGGCGTGTACTCTTAAGATGCAAGGTAAGCAAAAGTTATATATATATCGGGTGGCCCAAAAAAAATGGCACCAATTTTGAGAGGTGATATCTCAATAACAATTGCAGCTAGGGACTTAAAAAAACAACCAAATGAAAGATAATTCGTTTCTCTTTAAATACTTACTCTATGGCTTGATGGTTATAAGCCCATATAATGCCCGAAATTGGCTTCCAAAAAAAATATATAAAAAAAAAGTTGCGCATTTATATTTATTCCTTGATCCTAATTTTAAATGAAATTTTTCTATTCCAGACCCCTCAAGATGCGATTGAGAGAATCTGATAAGAACATTATACAAGCACTACGTGAAGAAAAAGGATATTCATTAAACATAATCCTTTACGAATTTCCAAATAGAAATTGGAAAAAAAGAACTGTGGCACATTTTTTACAAAAACTTAAAGAAACCGGCAGCAGTCAACGGCGTCTGGGAAGTGGTCGACCAGAAACTATTAGAACGCCAGAAAACATTGAAAAAGTAAATGAAATGGTTTTAAGTCAAGAGGAACAACCGGAACAAGTAAAAGTGAACGTGAAGTTGCGAAAGAAACCGGGATTTCACGTTCATCAGTACAGCGAATTATTAGCTGTACTGATGAACGTGAAATCCCGGTTTCTTTCGCAACTTCACGTTCACTTTTACTTGTTCCCGGTTGTTCCTCTTGACTTAAAACCATTTCATTTACTTTTTCAATGTTTTCTGGCGTTCTAATAGTTTCTGGTCGACCACTTCCCGGACGCCGTTGACTGCTGCCGGTTTCTTTAAGTTTTTGTAAAAAATGTGCCACAGTTCTTTTTTTCCAATTTCTATTTGGAAATTCGTAAAGGATTATGTTTAATGAATATCCTTTTTCTTCACGTAGTGCTTGTATAATGTTCTTATCAGATTCTCTCAATCCCATCTTGAGGGGTCTGGAATAGAAAAATTTCATTTAAAATTAGGATCAAGGAATAAATATAAATGCGCAACTTTTTTTTGTATATTTTTTTTGGAAGCCAATTTTGGGCATTATATGGGCTTATAACCATCAAGCCCTAGAATAAGTATTTAAAGAGAAAAGAATTATCTTTCATTTGGTTGTTTTTGTAAGTCCCTAGCTGCAACGGTTATTGAGATATCACTTCTCAAAATTGGTGCCATTTTTTTGGGGCCACCCGGTATATACAAATTAAATAATATTTTATGTTACTACTTCCTATTTTATATGTTAAATGGATCAATAAAAAAAATATTAATATTCATACTTCAACTTTATCAAAAATCTTAACAGTGTCATTTGCTTACCCTAGCATTTTTTTCATGACACGCCACTGCTTACTACAGATCTTGCTAAAGTAGCAAGAAAGTGTTTATCAGCTCCACCTTCAAGTGTGTTCAGTGAGCAGATGTTTAGCCAAGCAGGTAACATTTACACAGAATGATGGAATTGCCTATTGCCAGAAATGGCTGATAAACTTCATTTTCTTCATGCTAACTTATTGAAGTACAATTTCAACTATTGAAAGTTGTTTTTCCTTGTAAACAGTAGTTACTTTCTTTTGATTTTTCTCTTCCACTCTTTTCTGTGCTGTTTATAATTCAATATAAATCTAGTATTTCTTTTATTGAGGAAAACATTAAGCAAGGAACATTTTTATATAATTTAGCTAATGTATATACAAAAATTGTGAAAAATGGCAATTTCAAAATAAAAGCAGTTTTATAATTTTTGTTTTATTATCATAAAACAAAATATAAAAAAGTACCTAGCAAGGAAAATTTTGACTGTTTTATCATATATGGTCCCCCCCCCCCCCCCCCCCCCCCCCCCCCCCCCGATTTATGAATGCTTGCTGTATGAATTTTTGAAGTAACAAACAAAAGAATTTTGTGTGAAGGTTTGATTTACGAATGAAAAATTCAGTTATGAACAAAATTGTTCATTAAATTTGGATTTTTTTTGTAGCATCAGCAGATGTCTGAAGGTGACTGCAATATTTTTGGTAGTAGTAAATATTACTAAAAAATAAAATTAAACCATATAAAATGTTTTAAATATATTTAAGACCTTCATTACTGAACCATATTCACTACAGTAAAGACAAAATATTTTGTCTTTACTGTTGTGAATGGTCTCTGTCATTAATGGGGTTGGAAGCAATATTAATCATTACAGTACATTAATGCTGTACACTAGTACACTACAGTATACCCTACTTAATCCTAAGGAGAAAATGCACAGAATTGTTATTCATCACTATCATCATTTTCAGTCATACTTCCGTGACCTTCACTACCACCATACCCCACATCCCATTTTCTCTGTAACATCCCATTTTACTTAACTGCATTTATTATTCATATTTCATACCTATATATTTATTATTTAGAGATCTAAAAACAGTTTACAGCAAACACTGGGGGCAAAAACATGTAGCATTTTAAGACATTCAAGGGAAGTGATTTTTGTTTGTAGGAACTTCTCAACTTTTATGATGGGAGTCAATGGGAAAATAGGGTTCAATTTATGAATTTTCAATTTTTGAAGAGGTTTTCAGGAATGTAACTCATTTGTAAATTGGGGAGGACTGTATTTCATTTATTTAATAGATGCAAGTAGCCAAAGGAATAGCTAAGGCTTTGCATAAATACCCAGTATATCAAAATTCCTTCTGTTTTTTTTATTTAATATCATTAAAAACAATGATTCCAGATTGGCTGGATATCAGACAGTGTTCTGGCCAGAACTGGAACTTGCAATAAATGGCTGAAATTCTGGACAGCAGGAACTGGAATTCTGGTACACCTCTACCAGAAAGTGTTGGAAAAGTTGTGAAAAGTCCTAAAAGAAACCACCTTTGCTGCTATTAAATAAATACCCAACAATAGACAGAGATGGGCAGTAATAATATTTGACATTACTCAAATAACATATTTGAATACAGTTTGTATTTATACATTTATTTTCAAATATTTGACCCCTTCAATACAGTGACATACGTGCGCATGTCTGATTAGCTTGCTCCAATATATGACATACATGTATATGTCGAAAACTTAAATATTTAGAACTAAAAGCAGAAATGTACAGGGTGTCTATAAATTATTCACCCCATTATAAGCGTTAAATAAATTTGTTATTATAGGAGCTGGTGTCCGGACAATTGCCCCCCAACAACCACCCCCCGTACAATTTCCCCCGTAGGACAATCGCCCCCCCGGATTATTGCCCCCATAAGTAAATAAAAATTAAATAGAAATTAAATTTACGTTTAAAAAATGGCAAGCTAAAACAATATTTAACAACATAATAAATGCAAAAAAACTTCTTTTTTCTACGTGAAGGTCAAAATATGAAAATAAAAACCCACTCTAATAGACAGAGTTATTTCCACGACAGTTTCGACGCCCACTGGCATCCTCCTCGGGTGGATACAGAAACACGAATGAACCAAAACAAGAGGGAAAAGCAGTCCAGGGACCGACCGTTAAGAAATTCGCACCTAGGTTAGATCCCATTCTCCCGACACCGGAAGGGCATTTTCATTAAGTACATTCGCGCAAATTTTTAAAACTATCTTCCTCTTCTAAACATACAGATTCTATTATATTTTTTACATAATTATTACATTTATTATTAAATTTATTACATTTAATATTGCATAATTATTTATTACAGAAATTATAAATTTATTAATACATTGGTTATTACATTATTGTTTATTATACAGAACTTATAAACCAAAAAACAAATGAAAAAAGCCGATTAGGAAACAATCCAGAAACCAATGAGAAATTCGCACCTAGGTTAGATACCGTTCTCCTGACACTGGAAGGGCATTTTATTACAGGGTCCGCTTACAAGTACATTCCCACAAATTAAAACTATCCTCTTGTTCTATACATACAGATTCTAATATTTTGACATAATTACTGCATTTATTATTACATTTACATTTTTTAACATTTATTATTATTACCTTTACCCTAATTATTAAATTTATAATATTACCTTTATTATTACATCTGTTGCATTTATATTTATTTCCACATTTATTACTTCCATTATTACATTTACTAAAGGCGAGTAAGGAAACATTCCAATCCAGAGACATTTAAGAAATTCACACTTAGGTTCGAACACGTTCCCACGACTCCGTAAGGGATTTTTTGACCAAGAATCTCATTAAAGGGTCTAACTTATAAGTACCTTCGCACAAATTAAAATTATCTACTTTTTCTATACACACAGATTCTATTATTTTTCTTTTGACATAATTATTACATTTATAAAGTACCTTACTTGATTCCCAATCTATAGCATGATTATTTTGGCTGGCGTGATAAAAAATGGCATTATTAGTATTACAACTTCTGAAGGCATATTTGTGTTCTTTAATACGGGTTTCAATATTTCTTCCAGTTTCACCCACGTATACTAAATCACAACTTTTACAGGGAATGCTGTAAACGCAGGCTTGTTCCTCTTTTGCCACGTTATTCCTAACCAATTTACTTTTCACGGTAGATGAATATTTGAATGCCAAAGCAAACTTAAAATCTTTCGTCAATGGTTTTACTCTTTCTAAGCCGGCAATGTAAGGCAAACTCACATATTGTTTTTGGTTAACTGAACGTTCCCGAGGGGCATAAAAAGATTTTATGGCTTTAAAATACGCCTTTCTGATAAACCACTTGGGATATTTTAAATCCTTAAAAATGTTCCAAATCTTTGAATTTTCCGGGTCCAGCAAATGTGGGCTACAAATCCTGAGTGCTCTTAGAAACATGGAAGAAATAATTGAGCTTTTAACCCCTTCATCATGATATGAAAAATAATGAATGTACGAATTACAATGAGTAGGTTTTCTATAGACCGTGAAATTGGGCTTTCCGCTTTCGTTAATGACCAAAACATCTAGAAAAGGTAATTGTTTGTCGTTCTCCCATTCATATTTAAATTTAATAGAGGGAACAAGATTTAATGACTGAAAGAAAGTGTCAAAGTTGTTCCAGTGGTCAGGCCAAAATGAGAAAATATCATCTACATAACGAAACCAAATTAGATTCCTGGGACATATTGTTTGCAACAATTCCGACTCATAGTATTCCATGTATAATGTACTCAGTATTGGGGATAAAGGAGACCCCATTCCCATACCAAAACGTTGCAAATAAAATTCTTCACCGAAGGAGAAGGCATTATTGGTGACACAGAGTTTTATCAGTTCTAAAAATACAGATGTGGGCATGCCTAGTTCTATGTTACATGTTGGCAATTTTCTATCTAAAAAACTAAGTACATCATCAATGGGAACTTTCGTAAACAAGGACTCAACGTCAAAACTGATCATTCTTCCCCGTTTTAAATCTAAGGACATAACTTTGTAATAAAGTCACAGGAATTAGTGATGTGCGAGCCTGAAAATTTACCAACTAATGGGGATAATTTATCTGCAAGAAATTTAGATAACCTGTAACTAAAGGAAACCCTGTGTGAAATAATGGGACGGAGTGGTATATTAATCTTATGGGTTTTGGGTAGGCCGTAAATGTGGGGGAGTTTGGGGTTAATCTGTAGAAATCTTTTAGGATCAATCGCCGGGACATCTTTTAATAAGTTCCTGATGGTTTTGTTGAATTCGGCAGAAAGACGCTTTAGGGGGGACGATCTCACTTTGGCGTAGGTGAATTCATCACTAAGTAATGCTTCCATTTTTTGTTTATAATCACACTTGTCTAAAATAACCACAGTGTTACTTTTGTCCGCTTTAGTGACAAATATTGCTTCATTCTTCCTGAGCTTGTCTAAAGCTAACCGGAATCTTTTGGGAATAGAGTCCAATGAGTTGAAATGTTCCAGAAACTTGCTCAGAATCAAACCATTTAAACACGGAATATCCGCCCTGGAATTAACTACGGAAGACACAAAATCTAAAACAATGTTTTTATCGGGTTTAAGGGCAAACGACAGCCCTAAATTAAGAACTTCCTTTTCGGATTTGGATAAGATGTATGTCGATAAATTTAAAACAGAACCTTCCACCGCACACTTTGACCAGGCACTTTCATCACATAAATAGGATAGCTTTCTGTTAAGTCGTTGTTCAGTGCGTCTAGTCTCCACGTCGCATTTATAATCTGCAGTTTCAAACAGCGCCACAAGTAGTTCACACGACACATGCGATTTAAGGATGCGTAGACAATTTCTTAGTTTGAAATACGTATGGTCAATTTCTCTTTTAACACACGGAATACGTTCCTTCAAAATTTCCCTGGCAAAATTCGGGAACGGTATTAAAGAACACAAATATGCCTTCAGAAGTTGTAATACTAATAATGCCATTTTTTATCACGCCAGCCAAAATAATCATGCTATAGATTGGGAATCAAGTAAGGTACTTTATAAATGTAATAATTATGTCAAAAGAAAAATAATAGAATTTGTGTGTATAGAAAAAGTAGATAATTTTAATTTGTGCGAAGGTACTTATAAGTTAGACCCTTTAATGAGATTCTTGGTCAAAAAATCCCTTACGGAGTCGTGGGAACGTGTTCGAACCTAAGTGTGAATTTCTTAAATGTCTCTGGATTGGAATGTTTCCTTACTCACCTTTAGTAAATGTAATAATGGAAGTAATAAATGTGGAAATAAATATAAATGCAACAGATGTAATAATAAAGGTAATATTATAAATTTAATAATTAGGGTAAAGGTAATAATAATAAATGTTAAAAAATGTAAATGTAATAATAAATGCAGTAATTATGTCAAAATATTAGAATCTGTATGTATAGAACAAGAGGATAGTTTTAATTTGTGGGAATGTACTTGTAAGTGGACCCTGTAATAAAATGCCCTTCCAGTGTCGGGAGAACGGTATCTAACCTAGGTGCGAATTTCTCATTGGTTTCTGGATTGTTTCCTAATCGGCTTTTTTCATTTGTTTTTTGGTTTATAAGTTCTGTATAATAAATAATTATGCAATATTAAATGTAATAAATTTAATAATAAATGTAATAATTATGTAAAAAATATAATAGAATCTGTATGTTTAGAAGAGGAAGATAGTTTTAAAAATTTGCGCGAATGTACTTAATGAAAATGCCCTTCCGGTGTCGGGAGAATGGGATCTAACCTGGGTGCGAATTTCTTAACGGTCGGTCCCTGGACTGCTTTTCCCTCTTGTTTTGGTTCATTCGTGTTTCTGTATCCACCCGAGGAGGATGCCAGTGGGCGTCGAAACTGTCATGGAAATAAACTCTGTCTATTAGAGTGGGTTTTTATTTTTAATATTTAACAACATTATTGCCAATTCTTGCTTAATTTTGCTTGTAGCCTGAAAAAAAATTATATTTAAAAAGTTAGCAATATTTAACAAAATTTTTTCCAATTATTGCTTACTTATTTATAATAAAATTATGAAGTTTAGCTACTTAATTTTATTTAAACAGTTGGCAAGACTTATTGTATTTCATATATACTATGGATTAATTAATTATATTTAAACAGTTGGCAATACTTATTGAAAGGTCATTTTGAAAGTCATAGTTGGTGGTTAGGCTAGGCTAGGTTTGGTTAGGTTTGGTTAGGTTAGTTTTTTATAAATATTAATAAATTTAATTCCTATTTAATTTTTATTTACTTATGGGGGGCAATAATCCGGGGGGCGGTTGTCGGGGGGCAATTGTCCAGGGGGTGGTTGTCCGGGGGGCAGTTGTCCTAGCACCATAGGAGCTATCTTAAAATGGTTTAAGGCAATTAATAACACAACTCAAGAAATTTTTGTTTTAATTCAGTAAACCTCCATGTGAGCCCCATTGGTAGCACGCAGAACATCAAGGTGATAGATGATTTTGTTCCAAACATTAAGAAGCATATCTTGCGTGATGGAAGCTAATGTGTCTTCAATCCGGTGTCTTAATTCTGTGATGTTATTAACCTTCTTTGCATACACTCTGTCCTTTGTGTAGCCCCATAAAAAGAAATCCAGAGGCATGATATCCGGGGAACGAGGAGGCCATGGAATAGGGCCATCTTGCCCGATCCAACGAGAAGGGAACTTTTCATTGAGGAACCTCCGCACTTCTAATCCCCAGTGTGGCGGTGCCTCATCTTGCTGAAAGAACACACGGGGCTGCATATCCTCAAGCTGAGGTGCAGCATACTATTGGAGGTTTAGTTTCCCACATCCACAGCACACACACATTGCTTTCTCCTTCACTGTCGCCATTGTGCCCTTAGTGGATGTTCTGCGAAATAAAGAAAAAAATTTCTTGTTATTAATTGCCGCAAACCATTTTAAAATAACTCCTATAATAACGAATTTATTAAGGCTTATAATGGGGTGAATAATTTATGAACACCCTATATAATTTAGCTGCTCTAAGTTTTGGACATACACACGTATGTCATTGTATATTGGAGCATGCTAATCAGACATATTCATGTATGTTGCCATATTGAAGGGGTTAAATACATATTTAGATATATTTCAAAAGTAACTCTTATTTATAAATACATATTTCAAATACATTTTCAATTACATTTTTTTGAAAGAGGACATGGAACTACGTCATGGGCAATAACAAAGGATTACCACAGGCCACAACATTCTCAATATAGTAATCCCCCAACCTGCAGAAAGGTTCTGTTCCTGAAAATGCTTGTGCAGGTCAGAACTATCTCCCCATAATATAAATGGGATTAGGGGGATAAAAGTTTAAAAAATTATAAAGTAATTTTTACCTGAATAAAAGCTTTCACATCCTTGTACAATTTAAATGTATATAAGTAATGCATGTAGTATGAGTATAATGAGTATAAGTAGTAAAAATTTGTAAAAAACAAATTTAATACAAAAAACTTGCAATGCAGAGGAGTGTGAGAAAGACAACTATAATCTAGGCACTCTGTGAGACAGTGATGAGCCCATCATGGTCCCAAAAATCCATTTTCTATAGTACCAGAAAGAATTATCCATTGTTTATCATAATACACAGTCCTCATATGGTGGACTCGTCTTCATTGCCTGGTAATTTTCTATTGTTTTAGAGGGGGTGATGGACCATGTGCATGAGCTTTAAAACTTTGATGCACATTTTCTCAAAACTTAAATTTGGTGTGCTTGTCACTGTCACATGGAGTACCTCGTATAAACTAGCCAGTCATAAAAAAATTACTAATGAGTGTCAGCTCTGAAGTCAATGTTGTGCTTACTCATTAATGAAGGATCAGTCTCAAAAATGCAAAATAAATATGGTAATTAATAATCAAATCAACCCATAAATCATTCAATCAAAAGAAATATAGCAATCCCTCACTATAGCGTGGTTCACAGTGTGCAGTTTTGATATTGCGCTGTTAATACTTTATGCCCATTGTTTACTTACAGTGCACTAGTTGCGCAAGTTCATTTTGTCAAAATAATAAAATAAATATGTGCTCACCTAATAAATATAACAAAAACACACCATAATAGCGCTTAAATTTAAGTTAAAACCATATCAAACATTAATAAAAACCTGTAAGCATGCTTGAATCCTTTTTTAAAGCAAAACCTTCCACCTCTGCCAAAGAAAAACCAGAAAGTGTTAAGTCTACTCCTCCACCAGGAAGTCCAGACAGCTGTTCTTCATTTGACAGATTCAATGTCCCTGAAGCTGTGTAACTCCCAATCTTATTTTGATATATTCGTTTATACATTTTATATGCCATTTTATTTTGTTTACACTAAATATGTCTTTGTGATAAAGTTGTCACTATTTACTATGTTTCTGTTCATCATTTAGTAATTAGGGATCAAAATGAAATATTTTAATAATTTATTTTTCCGAGGAAGGAATTAAAGTTATTTACATTGATTTCACTTAGCACTGTTTGGGGTTAGTATTCCAATTTTATGGAGCCAATTAAGAGTGCTAAGTGAGGGAGTGCTGTACTGTACATATATTAAATTAGCATTTAAAGTAGCCATTTTTAAGCTGTCCCAACAAGAAGGAAATGCTAAAGGAACCTACTCAGGTTTACCTGACACTGCTGATAATCTTGCTGCAAATGGGGAACAAAAAAAGAGAATTAATGGATGAAATTAAACATCCATTGTTGAATGGGAAATATTTCAAATCTGTATTCAGAAAGTATGGCATTACATTGCCTTCATTAGCACTAATGGAGTGGCTATTTTCTTTTGTTGGGTTTGTTCATTCACTTAGGAGAGAAAGATTGTTTGACACGCTATTCCAGAGCCTAGTCCTAATGAAGGCAAATATGTAGATTGTCCTCATCCATCTATCTTGCTTTCTTACTTATGGTTGCCTGTTCTGAGTATTGTGTTATAGATAATTACCAGGGATTTAGCTAGCTATGGCTAATTCCTTCAGTATTCAGGGGTGTATAGCATCAGGGCCAGGAGATTTGCTTATTTTTTACTTATCTAGTTTCTTGATGATTGTCTCCAGTTATTACAAAATATTTTTTATTTTTTATTAAAAAAATTCCACTTTTGGAGTAATGGATCATCAATAAAATGTTGTTCTATTTGTAACTTTTATTTTGTAAGTTGTAAGGCTGTAATGTAACCATGTCTTATAACAATCATGTAAATGAAGATTATCTAACATAATTTAAATACATTTTCACAATGTATTTGTATTTAATAATTACATTCCTTTTAGGTGTAATGCATCTTGTATTTAATTAATCCTCACCAGTATTTAGTATGTAGGTACTGTATTTATTATTATTTAAATACATTCAGAAGTATTTACACCCATCTCTGACAGTAGAAATATAAAAAAAAAATTATCTGCAGGGAGGAGTTTCTTCATTCCAATAAATTTTATAAGTAAGTTTGTGAAAGTAATTTTCATGCATCCTCAGACTGTTGAAGCAAGGGAAATAAGATAAAAAAAGTGAGTGATAATTCATTTTGGGTTTTGAAATAGATGAATAATAATAATATTACATCTGTTGAAAATGCTTATTTCTCCAAAATAATCTGTGATAACATAAAAATTTTAATTGTTCTCTGAAACATTATGATTATAAAGATTAAAATACTTACAGTATTAAGTTTAAATAAAAGGTTTTACTCCCAAAAGCTAAAATTTCTTAGTCTTAATTCACTCTCCAACAAGCATCTTTATAATGTTTCAGACCAACAAAGACCCCAGGATCCACTCATGGCTGGTCAACCTAACTGTGTTTGTAATTGTGTATTGTGCATGTCCTCCATGGTGGCGGAGGGGACCTACAATTTTACTTGGGTTCTGAACCACAAAGAACATAAGAAATTTTTATAATGGGCACACTAGGGGTCACTTCGGCCCATCAAGGTGGCTCCACTATGTAAAAACTGCCTGTACATTGGCAACAACCAATTTTTACAAAACTAAATAATTATTAATTTAAAACTAAAGCTAGAATCTCTGGATCCAGAGGATCAAGTCATAATAGACTACTATCCACAAATATGTTACACTCTATATCTATTTATAACACATGCAAATATATCAGATCTAAAGAATCCAGTCAATTTCATTACGGTATCCATCAATACCAGTACCTTGCCAACCAAAAATAAGTCACGGTCCATATCAATTGCGGACCAAGTCACAATTTACAACCATATACATTACAATATATATACTTAGGAGGAAAAGTGTAGGTGTGGCTGTAAAGACTGTACAGTAATGTAGAAATGTGTGTGCACCCACTTTGGGTCTCCCATTTAAAGGTGTTTGTGGGGCAAGTGAAGATCATGAGTTTTTCAATACTTCACAGTACTATAGGGGGCACCACTCGGCAGAGGACTCTCTCTAAATGGGGTGTGTAAGGACAGAGAGTATCCCCTAACCCAAGATGCTGCCTCCCTATATCCCACAACACTTGTGTTGATCTGTGGGATCTATCACCTAAATGTACATAAAATATATGAAATAAACTAGTACCATTCATGCAATAAAAATGGGCTTAAACATTATCACCAGATGTCCCTTGCAGACATCAAACTATCCAACCTTCATTTGAAAGAATCAATTGTATCTGAAGTCACTACTACTTCTGTCAGACTATTCCAAAACTTAATTACTCTGTAAAACTATGTTTTCTTAAATTTGTTCTACACCTTGGCTTAAATAATTTCATACTATGACCTCTAGTCTAGTTATTGTGATCTTTAATGAAGAGAGAATCAAAATCTATCTTATCCAACCCTTAATTTTACTACCTTAAACTATACCCAATCTATCAGCATATGCATCTAATCAATTGTTAAACATGTTTATAGACATGCTACTAATTACTTCTACTGGCAAACTATTCCAGCTATTTACTATTCTATGTGTAAAAATGTTTTTGGCAACTGTTGTCTCAAACCTTCTACTTGTCAACTTACACCCGTTATTTCTAGTCCTATTATATTGAGATATTTTGAAAAAGCTATCTATGTTATCGAACCCATTCATAATTTTGAAAACCTGGATTAGATCACCCCTTAGCCTCCTAGTCTCGAGTGTAGTCAATTTTAACTCCTTAAGCCTATCCTCGTATGACTTTGACTTAAGCGACGGAATCATCTTAGTTGCTTGTCTTTGAACTCTCGATTTTGTCTATATCTTTGCGCATATGCGGATTCCAAAATTGGATCACGTACTCCAAATGGGGTCTAACTAATGATTTATAAAGAGGAACTATAATATTGCGTGATTTGTACTCAAAATTCCAAGCTATAAAACCAACACTTTGATCATAAATGTCAACCACACTTTGAAAAAATTCTAAAAGATTAGTTAAGCAAGATTTGTTTCGTCTAAAACCGTGCTGCATATTTCTAACTAAGTTATGCAATTCTAAGTGTTTGACTATACAATCCCTAATTATTGATTCCAGTAGCTTACCTACAACAGACGTTAACCTGATTGGCCTATAATTTCCTGCTGCACCTTTATCGCCTTTCTTAAAGATAGGTGTTACGTTTGCTAACGAAATTATCTGGTACGCACCCCTCAGAAATAGACGCATTAAAAATATTTGTTAGCGGCACAACAAATGCTATCTTTTAATTCTTTTAGTTGTATGGGATATATGGAATCTGACCCTGGTGATTTACCCATTTTATTTTTATCAATATAGCGCATTACCTGCCCTTCACTAACCACAAATTATCCAAAATATTACCATTATCAAAGGGTATTATGTCTATGACCGTAGGGATATTCGTTACATCTTCTATAGTAAAAACTGACATAAAGAATTTGTTTAGCAAGGTAGCCATTTCCTTGTTTTCAGAAACTAGATCTCCGTTAACATTTTTCAACGGCCCCAAGACACTTTTTACTGGATTTCTATTGTTGACATATTGAAAGAATTGCTTGGGGTTTCTTTACCATCACGAGCTATGGAGATTTCAAATTTGCGCTTATACTTTTTTATTACACTTTTCGCTTCACACCTTAGAGATATGTAGTTGTTTCATAACCACAAATTGTCTTTATCACACTTATGTAGCCTATAAAGTATAAACCCTATCTCTACTCTTTATAATATCTCCTACTGTAGAAGTAAACCACAAGGGCTTATTTACTTTCGCACGCTTAATTTTGTACGGTACACATTCCTCATTTATAGTCCTAAATACCAGGCTTGGGTTCAAGTACAAGTACTTGTACTTAAGTGCAAAATTTTGTGTACTTGTACTGGTACTTGGGATTTAAATAGTCAATGTACTTGTACTTAGCCCATAAGTACTTGAAAAATCAAGTACTTTCAAGTACATGTTGCATGTAAACAAAATTAAATGTTTATTTAATGTCAACAAAGTAATTATTTTATTGCAATTGTATTTTCATTGTTGATAAATTATTTCTATTATTATAAATTGTTGTTTAAAATTGGCATACTATAAGCCCCAATGGTACTATCTGGCAACTCTGTTTTGTCTCTCTCAAGTCTCAACAGGCATCACCATGTTGACTTTGTGCCACTCTTCACTTCAACCTTTCAGTAGCTACAAGCCTACCACAGTAACCACACATAGCTGTACGAGTGTGCATTAAGTATAACATCATGGCATCATCTAATCCATCCAACATATGGAACCTGATGAATCTGATTTAAAGATTTTTATTAAACTACCTATAAAAATGTACTTGTACTTGAATTTTCCTTTAGTACTTGTACTTGTCCACAAGTACTGCCACCAGTACTTGAACCCATCCCTGCTAAATACTGTTTCAAATGATTCCCACATTAGTTTTGCGTTGGAGTTCCCCATTATGTTTTCCCAATTGATGTGTGACAATTTATTTTGAAATTTCCAAAAGTCTGCATGCTGGAAGTTAGGAATTTTAGTCAAGTTAGCTGGTTTTGAATGACTTACTGAGAGGACAAACTCTACCATATTGTGATTGCTATTGCTTAATGGTTCTATTACTTGAAGATCAGTAATTAGCCAATCATCCATAGTTATTACTAAATCTAAAATACTGTCCAACCTCGTAGGTTCCCCAACCTTTTGAATAAGAAAGCTATCCTCGAGAAAATTAACTAAATGATTACATTCCGCATCTCCCTGCATTGTATCGTAATTCATGTTGGCGCAATTAAAGTCACCCATAACTAAAGCCTGCTCACTACCTATTATTCTCTTTAGTTCATGATATAACGCTTCGTCCGTATCAGCTGTTTGATTAGGGGGCCTATATATAACCGCAACAAGAAGTTTGAAATTGTTCAATTTAAGTTCTGCTATAGTCGAATCTATTGGTTCTGGAATTGTGTGCTTTACTTCTATAATGTTCGCAATATTATCTTTGATATACAACATAACACTGCCTCCTCGCCTACCTATTCTGTTTTTAACAAAAAGCCACAATTCATTTATCGCAATTAAATCATAGTCTTTACAAGCAATTAAAGAAAAGAATTTGTTTATTTTATTTCATAAGCTACGAGCATTTAAGGATAGAACCTTCAAATTGTTTGTAATTGTGACACCTTCGCGAGCGCAGGGGAAATTTGTGGAATTTACGCTGTAGTTTTTCAGATGGGATATATTTCTTATGAAGGTGAAAGTTAGGATTTCTTAAAACTAGTTTGCATATGTAAGGTTTAAAGTAATTTTTAGTGTGAAAATTATTTAGTAAAATGTTTATTAAATGGTTTATATATATTTGAAATAAAATGTTCCCCACTTCCCACTAAAAAATTTATTAGAGTTTGAGTTGTTAACACTAAAACTTCGGTAGATGAATGTGGATTCATCCAATTTTCACTTAGTCATAGGGGAGGTGGATCAAATGTTCTCCATTCATTTTGAAAATCCTGTAAATATTAACAGCCTCTCTGATACGTCTACTGTGACAACAGTGAATGAAATGTTGGCTTACTATGCAGTACAACTGCCCCCCCCCACTTATTAATTACACTGATCAACAAAGATTTTTCATCAGAGTAAAATTTGTGGTGGCTGGATAGCATTTTTCACGCTGATTCCAAAACTGCATTTAGATTTTTTCTAGCACGTATAGTTTTCAAGATGAAGGCATATATATAACTACACAGATTTAACCATTTTAAATAGGCAAAATACTAATATTTCAACATTTGATTGTGTTTATTTTATTGTGTTTTTTTAGTTTATTCATCTTATTTATTTCAATTATCTTAATTATACATCTTATGTATTTCAGGTATGAGCTTTTATGTCTAGCAGCATTGTGATTCAGGCAACAACGCCGTGCTTTGTGTGTCAAAAGATCAGTCCAGTCCAAGAACTTGTGTCAAGTTGGTGTACAATTTTTTTTGAATTTATAGTTTGCTCAGGTCAGTCAACATGCCTCGACAATGTAAGAATGACCCCGACAAGTTATGTTTCGTATGCGGCCAGTTCACAATTAAAACACAGCGACGAAGTATTACAACTGACATTAAGAAAATATACAAGCTATACTTTGGTTGCCATCTAGGTGACCAAGATAAACCATGGGCGCCACATCAAATCTGTTCTGGCTGTTCAAATGGATTACGTGATTGGCTTAACAAAAAGAAAGCTTCAATGCCATTTGCCATACCCATGATATGGAGGGAGCCGCGAGATCATCATGAAGACTGTTATTTTTGTAGTGTGAACTTAATGGGGTTTTCTGCCAAGAACAAACACCAGATTGTATATCCAAACTTGGATTCAGCACGTAGACCAGTAAAACATGATGAAACATTGCCCATTCCAATTCCCCCAAGTGATAGGCTAGATTCTATCATAGATGACATGGAAAGTGATGAAGGTGCAACTGGCGTTTCCGGACCATCTACAGAACCAGAGTACACTTTTGAAGGTAGACATTTAGAGCCTAAAAAGTTAACCCAAGGACAGTTGAATGATCTTGTTAGAGACTTATCGCTGTCTAAAGAGAAATCAGAGCTTCTCGCCTCAAGACTAAAGGAGAACAATTTACTTGAGAACAATGTTCGTATTAGTTACTACTGAAAGCGGAATTTTGAATTAACAGCATTCTTTTCAGTAGACGGTCCTCTCTGTTATTGCCATGACATCAATGGACTATTTACAGCCATATCTCAGACGTATGTGGCATCTGAGTGGCGCCTCTTTATTGATTCGTCACAGAGAAGCCTGAAAGCAGTTCTTTTGCATAATGGTAATATAATGCCATCCATCCCCATTGCCCATTCTGTCCATCTAAAAGAGACATATGACAATATGAATATACTACTTAAGGCAATCAAATACGACAGTCATCAATGGAATGTTTGTGGAGATCTAAAAGTTATAGGAATGCTTATGGGTATGCAGTCAGGATTCACAAAATTTTGTTGTTTCCTTTGCCTGTGGACAGTCGCGCCACTATAGAACATTACACCAAAAGTGACTGGCCACTTAGGTATACATATGTCCCAGGGATAAGCAATGTCCAGTCTGTCCCTTTAGTGGATCCCCAAAAGATCTATCTGCCACCTCTTCACATTAAACTTGGTTTAATGAAGAATTTTGTTAAAGCAATGGGTAAAGTCAATTCTGAAGGGTTCCAATACCTTTCAAGGAAATTTCCGAAGGTTACTGCAGCAAAATTGAAGGAAGGAATTTTTGTTGGGCCACAAATAAGGGAGGTTTTGAATGACACTGAATTTGAAAAAGTCCTAAGTCCGCTGGAATTGAAGGCTTGGCTGGCATTCAAATGGATATGTGAAAACTTTCTTGGAAGCAACAAGTCACCTGCGTATAAGGATGGAGTCAAGAACCTCCTTGATGCCTTCAAAGAAATGGAGTGTCGAATGTCGTTAAAAATTCACTTCCTGCATTCCCACTTAGATTTCTTTCCTGAAAACCTTGGTGCAGTGAGTGACGAGCAAGGAGAGCGCTTCCATCAAGATATTCAGATGATGGAGAAGCGCTACCAAGGATATTGGAATGAAAGCATGATGGTGGACCATTGTTGGATGCTGTATCATGACAATCCAGGCCAAATTTACAAAAGGAAATCACACTCACAGCGCTTTTAATAAAATAATGTATGTATTCTTTATTTATAAGTACATTGAATAAGGTATATGATGTATTTGTTGTTTAGCATTCCTAAGTGTGATCTATACATCCATAAATTTTCTTATAGCAATATCAAAAACTTAAAAATATCAAAACCAGTGTATCTATATAACTATACATGCTAGAAAAAAAATAAAACCAGATTCGGAATCAGCGCAAAAGATGCATTAAGAAAAGTGTAATCATGTTTGTGATGAGGAAAAAAAGTTTCATTTTGTTGGCCAGTGTTATTATTAATTATAATAGGTGTTTTAGTCTTTATCCTGTGTGAAGGGTCTTATCACAGGTTTTTAAACAATCTAAAAATAGTAAACTTGAAATAACAATATGGTCTAGATGTATTTTAAGTGCAATAACTTTTTTTTTTTTCTTTTTTTATTTTCCAAAAGCCTAAATTTTGAGTGAGGAGGTTATACCATGTTGTTCTTTCATAATTAGGGCTCCAAGTATGATAGACCCTAAAATTTCTTTGGTTTTTCTATAAACTGGGTCTACCATAATAGCTCTTTAAATATGCCCTTTAAATATTCACCTTCCTTAGATTATTAAATTCTATCAAACTCTTCCATTGTTTTCATTTATATTTTCGTAAATGTCAATTTTTTGTTACATTTTAGAGGTTGGCCTACTTCATTTCTTGTGTATTATTACATTCTTTAACGTAGAGGGAGACTGTCTGAAGACATTTATTGTTGTTTGAGCATAAACACTTTTAGGACCAACAAATGATAGGTTTTTGTTAAAACTGGTTTTCTCCATGTTCTCTATTACTGGTAGCTTATGGTACCATATTTCATTCTTAAATCTAACTCCTATACTTTCTTTGACAATAATTTTAGAACTTGCATTATCTCTTTCAGAATGTAATCACTTAATTTTAACTAATATTTAGAATCTCTGCTGTCATTGAAAATGAGATCATCATCAGGAACTGGAGTTAAAACCATTCCAAACTTCATCTTTCCTTTAGTATTAGGAGCATTTACAGCTGTGACCTATGTTGGCTTTGTTGTAGTGTATACTGTTCAACCTCAACCATTCATAGATGAAATATTCCATATTCCCCAAGCACAAAAATATTGTCAAGGAAATTTTGCTGAGGTGGGAAGTGTAACCTTTTATCATATAGCTAATGTTATCTAGCATAATAGTAGGTAAATAATAGACTAGGTTTTATTTATGATGGCTGTAATAGCCTCATAATGATGATAAGTTAATATTAGTAATTTATAGCTTCTTGATTTGAATTATTATTATTCACAGCTTTATATAATTTTAATTAATTAATTAATATAATTGTCTCAACCTATTGTACCCCTTTTCCCTATCCCCTTCCCTAACTTCATCCCCCCCCCATGCCTTATAAACTGAGTCTCCTTGTGTATTGCTTTTCACTTGTAGTAATAGTAATGTATTTGACAGTGGGACCCCAAGATCACAACATTACCAGGGTTATATTTGTTCTCAATTGGGCTTCTTGGACCAATATCTTGGATCACTGGAAAGTCATTCTGTGATGTTGTTTGTTTGAGACTCACAAATCTCGTTGGAATAGCATTTTCTCTCTCAACCATTCACAAATTGTTAAATTATCTTCATGGAGAAAGGGTAAGTTTTTATTTAACCTCTTTTGGACCACTGGGTTGAATTTGTAATATTTCCAATACACACACAACTTTACAAAAACTTCAGTTGTTAAGAGGTTAAGGTACATAAATATTTGTTTTATTCAGGCAAGTAAAGTGGTATGGTAAGCCCTCGGCCTACACATAACTGGTCTAGGACCTTCAAACAACAGAAATTGCTATTTTAAATCTTATGAAAAATGCAAATAAGCTAAAGAGGACAAAAATAATATCAATATTTGGGGATTTGAGTAAGGCATTTGATGTAAAAGAGCATAATATTCTACTTAACAAATTATAGTATGGCTTTAGAGGAGCAATTGGTGATTGGTTTAAGTGATTTGTCCAATAGATTCACTTTGTATCAGTAAATAAGGTGTGCTCAACTAAAATGCTTGCCAAACATGATGTACCAGAGGCTTCAGTTTTGGGTCCAGTTATTTTTATTATATAAATGACCTTCCACACTTGTCTGATATACAGTACTTAATTTCATAATGTTTGCAGATGATAAGTTGTCTTTTTCTTGCAAAGATGTTAATTCAGCTAAGAATATATTTAAATCAGAATTCATCAATGTAATGAAATGGTTGACCACCAATAAACTCTTCCTAAATACCAGTAAAACAAATTTTGTGATTTTTACTAATAAAAGAAATGTGTATCTTGATGAACTAAATGTTGAACAAGTCACTGTAAAGGAATATACTGTAACAAAATTTCTTAGTGTTAATGCTAGATAAAAATTTGCAATGGAGTAATTATGTAAATTATATCTCCAAGACTTCAAGGAGCATTGCTATAATGTTTAAACTTATTTATGTAGTCCCTAAACAGGTTTTATTAATTCTGTATCATACTCTTGTTCTTCCTTATATAATGTAGTGCACCCTTGTTTGGGGAAATTCCACTAACAACAATTTAAACCATATCTTTGTCATCCATAAACGAGTAGTAAGGTTATTGTCTGATGCTGATTTCAATGATCATTCTAGTGCATTATTTAAAGCGGTAAAACTCAAAGATGTTATCAGACTGGCACATTTTATTTTTATTTACAAGTGTAAGAACAAAATCATTAACTTGAAATGGATAAAAAAAATATTTTGTAATTCAAGAAATCCAATCATACCAGACCAGAAATACAGTAGATCAAAGCATGTTATACCTCAATTTAAATTGTCTTCCTCTAAAAAATTACCCATTTTTATTGGACAGAAACTATGGAATGATTGAAATACTGATATAAAAATTATTGCGAATGCAAATTTGTTTAAAACCAAGTTGAAATCTTGATTAATAATGGAATACTAATAAATCTTGGCTTGAATGTACATTACTATTATTTATTCAATTATTGTGTGTAATCTAGGATTAAATGTACATCATGTTGTTCCTCTCTTGTCTAATATTGATTTCTTTGTACATGTATAGTATTGGTATCATACATTCAATAATGACTTTACATTTGTTTTATCCATAATAATAATTTAAGATTAATACATACCCTAATTAATAATTCGTATTCATAACATATATTAATAATAACTTATATTTTTAATTAAGAGCCCAGTGCAGCTAAAAGCTTAAGGGCCATATTAAATAAAATAAAAAATTTATGATTTAGGCCTTTAGGGTAATTCTACGAGAAATAGACAAATGAAGTACACGGTAACCTCTTCAAAATTCATGAAACTTGGTGTGAGGGTTGGTTTAGGTCCAAATTACAAATTTCTGAATTTTTTTGAAAATTGGTCAAGTTGGTCAAATTTTATGGCTTGACCAAATTTTGGTCAAATGAAAAAACCAATAATTTTCAAACGTAAATATCTCGGCTCCTAATTGTGGTAGTGTAGTAAGTCTTAAATGATAAAATATGTAAAATTAACTGTAGTTTCTAAATATGTATCATTTTTTTAGGGTAACAAAAATAAAATTATGATTTTTTTGGATTTTTTTTTTTTTTTTTTTTTTTTTTGCAGCGAAGATATCATTTTTCGAAAAAAAGACCACGAATAAAAAATGTTTATTTGATGTATGTACAGTCTAGGGTGCATCAGCCTATAAGGGGTGAAATTTCGAACTTCGGATATTTAGTGGGTCCACCTCGAAGATGAAAATTTAATTTGACAATTGTGGAATTTTATGGTTTTACTAGAAAATCTTGTGTAAGCGTTGTAGATTTTGTTTGAAAAAAAAAAATTGTAAATATAGTTAGTTTTAGGCAAGTTTTAGCCTCAATTCATGAAATTATCTGTCTTTTTAGACTTTTTTTTATTATTCTGAGAATCATGAAGTGAGTTACCAGGATGCGGGATGAGGACCCAACTTGCCAAGCATCCCACTGACCACCTCCACCTATTAAAAAAAAATTGTAAATATAGTTAGTTTTAGGCAAGTTTTAGCCTCAATTCATGAAATTATCTGTCTTTTTAGACTTTTTTTTATTATTCTGAGAATCATGAAGTGAGTTACCAGGATGCGGGACGAGGACCCAACTTGCCAAGCATCCCACCGACCACCTCCACCTATTAAAAATGGTATTTCATGATAAAATACTTGTAAAAATTGATTTATTGCTTATTGATATCTTAATTCTTCTTCTTTGTCCCTTTTTCTTTTAAAACAGATGATAAAGAAGCTTGTCTCTTTCTCAGATTAGGAGTGGCTTTTCTGTCAGCTTCTACAACTTGGAGAACATTTTGAAGATGTTCTTCAGTCCTTGCAGCCTCATAAAAGTCACTGCATAGTTTTACTGCCCTCTCAGAGCCATCATTTATGACATTTATAGCCAAAAGTTTTTCTTTGGAAGATATAAATGATGCTGTTATTTTCCATTCAACAATCTCAATCATTAAAAAATCATAGTCTAACTGTAGTGAAGAGAATATGAACCATGAGTTTTTGTCAACCAAGTCAGCTAGAGTGGTTTCCGATCGTAGATTGGTAGGGAAATTAGGCTTTCCAAAACTAGATCCATGTCTACCTTCTGGAACCACTGTCTCAATCTTGTGTGGTTTATAGGAAAGTAGATGGTTTGTTATAGCACAAAGTTCATTTTTTGGAACCAAATCGCTGAATAATACAAGAGGAATCATCTCTGATGAAAGGTACCAGAGATGATGTTTTAAAGATGTTAGAGCACTTTTTGCTATTTGCTTGTTTACTTCCTCGTATCTAAGAAGCTTTTTGTAAAGCTGCAAATCGTGCCATGGTGCATCAAAAACTGAAGAGCAGGTCATCCACCATGGGTAGTAAATCGGTGAAATGAAGGTTGCAAAGTCTCTTAGTTTCAGAATTTGTTGCTTGTTTGTGATTGTTACTGAAGGTAGTTTCGAGATATTATCTTCTAGTAATGCAATTTTTAGAGCATATATTGCTTTACTCATCCATCTGGCTCTATGTATAGCACCAGGTTGCTGAAGGGTTATATCCTTATCACTAGGTCCTGCATTTAAGTATAACACAACTAAGTCAGAAAATTGTTTGTAGTCATATCGTGTATGTTGCTTTTCTATATTACTTATTTGAATTGCATAATCAGTCCATTCCTGAAGAATCTCCTGGACAGCTTTGGAGTACTGATTGAAGTAAATTTTTTTCAATTTTTCATCCTTGGAAATCCACTGAAACTTCTCTTGAAATCTGTTAAAGACATTAATTTCTGGTCCACTCGAAGTTTCTACTTTCATGTCCTGAAACACATGACTCATAATAACTTCACCAACATGATGCCTGCATGCAGACCATAATAAAGGCTGTCCAATCTCTTGTTGGATAGTTATGCATGCAGCGCTCACATGTCCCGTGTTGGTTGCTGTAGTGTCGAAAACCAAGTTCACTATTGAATCGGAGCAGTTCCACAATTTCAGTAGCTTCATAACTTCTTCAGTCAAGTTTTTCCCAGATTGGCCACTGCCACCAGCACTAGGATGATATGATGGAATACCACGTAGTTTGAGATCCATTGAATTCCTTTTCTTTTCTCGCATTTTCTTCACATTTTCGAAAATTAATGCGCTTCATTTTGGATGCTAAAGTTTGATCATGAGCTCCAAAAGAAGCAATTCTATCCCCTTGCATAGATTGAAGAAATTGTATATCTTCTGGATTACTCATAATTTTTTTGGCATTTTTAATCCACAGTGGAAAAGTCATTTTAAGTTGCATTTCCATATCTTCTAGTCTTGTCTTTGTACTTTGTAGCTCTCTTCTTTTCAATGGAATTTCTCTCAGTTTCACATTCTTTTCTGACAATGAAATTATTTTCTCACATGCTTTTTTCTCAGTAATCATTGGTATGTTGGCTTTATTGTAGAATGGTTGAATTTCTGTTAAAACAATTTTAGCTATATCTCGCTTAGTTCTTCTCTCTTTTAGACCCTGTTGCTGGTGAAATAGGAAACATCTAAGAACTTGTTCACTTGTTGGCAAGTGACATCCTACAATCTTTGCATCATTATTTGTGATGCCAGGACCTAATCCAAATATACAGGTTTTTTTTCGTGTTTTTACATCAACTTTATCTGCACCACTTGAACAAGTTTTACCACTAGAAGTGGCTTCACTGGCTTTACCACTATTATCCATTATATCATATATCAACTATTATCACCAACAATATAAAAAATTGACCTGTAATAGAAACATAGATTAATATTAAAGTAGTCTACATGCCTGAAAATAAGAAAAAATAGCTATAGGTATTTCATGATGGCAAATGATGTTTATTAATAGTAGCTATGGCTTAAACACAAGCAAACTAAACATACTAGGCCTATAGTACCTTAAGGATCATTAAATTCAATAAAATAAAGGTATATGTGAAAAAAATAATTTAAGGCAATTTATCCCAAAAATTGTCATTTTTGTAAAAGTTTAGGAGCTAGGTGGACCCAGTAGATATTAATCAATTGACCTGAAATTTTGTATGTGGATTTTTTTTAGGGAATGTAACCATAATAATGTAGGGCCAAATCAATTTTTGAAAGTTACCATTTTTGATGCACCCTAATTGTACACATAATAAGTAAAAAGTCAGCTTATCAATGATTATTATGAAAAAAAAATGACTAAAAAAAAAAATCCTCCAAATTTTAACAATTTTTTGCTTTCTTTCCAGATTTTCAGTATATACCTAATTTTCTAGTATACGTAAATTTACCTAACCCTTAAAATGCCTCAAAACACAAAATTTTGTTGCGATCCTATGAAAAAACACTCAAGAAGAATTTTCTGTAACATCAAAAAAGTAAACTCTGCCATGGCAGCTGCAAGCTATGGAATTTTAGAAGAAAATTACTATGCAGCAATTGCTATGTCACAATTAAAAAGAAGCCAATTGTATGAGAACATGTTCAACGTTCATGCAGAGAGCTGGAACCTGCACCAATACCTGAGCCAGACATACTTAACGAATGTATGGAGCAAAGCAGTAGCGATTCCACAAATCCACCACCATTGGAAGAATTTGTCATTCAAGACAGGCAATTCAATAAAGATTTGCTCAGTGACAATATTTTACCTTTATTTGATGAAAGCCCTTTGAAACAGGTAATAAAACAATAGAGACTCCGTTCAGGACATTTGTTTCTTAATGCCAAATTTGTAGTTTTCTGTTTTTAAATATTAGCATCAGCACTTGAATACATATATACAAAATATTTGATATTTGATTATTTCACGCAACCTAAATTTATGAATTTGTTTTACAGCTGGATTGAAGCCGGGACAAAAACAGATAAAGGCTTCTACGAAATTCAGATCGACAACGGAAAAGGTTAAACAAAGTTTTGAAGCTGCTTATGGGGCTCCTATTGACTATTCTGAAGCTGGTCTGTCCAAAAAAAGTTGTTTGGAAGATGATTTAGAGAGGCAAGACTACTTTTCGGACATAGTTATTGAAATTTGACATTTTAAATTAAATTTAATACAGTCATCGAAGTATATACCAAATTAAGTTTTATCTGTTTACATTTTTATAATCGGACAATATAATACATATACATATATTTTATGAAAAGTTTAATTAAAAATATACTAATTAAACTTAATGTCAAATACACTTTATTTCAGGTATCAAAAGGTTATGGAAGAATTAAAGGAGAAATTTCAAGCAAGTAACGATCGCAATCTTAGGTTACAAATACTATCATTGTATCCCTATCCCATTGAAAAAACTGCTGACTACTTTGGAGCAACAAAGTATATGGTGCGTAAGAGCCACAATCTTCAAAAACAGTTTGGGATTCTTCCTAACATTCCAAACATGACAAAAGGGAAGGTTGTCACAGCTGAAATGAAAAAAATAATTCAGGAGTTTTATGAAAATGACGAATATAGTAGGATGTGCCCAGGAATCAAAGATTATAAGTTTGCAATAAATGAAGAGGGTGAAAAAATAAAAAAACAAAAAAGACTGGTATTGTGTAACTTGAAAGAGTTTATGCTGAATATGCAAAAAATGATGAAAATCCCAAAATAGGCTTTAGTACCTTTGCTCATCTTCGACCATCGTGGTGCATGCTTGCGGGACAAAGCGGAACTCAGTGTCTGCGTATGTACGCATCACCAAAATCCGAAATTACAAATATCAGCGTTAGGCATTAAAGATTTAGACTACAAAAAATTATGTCTTTATCTATCTGCGGCATGGACAATGAAGATTGTATGATGCACTGATGCAAAAGATGCCCGCGAAAGGTCGGAATCAAAAATTATTTGGAAAGTTTGGACTTCATGGCGATGGAAGAGATAAAATATAAACAATGGGTGTCCATCGATCACTGTATGTTAAAAGATATCACCGAAACTCCAGAGGAATACGTGGAATCGCTCACCAAAAAAATTGTACAACTGACAAGACACCACTTCACGAATAAATGTCAGTCGAGTTACTTCAAAAATCTAAAAGAAACTGCCTGAAAATGAAGGTGTTTTGGTGGGTGATTTTGCGGAAAACTTCTCATTCATCGTACAAGATTGTGCCCAGGGGTTTCATTGGGAGAACTCACAATGTACAGTGCACCCATTCGTTTATTATTCCAAAAACAATGCAGGAAAACTAATTTTCAAAAGTTACTGCTTCCTTTCAAACTGTCGCAGGCATGATACAATTCTGGTTCATAGTTTTCTCAAAAAATTAATCCTGTACATCCAACAGCAAAATTCAAACCTAACTAAAATTCATTATTTCACAGATGGATGCGCGGCTCAGTATAAGAATAAAACAAATTTTCTAAATTTATGCCATCATTTCGAAGACTTCAAAATTCATGCTGAGTGGAATTTTTTCGTGACATCCCACGGGAAGAATGCCTGTGATGGTATTGGCGGAACGGTAAAAAGAGCAGTCGCCAGAGAAAGATTACGATGGCCTCTCAACCATCAAATCTTAACAGCTGAGGACTTCTACAATTTCTGCTCTCAAGAATTCCTAACCGCTATTGACTTTTTTTACGTCTCTGAGGCAGAAGTTGTAGATGTAGAGCTTTCTTTGCAAAAATGTCTGAGTGAACCTATTACTTCTATCAAAGGTACTCAACAATTACATCGCTTCGTCCCAATTTCCAAGAATTTGTTGAAGGTTTATCCACTCTCTCAGAGTGCACAGTCAGTCGAAATAAGAGAGCTCATTAGAGTTTCTGCTTCGGATCAAGAACATAATACTGTCTCTCAACGCGAAATTGAAACAGGCTCTTTTGTGGGTTGTATGTATGAAAATAAACTATGGCTCGGATTAGTCCAGTCTTTTGACTGTGAATATGATGATTTTCTGATAAAATTTCTCCATCCTTCGGGCGTATGTCCCTCATACATTTTTCCTGTGCAAGATGATGTTTGTCACGTTCCAACAGAAAATATATTTGGGAGTATTGAAGCAAGTTTACGAGGAGGAACAAGAATATAATACATTTTTCCGCTTCAAGAATTAAATAACTTTTCAAAGAAGTTAAAATAAATTCTATCGAATGTATACTATTTAAGATTGTCTATATGACGCGTTCGGTGGAGAAGGGGCGAACGCAACATTTTCGAATTATGCCACAAAATGCAGTTAAAGTTTGTAAACTTTAAACCTTTGTATTTTTCCGGTTTATTGAAATGTTGTATGAATTTGAACACATATTTGAGTAAAATATTGTTTTGTAATATGTCGATATAATGAAACGCCAAGAAATTTTACAATATTATTTATTGATAGCTTCTGATGTTAACTGGTGTAATCCATTATTTGGTCCTCTTCGTCGAATGTTGTATTACCTGCTTCAACTGTTTCGGTTTCTTCCAGTTCCTTTAACAATCGTGTATAATAGTTCACTGCAGTTGCAGGCATTAGGTCTGATAATTCTTTGAGATCTTTTATTTTTTCCTTAGTTATTGGCAGCAATTGGGAATACTTTGGTTGCAGTGTCTGCTGGGTTAGATTGAATAAACTGACACTGTAGGATTTTTTCCCTTTCTGCAGTCTGACGGGATGGCTATTATCTGGGGTTGTGCGGTATGTAGTAGATATTACGTAGCCTTCTTTGTGTTGAAAGTCAAATATTAACTTTCTTGCATCTGTAAATTTAGTAGTTGTTGATTTCCTAATGACAATGCACGTTTTTAGGACGTCAAAATCGAGAAAATCAGCCTGTTTCATTTCTACAACTAGGAAGCGCTGCGAAACGGCTGTAGTTATGGCCGTAACATAATCTTTTTTGGTGTAAATAATATTGCTGTAATTATTTTTTATATTTTGTTCAATTTGGCCAAATTGAGCATCAAAGGGCATTGTCGAGTGACCAGAAAGTAGATAGATGTGTTCAATGTGAAGCAATGATGCGGAGTGAATTTCTCTGAGATACATTAAAACCTAAATTTTACCGTGAAAGAGTGCAGACTAATATCTAATTTTTTGCATAGGTAAAGCAAAGGTTTTAAAGGATAATTATACGACAAAAAACTCATTTTTCGAATTTTGTGGCGTTCGCCCCTTCTCCACCGAACGCGTCATATAATATTTCTAAAATTTTTATCTAAGATTTGTGTATCTACTTAATAGTTATAAAAATCTTTTCAAATTCTTTTTTCTTATTATTATATTATTAGTGTCTAATATATTCTGTCCCTAAATATAAGAGAGGTTATGTATGTACATTGTACATATATTTTAAAAGATTTTTTCTCCTTTGGTTTATCTACATGTATTTTTTATATGATTTGAAAATTGTCTTTTTTTGGACCAACATGTCTGTAATAAATCATTGTCTGAAAAAAAATTTTATTACTTAATTTCAAACTCAGTTTTGAGCCTATAATAAACTATAAGCTGACTTTTTATTACTTATTATGGTGTACATACATCAAATAAACATTTTTTATTCTTGGTCTTTTTTTCGAAAAATGATATCTTTGCTGCAAATCGCCAAAAAAAAACAAATTGACATTTTTTCCAAAAAATCATAATTTTATTTTTGTTACCCTAAAAAAATGATACATATTTAGAAACTACAGTTAATTTTACATATTTTATCATTTAAGACTTATTACGCTACCGCAATTAGCAGCTGAGATATTTACGTTTGAAAATTGTTGGTGTTTTCATTTGACCAAAATTTGGTCAAGCCATAAAATTTGACCAACTTGACCAACTTTCAAAAAAATTCAGATTTTTGTAATTTGGACCAAAACCAACCCTCACACCAAGTTTCATGAATTTTGGAGATGGTGGAGTGTACATTTGGCACTTTCATTTGTCTATTTGTCCTGGAATTACCCTTTACCCTTTCATTCATGAATACATTTTTCCTTAAACAAAAAACCATGATTCATTATTATTCAAAACCAAATATTTTAGTAGTGAGTTGCTTACATTACACATTTTGAGTTCCTTTTCTGACAGTTAAACTGAATCTCCAATTCTCCATAGATATTTAGAAGAATTTGTAGAAAAATTGCATTTTAGTACAGTTTATATTATTGGGGCATTCCAAGACAAATCACCCAAAAATTTAAAAATTTGTCACCACTCCGACCCAAATTTTAATGAAATTTGACATATGGGGTTGTTCTGGGTGCTGATTTCACTGGTTCAAATAAAGTTCTATGACCCATAGTGTTTTGAGTTTGGGGGCCCCACTTTACCACCTAACTTTAATGGGCAATAACTCCCAAACATTTTGTTGTAGACCTATAAAACTATACATTTTTAGAATCAGCATGAAGAGATCTATTAAATGATACCACATTCAAATGTGTAGAACAATAATGAAAATTTTCCCCCCTTTTTTATTTTCATTTTTGACCCCCACCCCTTCTAGAGAGTGAAATCCCCCCAAAAAATTTTCATTTATTAAACTTCCATTAATTGTTAAAAGATACAAACAATAAAAAATGTGGGTGTCAAGTTGCAAGATATTCTAAAAATCATTGAAAAAATATGTACATTGACATTTGTACATTGTACTGTACATTGAAATTTTGACATTTTTACCCAGACTAAAATAGAGAACTACAAATGATATATGCAAAAAACTTCACTTTTTTCTACGTGAAGGTCAAAATATGAAAATAAAAACCCACTCTAATAGACAGAGTTTATTTCCACGACAGTTTCAACGCCCACTGGCATCCTCCTTTGTGTTTCTGTATCCACCCGAGGAGGATACCAGTGGGCGTCGAAACTGTCGTGGAAATAAACTCTGTCTATTAGAGTGGGTTTTTATTTTCATACAAAATATATTTGCATCCTATGTACAACTCATATTCACGCAGTCTCTCTCTCAAATGTTTGTTGATTATGCTTATTTTTATTACAGATGTGCTTATTTTGAGTCACATCATATCTTATTTTTGAGATTTACAATTGTGTATTTTTAGTAATGAAAAATGGTTAGATACTGTGATATCCTTTACAAAAACATAAGAAAAAGATACACAAGGATATAAGAACCATCAGCCAATCACTTTATGATCGATGTAAATGGAAACTACAAAGGAATACTGTACTATGTAGCAACTGTAGAAAATTATTGACCCAGAGACCAGAGTTGCTATCAACATCACAAAGTGAAGAGTCTGATCACAATCAGTCTTCTGAGAATGTTATTTCAGAAAGCGATGAATATGGTCCAAGTATATCAAATAATGCCAAAGAAGAGGTTTCTCAAGTTCTAGAAAGTCTTGCTGTGACTCCAGTGAAGAAGCTAAAAAACTTAATGAAATTAATATGTTGACATATTAAATTTATTAAACTTATTGAACTTATGAAACTAATATGTTGACATATTAAATTTATTAAACTTATTAAACTTATGAAACTAATATGTTGACATATTAATTATTATTGTCCATATCTATTAAATGGAGTCAAATATTTATTAATTAAAAAATTTCAGATGGTTTGGGTTCCTCAAGAAAAGAAGCAAAAGCTATTCAAACAATAGAAAAAGCATGTCATTCTTTAAAATGAAAGCTAGAAACAAGTTTAGAAATTGAGATCCCAAGTCCATCAAAAGCTACAAAGTTGGATCATGAAACTCAAAGGTATGAATTTTAAAATGATACACTATTATTAAGTAGGAATATACTGTACATAAACTAAAACTGAAGCATAAAAACAAAATGTAGGTATTCACCTTTGATAGTAGAAACTAGAAGCACAACTCGCTAAAGATTGGAGATCAATGGGCCCATTAAATCATTTGGAATTCATTTGGTCACAAAATAATTTTTGGTTTAATTTGACTATCTCAAAGAATGCTCATTTTGTTACACTTGAAATCAATAGTATAATCCAAAAACTTTAATATGCACATGTAATGTTTTGTTTATAGCTATTATACATTCATGAATTTGTTTCAGGTCAATGATTCATCTCATGAATGAACTGGTTGAAGCTTTCCCTTCTACTGACAGTTATGAGAGGAAACTCAAAATATTGACATTATCTCCTTTTACCATATCAAAAACTATAAATCTATTTCAGACAACTGAATATTTAGTTAAGAAAAGCAGAAATATAAAACAAAGACTTGGAATTAGTCCTGAAATTGAACCCGTGTCAAAAGGAAAAGTAATAACTAAAGGTACTGAAGATTCTGTTCAGAAATTTTTTGAATCCGATGAAATTAGTCGTTTGTGCCCAGGTACAAAAGACTGCCCGAGTATCAGAAATGAAAGTGGGTATAAAGAATCTGTGCAGAAAAGACTGGTGTTAATGAATCTGAAAGAAGCTTTTAGTCTCTATTTTATAATCCAGATAGTCCCCAAATTGGCTTCTCTAGTTTTGCCAGCCTTCGCCCCAGACATTGTGTTTTAGCTGGGGCTGCTGGTACCCATTCTGTGTGTGTATGTACATAGCACCAGAATGCCAAAATACAATTCTCAGCTTTGGGTGTCAAAGGGTTGGAATGCACAACTTTTATGGAGAAAGCAGTGTGTGATGTCAACAACAGGAATTGCATGATGCAAATATGTAATCTCTGTCCAAAAGAAGAAGGTATTAAGAATTTTTTGCTCACTTTTCAAAATGCTAATGATCCTGAATGTGAGGAAATAAAATATAAACAATGGGTTACTACAGATCGATGCAATATGTTTGAAAAAACAGAATCTGTAGATGATTTTATAAATCCATTAAGCACAAAAATTGTCAAATTGACACATCACTTTATAGCAAAGAATCAGAGTGCATTTCTAAAAAACTTGAAGAATAATTTAAATAGCCATACAGCTGTAGTTCTTAGTGACTTTTCAGAAAACTACTCATTTGTAGTACAGGATGCAGCCCAAGGTTTTCATCGGGAAAATACCCAATGCACAGTGCATCCCTTTGTGTTATATTATAAGGAACCAGAAAGTAATGAAACAAAACATTCAAGTTATTGTTTTTTTTCTCCAAATACAAAACATAACACTACAATGGTTTACACTTTTTTAAATACACTCATACCTATTATTAGAAAATCCCACCTTCATATCAAAAAATTACATTATTTTACTGATGGATGTGCAGGACAATATAAAAATTGTTTCAACTTTGCTAACATTTGTAAACATGAAAGATTTTGGGCTGGAATGTGAGTGGCATTTCTTTGCCACAAGCCATGGTAAGAGCGCTTGTGATGGGACTGGGGGTACAGTGAAAAGATCTGTAGCCAGAGTGAGTATGCAGAGAACATTTGCAAATCAAATATTAACACCAGAAGACATGTTTGAATTTTGTTCAAACAATATAAGTGACAGCATAAATTTTTTTTTAATAAATTCTGAAGAAATTGAAGCTATGGAAAAATTTTTAAGTGACAGATATGAAAAAAGTATGTGGCTAACAGGGACAAAAATTCCACAGATTTGTACCTATTAATGCAAATAACATAAAAACATTTGAATTATCTTCTGATGAAGTTGGTGAGGTGAGGATTATAAGCAAAGCTTTTCTGGGTGAAGATAATGTTGAAGTTAATCCGAAAATAGGAGAGTACATAGTTTGTACTTACAATGATCAGAAATGGTTGGGATTTGTACATTCCTATAATGAGGAATTTGATGACTTTGAGGTTAGCTTTTTGCACCCATCAGGATATAGTGTTTACTATTACTTTCCACAAATTAGAGACACATGCCACATATCAAGAGAGAAAATTTTAGGTTTATTAAGCACACCAACTTTCAAGCCAGGAACAATGTGTATTCAATATGTTTTCCCAGAAAATGAGTTGAAAAAACTCGTGTAATTATGAATCAACTTGATGTAATGTGTGTGTTCAATTTGTGTTTTTGCTGTTTATTTTCATCCATGTGAATATATCATTTGCAGTTCTTATTTCAGTCTGCAGGCGTAAAAATGTCAAAATTTCACAATGTACAGGGTGTACATAAAGTCAGGATCTATTTTTGTGAAGCACTTGGAAATTATGTGGAATTCAATCATAAAATGATAAAGTGGTACATTTATTAAATAATTAAGAGTAGGATTCGATGTGACGCCCATCAGTATCCCTGCACAGCTCAAATCGTTCCGCAGCATTTCTAAACACATTCTGGAGCATTTGCGGGGTTATGTTATCTGCAGCAGTTCGTATACGTGTACATAAGTTTTCAAGACTCGTAATCTTCGTCTGATAGACGTGCGATTTGATAAAGCCCCATGCAAAGAAATCTAAAGGGGTTAAATCTGGTGATCTCGCCGGCCAAGGTCTGTTGCTTCCGCGTCTGATCCAGCGATTTGGAAAACGTCCATTTAGATAATCCTGAACAATTTTGGCATAGTGACAAGGAGCACCATCATGTTGATAGACGACGGGGATAGGATTGTTAGTACCGTCGTCTATCAACATGATGGTGCTCCTTGTCACTATGCCAAAATTGTTCAGGATTATCTAAACGGACGTTTTCCAAATGCTGGATCGGACGCGGAAGCAACAGACCTTGGCTGGCGAGATCACCAGATTTAACCCCTTTAGATTTCTTTGCATGGGGCTTTATCAAATCGCACGTCTATCAGACGAAGATTACGAGTCTTGAAAACTTACGTACACGTATACGAACTGCTGCAGATAACATAACCCTGCAAATGCTCCAGAATGTGTTTAGAAATGCTGCGGAACGATTTGAGCTGTGCAGGGATACTGATGGGCATCACGTCGAATCCTACTCTTAATTATTTAAATAAATGTTACCACTTTATCATTTTATGATTGAATTCCATATAATTTCCAAGTGCTTCACAAAAATAGATCCTGACTTTATGTACACCGCTGTATATATTTTTTCAATAATTTTTAAAATATCTTGCAACTTGATACCCACGTTTTTTATTGTTTGTATCTTTTAGCAATTAATGGAAATTTAATAGATGAAATTTTTTTTTTTCGGATTTCACTGCCTAGGGGTGGTGGGGGTCAAAAAGAAAAAAAAGGAGGGTTAAATTTTCATTATTGTTCCACACATTTGAATGTGGTATCATTTAATAGATCTCTTCATGCTGATTCTAAAAATGTATAGTTTTATAGGTCTATGGTAAGATGTTTGGGAGTTATTGCCCATTAAAATTAGGTGGTAAAGTGGGCCCCCAAGATTTTGGGGGCCCATATCTCAAAAACTATGGGTCATAGAACTTTATTTCAACCAGTGAAATCAACACCCAGAAGAACCCCATATGCCAATTTTCATCAAAATCCGAGTCAGGAATGGTGACATGCAGTGGGTGATTTCTCCTGGAATGCCCCTATTTCTGGTGGGACATTACAATCCCACTGGTAGTGAAAAGGTTGATTAGCATTTAAGACCTCGCTCACAGATAAATTTATACTGGATATTAGACTGGATTATATTTTTTAATACAGTGTTCGGCAAGGCCTTACCTGAATTATTCCACTTTTATGATTATTCAAACAATGTCATAGCTATGTTGTAACACCATTTCCCCATTGATCAGCGAAGTTAAGCGGCATTGGGTCTGGGTAGTAGTTGGATGGATGACTGTCTTCTGCATCTGGATCATGTAGCAACTTTGATTCAGATCCATGTAAAGCTGCAAGTCCTCTCCATCACGTGTCCTTTGATGTTACAAAGGAGGTTAAATAGCCTCTATAAAACACACACACTATAATTATTCACTACCCCCATAAAAATAAGAGTAATCCTCCAAAGCGTTCATTTGCTGAAGCAGGGCCTTATTATTTATTAATATCTTGTCACTTATTATTATTATTATTTTTTTTTTATTTATTTACTTTTTTTTTTGGTAGATAGATGGCTGGAAACTGATCTTGGCATCTTTGAACTTGGGAATTTTCCCAGTTTTTTATTGGTTTTCATTTTTGTACTATACTGATGTTCTTGCAACTCTCTTGGTTCTTATCATGATGCTTTTACATGTTCACAAAGCACCAAACTTCGCTGCGGCAATGGGTAAGACTTCATATCTCTTCTCTATTTAAAGCATAGTATGGTAAAAATTAGAAGAGGTCATTCATATTAGGTTTTGAGTTTATTAGTATCTTTAAAATGTCTTTGAGTGAAAGTAGTACTGTGGAGTTAGTCCTAAAAATGTTATTTATTAATAAGATTGGCTAACTTTATTTTAATGAAATATTACAAGTTAAATACACCGTTTTTATTTATGGACAATAGAGGAAATAGAAATTAAAACATTTAAATAACACTGAACAACAAAATAGAACTTTTTTCCTCCTTTGAATAAATTTGTGATTCCAATGTACTTTTTTATGCTGATTACGAATTTGAAAACAGAATTTTTCTATCACCCACCTATTTCGAAGGAAATGCAAATGGAAAAGTGACAGATTTTCTTACTTTTTTCGTATATTTAGTCGTGTAAAAAAGAGTACCAAACTTAAAATATTTTTGCAGCTGATTTTTCCTTATAACTAGTAGAAGGACTTCTCTTGTAAGTATCCAACAGTAGTCAGCCAACATACTGGGGCTATATCTCCCTTGGTACTGCTTTTCCATGGCTGCTATATCCTGATGAAATCTTTCACCATGCTCATCGCTGACAGCACCCAGGTTTAATGGGAAGAAGTCCCAGGTAGGAGTGCTGGAAATGCATTTTCAAAGACATGTTATGTTACACCCCATGGCTTGGTAAGCACTAAGCATTTGCTCCACAGCAAAACATAATTTTCCGATTTGATGCTGCTGAGGAAATTCGTAGTCACTTCTTGAAAAGCTTTCCATGCTGTTCTTTCAACCTCATTCAAAAACTCCTCAAATAGGTACATTCTTTCATCACTTCTCTGATCTGTGGGCCCACAAACATGCCTGCTTTGATTTGCGCTTCGCTGATTCTAGGGAACTTCTGTTTTAGATATACAAATCCAGGTCCGATTTTATTCATAGCTTTTACAAAATTTTTCAGCAAACCAAGTTTGATATGGAAAGGTGGTAAGAAAACTTTTGCTGGATCTACTTGGGGTTGATGGGCAGCATTTTTGTCCTGGAACCAAATTTTGTCAAAGTGGCCACTCTTTCTGTACATAATGATTCCACTTAGATCGGCTATCCCACTCGCAGAAGAAACAAGAGAACTTTGTGCATCCTAAATGTAAGCTGAGGAGAAGTGCAATCAATTTCAGATCACCATAGATATGCTAGGAGTGTTTATCATAGACAATATATTTCAGAAATAACTGTATATTATCATACGATTCCTTCGTATGAACTTTGTGCAATTGGAACTGAAGGATAGACATTACTATTGTGCAGTAGTACAGCTTTCAAACTCAACTTCGATGAATCGACAAAAAGTCTCCATTCCTTAGGATTGTGCTCTCAACCAAGTGCCTCCATGAGGGTTCACATCATTACAATACACTAAATCACTTTCCAAAGAGAAAAACGATGTGAAGTGTGTGTGATGCTTATGAAATGATGATATTTTTACAGTCCTTTTGTAAGAGATTCCAACTTTTTAATCTAGAACCTAAGAGCTCAGCCTGATTTTTAGATAGATTCAACTCTGACAAGATCATTTAATTCTGACTGCGAAATTAAATAAGGTTCATCCAATGAAATTGTGTGTCCATGTCGTCATGTCTGTCCAAAGGTTCATTACGCGAGATTCATCATCAGATTCATCATCTAAATTCCGTCTTCGGTGGTTTTGGTAATGGCAAATCGTCACAATGTGAAAGAGGTTGCATGGCTGACAGTAAATTAGGATATTGAATTTCATGTTTAGATTTTGAGGAATATCCACTCATCTTCGTTAAACAGAAGTAGCAATCAGTCGAGTGGTCTTTGTTCTCTCCATACCATTGGGACTGCAAAAGGCATTGAAGATTTAATGAAAAATTAGTACCTTTTACCCACCCTCGCAGAGATCTTGCACAAGAAAACATACATGAGGTGTCCAGATTTTGTGTTAATCTCCTACTTTGCAACTGAAATAAAGTTCATATGCCGCATTAATTAAAGGAGTGAAACCGTGCTTTTCAGATTTTTTTGTAAATTCACCACACACAAAACAAAAACTGTCAGGGTCGTTTGCAAACTTACGAGACCACCTCACTTTTGTTTCACAAAACCACTATTTTTTCACCAAACATACCAAAACAAAATGAATAACTAAATGCACTTAACTGGTGGGGAGTAATGCATGAATGCGCAATTCTTGCACATGACAAACAAGAATGTGCATGTCCTGACAGGTATGTGCTTGTCTAATTTCATGAGAAGCAGCTGCTGCAAACTCAACTGACTCGTACTATTTATCTACCAATCAATTTGTCACCATAGCCAAATTTGCTCCACCCACAAATGGCCAAGATAAGGTGACGCCCCTCATTACATCAGTTTTATTTTTATAAAAATCCAAAGTGTGAGAGAGAAATTTAGTGTGTGTGCGCGTGTGTGGTATATTATACATAAACATGTAAACATAAATAATAATATAAGGATTTTATACAAAATAAATGACATAATAAATCTTGTATTATGATGCAAACTGAGGAATGCTATCTCGATCTCAAAGGGTTTCAAATTGCAAATCCCTCAAAAACTGTGGGTGATAGAAAAAAATCTGTTCTTTTTCGTAGTCAGCGTAAAAGAGAACATAAGAATCACCCACATTTATCAAAAGGAGAAAAACTTTGTTGAACAATGTAATTGTTAGCTAGTTGCTATATATTTTTAAAGTGTATTTTTCTTAAGGTTTGATGTTTAATCCATAGCTGCGAATCAGTATCTAGTTCATCTCTATTTAAAAGTATATACTGGAGTCCAGAATTAGTAAAGGTGTTTGCTTGATATTTAATAGTTACGATATTTTTGCCGTTACCTTTGTCGCAATCTTTCGTTTTCAGTTTTTGAAGTTAGGAAGAATGGTTGGTTGGAACTTGTGATGGACCATTTATCTGCCCCTTCTTTGAACTTTGCGCATACATTTTGAGTCTTGTTCCCTTTTTGGTCCCTGTCAAATAAATTTACACCTGTCCATTTGTCACAGTTTATGGTCCTTGCCAAAACTTTTGAACCGTTCAAAGATAAATTGTTGAGACTTTGTCCACAGAATCATCACAAGACGATAGTTCATGAGCAAGAATGCGGTCCCTGCATCGAAGGTGAAGGTCACAAACAGAAGTCAAAGGCTGAATGGTTTTTTCGTGGAGACATCTACAGTCAAGGTCAAATGGAAGATCGCGCCATAACTTCTGAAACACTCAGCATAATTTGATGAAACTTCGTACGCTTATGAATCATTATAAGACGATGTGTCATGAGCACGAATCGGGTCCCTGTATCAAAGGTGAAGGTCACAGAGTGAGGTTAAACATCAAATGGAGGGCCACGCCATAACTTTTGAATTGCTCAACACGCCTTGATGAAGTTTCATACACATATGGACTATTACAAGACAACATGTCAAGAACCCTGTATCAAAGGTTCAAAGTCAAATATAGGTGGGAGCATTGATGTCGTTCCGACATGGTTATTGTATTGATCTGTCCATTGCTTGTATCTTTTATATTTTTATTATTCTGTTCCCAACCATTCCTCTTAATTGGTTGCTTCCTCATTTTAGGAGTTCCAACAGAACACCATGATACACTCTTAAATGTTTGGCATTGTTGCCAGTCCAAATACTCGTTTGCTGTCAAATCTTTGTGAACATTCACGTCGACATAAACGTTTCTCTGTGATTATAATTAACTATTCTTTTTTATTCTCACTAGGTGTTGTTGCGGTTTTTATGCGCCAGACAAACATCGTGTGGGTTGGTTTCCTCGCTGGGCTTTTGGCGGTCGATGCTTTTGGATTTCATGCAATGCGGGCTCCAATCCAGACTTATGTCGATGTAAAAGTGAGTTGAGAAGTTTGTACTTCAGTGTGTTTCGATAATCAGTTGAGAAACTTTTAACAAAATCATTAGACAATACCCACCTTGGTTTGCCAAATTTTAATTGACCTGACCGAACTACGTCTTAACCGATGTCGTAACACCGCTTCCCGTCGATCAGTGAAGTTAAGCAACATTGGGGTTGGATGGGGGACCGTCCTCTGCGTCCAGATAATGGTGCGACCCATGGTTTGGATCCCACGTACAGCTGTAGGTTCCTTCCGTCATATGACCTTGACTGTTGCGAAGGAAACTAAAGAATCATATCCAAAACAAAATTGACCTGACGCATTTGCACTTTGGGATGTATGGAGAAAGTCAGGTGACTGGTTCTCATTTAATTTAAAAACGTTAAGAATTGATTAGTATTATGGTAGTGTTGCCTAATGATTTTTCATCATAGAATCTGTACGTGATGAATGGAAAGATTTATTAGAAATTTTTTATGTATATAATTTAATTTGCAGTTTATATTGGGCTTTTCCTGATTGTTAAATTTATTTTAAGATGAATATTGTGTTTGTTGTTTGGGTATAAAACAGTAGCTAAATGGGCACATGTCTTGGTTTTCCCTAGAAACTACTACGTCGTCTTCGTAAAATGGCAACTAAGCCGATTCAACTGGCCGAGTGTTTGGCGAACATCGTCGCCGACTGCTGCGTGTACGCCGTGGTTGTCCTTTCCTTCGTCGGTTTCCTGTTCGTCAACGGCGGTATCGTGGTGGGCGATCGAGACGCTCATAAACCGACATTGCATCTGATGCAAATATGTTACTTTTTTCTCTTCTTTCTCGTCTTCTCTCCCTTCCACGCCTTCGAATGTATCAAACCGTTCGTGGCTTTCTGCAGGAGGTCTCCCTACTTTCTTTTTATTTCTTCTTTCATCTTCGCCCTCGTGGTGCATTCCAGTACCATCGTTCATCCATTTCTATTAGCCGACAATCGCCATTTCACATTTTACGTTTGGAACCGACTTTATGGTAAATATATCCTTTTTCGTTACCTTATGATTCCGTTTTACGTTTTCGGTGGTTACGTCCTCCTGAATTTTATTCGTGGCAACAGTTTCGCCTTTAAAGTTCTTTTCATTGTCGCTTCCTCAGCATGTTTAGTTCCACAGAGGCTTCTCGAGCCAAGGTATTTCATACTTCCATTCCTTGTTGCGAGGTTGCAGAGCGTTACACAGTCGTGGCGGACGCTGTGCTTGGAAACCGTGTATTTCATTTTAATCAACGCTTTTACAATGTATATTTTCGTCAGTAAAACTTTCAAGTGGGAGGGTTTGGAAGAGTCGCAAAGAATTATATGGTAGCTGAGCAGTAATACGTTTCTTATTCCCAATGTAGTGGGTGTGACCCTTGAATCAGTAATTGGAAACACTCCATCTTATTACCAACAAGCCATTCACACACTAAGTATCTGCGGGAATAAGGTACTTATGGTACGGTAGCTATTATTATGAATTCACCTCCCGTAACCTTGTTTGATCAGCATTCTTATTACAGGAAGCTACCCAGTTTGTGGCAGAAACATTTAATATATTACACAGACAATTGGGTATATTTCAACTGCATGTTAATTATAAAATAAAATAATGGAAAGTTGCCCCACTCAATTTGTCTTTGGTATTTATTCACAACTTCTGGGTATTAAAATACTTGTGCAACATATCATCATCACAACTATGAATTTGTATAATGTGGACTTTTTCATCAAGAGTCGTGAACTCTCTTTTTTTCGTAACTGATATTCAGTCTTAGGTGTAAATGAAATTGATTGGTTTCTCACCAAAACTACAAGTGTTTTTAGTTTTCGTAGAACACCTGTTCCAGTACACACTAGGGTGACCCCAAAAAATCGCAATTTTGAAATTGTACAGTCTCGCCACCTAAAGTTTTTCTTGGCCAAAATGTTACGTCCTGTGAAATTTCAACTCATTCGGAGGTGATTCAGGGGTCTCCCAAGTCCCCAAAAATACCCCATAGGCTCTTCACCAATCAGAATTCAATGAGCTCTTGCGTACTTGAGTATTCATTGCATCTCAACATATTTGGTACCATTAAGAGCTTCGTCTGTAGATTCGAAAAACATGTAGTTTTGTGGTACCAGATAAATAGACAAAAAATTATCGCCAGTCAAAATCTCAAATTTCAGCATTATTGCGAGAGCTTCTTTTGCAACCTTTGATTTTTGGCACATCCAACTCCTGGCATTGTATCGCTCGCTGAAGGAAGGAGGGACCAAGGGTGAATGCCCCCAAAAGACCCCCCCACCCCACCCATAGAAGAAGAAGAGAGCCAAAATCAAGTTTCTGAGTTTTGTATTGCTTTTGTTTCGTTTCAGACGTCTTCCCCATCATTTTCAATAGAGACACGTAGCTCCAACGAAGCTTGGTTGATTGAGCACACCTGAGATATAATCACTAGTTCTCGACCTCCATCGGGGCGTGATGTCATGTCAAACTTTACATATCCTTGCAAACAAAAACTGACAATTCGTGAAAGCGCCCGGAGGGTACACGATCTACTTGTGCCATTCTGGATCAAGTCACGACTTCCCATACGACAAAAACAGCATATCGAACACAAGGGATGGGATCTGTACAACCAACATATGGATTTAATGAAACACCGCAAGAGGAGTAACCCAAAAGACCTGTCTAATCAGAATAAATTCAGGAACTGATGAAGAGAGCTGTTCGACATCACCCATGCTGAAGCGGATCGACTCATTAATATAGTTGGACCGACGATTTCTGGCATTGCAACGAGTCCTTGACTGGGTTCATTGGGTCTGTGGATAGTAAACTCGCTGTTAAGGAGACGAGGATAGCTCAACATCTCAGTCGACTCGCCAAGCGTGTGGCACAGAAAGCAAGAATCCCAATTACAGGAGCAAGGGAGGAGGAATCATCAAGTAGCAGTAGAGAAGAAAAGGGGTGAGACTGTCATCACACTATGAGGCACTCCCAAACGCATCATATTTCAGAATGTTTCTGCTCTCCTGGAACGAACGCACACTGGCATTCGGAAATCAACAATGATCATTGCTTCTGTGGTCAATCTATTGGAATTGTTGCTGCCTTCATTGTAGATTTTCGAATGCGCTCGTTCCAGGACAGCAGAAACACTGTGAAATATGCGTTTGCGAGTTCCTCGTGGTGTGATGAATCTCATCCCATGTCTCTTCTTTTGTACTGCTACTTTATTTATCCTCCTCCTTTGCTCCTGTAATTGGGATTCCTGCTTTCTGTGCCACACGCTTGGCGAATCGACTGAGACGTTGAGCTATCCTCGTCTCCTTAACAGCGAGTTTACTATCCACAGACCCAATGAACCCAGTCAAGGACTCTCGTTGCATTGCTAGAAGTCGTCGATCCGCTTCAGCATGGGTGATGTCGAACAGCTTCTCCATCAGTTCGCTGAATTTCTTCGATTCGACGGGTCTTTTGGGTTACTATGCACGGTGATTCATTAAACCGATATGTTAGCTGTGCAGGTCCAAAACCTTCTATAGGATATGCTGTTTTTATGGGGCAGGGACAATTCGACGTGGCCGACTCGATGTCAAGCCGACTCGATGCCAGGCCAAGTCGAAGCATATTGTGCTTTATTATCTTTTGAGGGTATTTTAAGAACAAAAAGTAAAGCATAAAAAATAATTAAGGCTAGGTTAGGTTAGGTAATTATTGAACTCGGCCTCGGTCTTGGCTTCAGACTCGACTACAACACTGTTTGGCATCGACTTGGCTTGACATAGAGTCGGCCACATCGAGTTGGGTCGCATCGAGTCGGCCACATCGAATCGTACCCAACCCGTTTTTATCGCATAGGAAGTCGTGACTTGATTCAGAATGGTACAAGTTGGTCGTGTATCCTCCGGGCACTTTCACGAATCGTCAGTTTTTGTTTGCAATGATATATAGAGTTTGACATGACATCACGCCCCGATGAAAGTCGAGCACCAGTGATTATTCTCGGGTGTGTTCAATGAACCAAACTTCGGTGGAACTGTGTGTCGCTATTGAAGATGACGGGGAGGATATGTCTGAAACGAAACAAAGCAATACAAAACCCTGGACCTTAATTTTGGCTCTTCTTCTTCTAGGGGCTGGGGAGGGCGCTTTTGCGGGCATTCACCCATGACCCCTTAAAAAACTGCCGAGCAGGCCGACGACACACTGACAGGAGTTCATGCCAAAAAATCAAAGGTTGCAAAAGTTTTTGCAATAATACTTGAATTTTCGAGATTTTGACTAGCGATAATTTTTTTGTTTATCTGGTACCATCAAACTAAATGTTTTTCCAATCTACAGGCAAAGATCTTAATTGTCCCAAATATGTTGAGATGCAGTGAATACTTGGTCCGTAAGAGCTCATTGAATTTTGATTGGTGAAGAGCCGATCGGGTATTTTTTGGGGGACGTGAGTGACCTCTAAATCACCTCCAAATGATGCAGGATGTAATAATTTGACCAAGAGAAACATTTTTGGTGGTGAGACTTTACAATTTCAAAATTTCCAATTTTTTGGGGACATCCTAGTAGACATGTACTCTGCATTCCTTATTTAAATATAAGTATGATCACTTAATGTCCAGAGGTGATGGCCACCTTGACGGCTGAGAACTTATTGGTTGTTCATTTGTGAATCCCCTTCTGTCGTTTGTATGCGGTTTCTCGCCCTGGTCTCGTACATTTGATTCAGATTATCGTTTATTTATGTCTGATAGTTGGCCTTTCTATGAAACCCCGGGTGTTCTACCTCGTTTGTCTTTAATGCACGCTTTAAGTCTTTCACGTTTCATTAGTCAGCATCTTTGAATATACGTGGCATAATTCATTCATACTTTGAAGGTAAATGTAATCATTGGTTCAAAAATATAATGAACAACTATTGGTTTTATTTTTTTCGCAAAATCGAAGATACTGCGCCCTTTCCTCTTCCTCCTTCACGTTTTACGGTGAGAACGAAGGTTTGCCTTTTATGTTTTGTACTATCCATTCTCAAAGCTAGAAAAATTTTTTTTTTGAAATTTTTCACAAACTTGTTTTTCTTTTCCGTATATTACGCTAGTCATTTTTACTTTCAAATTTTATTTATTGACTGTTGTAAATTATATATTGAAATAGGTGGTTTTAATAATTTCCCAATGAAATTTGTTCCATAACCATCATTACTAACTACTATGCGACGAAGCAGCTCTGGAAGACGGGTAACGGCGCTTCCCGTCGATCAGGGTAATTAAGTCACGTTGGATGCGTGCCATGGATTCCATGTAAAGTTCTAGGTACCCCCGTAACTTTTGTTAAGGACGCAAAAAGAAAACTTAAGTATTACTGAAACCATGCTTGTAGTTGTTGAATTTGCCCACCTTTGCTATTGAATTCAGTATAATTAACTTTTCTCCGTTTACCAATTTGAAGTTCTTACGCTCAAGTGAGGGGGCGTCCCCTCTGAGTTTAAACTAGAATTCTCTGCATCCTTGTTCAGAGTTTGTGGTAAGAAATTTGTCTCGTCTAACAGCAACTTGAAAATGTAGTAAACATATCAGTATCTCCATAATTATTCATCGGAGCATATCGGAAATATTATCTTTTTCAGTTATTTACCAATAGGGGATAACGAACAAGTAAGTATTTCGTTTTTATGAAATAAAACTCGAGCAGAGACCGATCTTCAAAGTCTTTTAATTAAAAAGGAAAGTGAAAACACAAATAAAACCACATTTTATAGCGAGAACAAGCATGAAGAACACAATATGGCAATATCCAGAAAATACTAATTACATACAAACACGAGATATAACAAACTACGAATAAGAAAACTTTGAACACTACTTTAAATACGCTCTTTTTAGTGGGGTGAAAGGGTGGGGAAGAAATCTGGATAATATAATTTTAACAATTAAGAAAGTTGTGTATATTTCCATTAATAGCACCAACTTTACGAGGAAATGCTTAAAACACAAACCCAATTTTGAAAATAATCTACCAAAAATCAGTTACTTCCCGATAGGGGTGGGGAATGAGAACACTTTTTTTCTACATCTAATAAACTGAACACCTACTGAAAAATATTTTAAGCCTACATGCAAATTCTTTCATGCATGAATAAAAAAAAACTCCAGTCCTTCCCCGGCCCCCATCCTAAAATGGGAGAAACTGCCAGAGAACTTCATCTCACTAACTCTTAAGAAGTGCTCGCACGGTTAGAATATTAACGCCTACAAGAATGTAGTGGAAGAGATCAACACGGGGAAGATCCAAAATTCTTACTGTACCTTCGTCCCCAACTACCGCAGACAAAATAAAGAGAAAGGCTGCCCAACGTAAATTAATGTTATTGCCTGCAAAATGTAATACATCATAATCAGCCTTCTCTCTCAACTAAAGCGTGACAGTTTACAAAATATTATATTTCTTATAATAATGCTTCTACGAAGCACGACCGATACATATTGGTAACATCAAACAATTCCGGCGTTAAAGGGTTAAGTATCTTCAACACATTCACCACTAGCATTTTCGAAAGTTTTTACTCAATGTCAAGGTAAAACAAAAAATCTCTAAACAAAATATACCAAAGTAAAGCTCATAATGCACATGTTACGGCCTTTTTTACATAATGGCATTAAATGCCAGGCCACTTTGCAAAAAGGCAGAACCTCAGTTAAGAGATTCAATCCAGTTCAATCGAGCTTCAGAGGAGTCCTAGGGCATACCCTTCGAAGCTGTGTTGAACTGGACACTGAATGCCCGGTTAGGTTAATTGTCCTTGACGATTGGTTAAGTCCCGAGTTTCGTTGTTAACGAAAATATCACGACAACCTTACCAATCGTTAAGGGCGGACAGTTGACCTAACCGGCATTCAATAATTTCAATCGAAATGGATTGAATTTCTTAACGAGTTCTGCCTTTTCGCAAAATGGCCAATATATGTCAGTCTCTTTGCAAATTGTCCTGGCATCTAATGCCATTATGCAAAAAGGCCGTAACATATTCTGTACATGCATGATGAGATTTCTCGTTCAAGGGTGAATGTGTTGAAGTTTCATTGGTTCAGAAATTATATTAGTAGTTTATTATTATTATATTATTATTGATTCGGTCTAATTTCATTGATGGAAGAAACCGAATATAAAAATACATTTGCTCACCTTCAAATCCAATAAAAATCAAAGCGGAAATCACGCATGCCGAAACCACCTTCGGAATTTTTTCCTTCAATTCTGGCTTTCTTGTGGAAATTATCAAAGACAAAACGGCGCTACCAAGGAACACCTAAGGAAAGCAATCTGTGTTCTAAAAGTCCTCAATTAACCCTTATTTCATAACCATGGTAAATTATACCAACGGTACTTTTTACCCACATTATGAAATAAGAGTTAAATATTGAAAAAGCAATGTTATTGGATACAATTCATAAAATATTTAATTGTACGGAGGTCTACGTCGTGGCCGATATCATAACACCGCTTTTCATCGATCAGGGAAGTTAAGCGATATTGGGTTTGGATGGGAGACCATCCTCCGCATTATGTAGCGACCCGAAGTTCGGATCCCACGTAGAGCTGTAGGTCCCCCTGTCAATGACCTTGGACGTTGCGAAGGTGGTCAAACCCAAACATTACATTGTACAGACAACTCCAATGCGCCTCGGTAGTGTAGTGGATAGCGTCGCTGAGTACTAATCCATCGGCCCCGGGATCGAGACCCGGTGACGGTAGGCAGCGCGCAGCAAAACCCCGCTGTTGATCCTTCTACACAAATAAAAACATGGTTGGGAGATAACTGGGTAGCCTAGTGGTTAAGGTGGTGGGGCGTGGTTCAGATTCCACGTTAAACTGTAGGTCTAAGGTGGAGTTATAAGTTTGACCTTCGTCAGAATGAACAATTCGGGCGAAAGCAAAACCAAGGTTAACCATGGTATATAATAATAAAATTTCAATACTTCTGGAACACTGAGACCCACACAGCAGCCAGTGGATAGCACTGTTCCAACAACCGACATTTTCAGTTACAGTATTAAATTTAATTATGTCAAACCTAAACCCCTATCTTAAAACTTAAGAGTTCAGGAGGAGGAGGAGATTGTGTAGATAGTTACTGTAATCTTGAATAAAATTCAAGACTTTATTGGTAAATTTTCGAGATTAACTGCATTTAATGTTAGGAGTCACCATAACGTAATTTTTAAAGTAACCCTAATTTAAGGTATAATCTAACTTAAAAAGGACTATATTCCCTAATGAATTAGCTCGCACAATTAAGTAATAATCAGTTCTTCTGATAACCCTGAGTAGTATGCTTTCTTGCTAGAAATTAATGCAAAATAAAATAGAAATTATAAATAGTTAACTAACCTGTGACAGCAGAGTAAATTTATAAAGGGAGCAGAACTGGGCCCCGAGGCATGGTATTCCTAAGGCAAGCTCAACCAGGAAAAATTTCTGTGGTATTTATCCACATGTTCCTGGTAATTTTCTAATACTGCAACAATAATAATACAGTCAATATGGAATTTATCAAGGCAAATTATTGACATGTGCAAAAGCCAATCTCGCAAAATTATAGATTAGCTTTAAAGACAATTTTACTTAAACCTTTGACTTTGAAATCAACCTGAAGATAACTATTTGAAGATTAAGATACAGAAAAGTAATGCTATTACACCTTCCAAACTTCAAGACTCCTAATGATGCTGCCATTGTCTGTAACATAAACCACCACTTGCTAAACTGGCAATCAATATCCGTCCTTGTGCCAAGTTGGGAAAAAGACCATACAGCAGATGCTGCAAGAACCAAATCTGATACTGCTGTTGAAATTGCAGCAGCCATTTTGAAAATTTTCACTCTAAAAACGATGATAAATGTGACAAGTTAGTGCATATACAATACTTAGTAAAAAATTATGAAAAGTTAGCTGAACTTATACAAGATTTGTATTATGTATCAACACACAAAATATATTACCATTTTTATTAATCCAGGAGCTTAATATAGCTACAATTAAAGAGGCTTTTATTGTGTGTGTGTCAGGGGGTAGTAATTTCATTCATAATGGCAAAGGGTCATGTGACAGAGGTGACTGACAGCTTTTAAACGAGATCCAAATCTCAGCTCACGTCTAGATGCAGAGGATGATAACCAACCCAACTACTAGCCTGACCCCAATGATGCTTAACTTTGCTGACCAGTGGGAAGGGGTACTATTAGATTATTTTATGAATAAAGTGTTTTCCTTCTTTCATGATAGTAATTGGCTTACTGTGGGCCAATGCACTATGACCAGGCTTTAAGTTTATTTTAAATCTATATGTAACGAACTACCTTCCACTTTTTGACTGCTCCAGCTAGCTCTCCCTCTTCTGTAAATTTAGAAGTGTTACTATTTATTTCACCCTCTAAAATTTAGAGGGTGAAATAAATAGTAACACTTCTAAATTTACAGGAGAGAGAGAGCTAACTGGAGCAGTCAAAAAGTGGAAGGTAGTTTGTTACATATGGATTTAAAATAAACTTGAAATTGATACTTTGCAAGATTCTTTCATAAAATATAGCTTGAGACTACTTGTTGGATTTGGATAACTTTGATAAGTGAAAGTGGTTTCACTGATTTAGTAATGTTAAAAGTTATAGGTAAATGAAGGTTAAAAATGTGTCTCATACAGCTTATGCAGCGAATAGAAAATTAAAGAGTTAAAGTTCAATTCTGTTTTTCCAAGTTGCTACATGTTGTCCAAATGTAATAAGGAGTACAAGTCTGACTGGCAAGGAGTATTCAGTGTGGTTCTTCAGGGATCTGTCTTTGGGCTCTTACTGCTTATGATAGTGATGCAACATGAGATTTTTGGGTTAGTTTGGAACAGTCTGGAATATAAATTTAGAGTTTAAATCATTCAGGTATACCAAAAACTAACAATAGAACTGGACTGATTTGGACCAGAATTCAAGAGAGATGGTCCAGATTAGTCCCAGAACACTAATTTTAAATTTTTGCAAGTAAATAAGTCTAAATTTTTACCAAACTACTTTCTTGCTTTAATATGTAATACAAACAGTCTCGCAACACATTTCTGACACAATCTGTGACAACTGTGAAATAAGCATATTTATATTCCAGACTGTTCCAAACTAATCCAAAAATCTCATGTTGCATCACGATCATAAGCAGTAAGAGCCCAAAGACAGATCCCTGAAGAACCACACTGACTACTCCTTGCCAGTCAGACTTGTACTCCTTATTACATTTGGACAACATGTAGCAACTTGGAAAAACAGAATTGAACTTTAACTATCTTTAATTTTCTATTCACTGCATAAGCTGTATATGACACACATTTTTAACCTTCATTTACCTATAACTTTTAACATTACTAAATCAGTGAAGCCATTTTCACTTATCAAAGTTATTCAAATCCAACTAGTAGTCTCAAGCTATATTTTATGAAAGAATCTTGCAAAGTATCAATTTCAAGTCCATTAATTGTCATTAAACTATTTACAAACTTACTGAAGTAGACCACATTATGCAAGTTTTGTTTAAAATATCCATTATTTATACAATTTACAGACTCTTCATTCCATTCATTCCTTAAAAATATCTAAAGAGCAACTAGCTTATTTACCACATTATATGGCAAGTCAAGCCAAAAATTTATTACTATACACTATTATTCAAAAAGTATTTTCTAATCAATTAATAGATGTAACCAAAAACAGGTAGTGCCTCAGATAAGCTATCCTTCCCTTCCCTGAGAATCCTAGCATAAATGTTATCATGACCAGCAGCCTTATTTAGTTTTGAAGTGCTAATTACTCACTAAACCTCATCCTTCATTATTTGAATCTTAATGTCAAAGATTAGAGAATGGCCAATCCTATCACATTTTTTTTTATTGTACAATAATCCTTCTGCAGTTTAGAATAATAGGGGTTCAAAGCCTTTTTGAATTTGGGAGGATTCTGAATCATGGAATTTCATATTTTGAAATATTCTGAATTAGATACTGCACAGTACTCCATTCTGAAAAATCATGATATCAACGCAATTTTTAACAATTCCAAAATGTATTCTCGATAAATTTACTAAAATTTTATGCACATTTCTGTTTGAATTAATGAATACAAAATGTATTGTTGATTGCTGTAATTTCTCTCATATGGTAAGTAATTTTTATTACACTGTAGTTAAGTTATAGATTATGAATTGCAGAATTAACATTTGGAATAGTTACAAATTGAGCAGAATTAACATTTCAGAATAGTTCTTTCCAATCTGGAATATTATGAATTATTAGAGATTTCAATACCACCAAAATATTCTGAATTAGAAAAAATTCAGGAGGGATTACTGTATTTATAAAAAAAAAAAAGTTTCTTTGGATCCCAATTGCTATTTCTAGCTGGATATATTTCACTATACACCTTTTACTCTTCTGAATCAAATTAAATTAACTTCTAAACTGCCTGTAATTACCTAAAACCACTTGGCTATTAATACTAATTTTAAACACCTAAAATGCTCTTTTCTCACTTTTAAATCACTTTAGCCATCTTATATTACATCACAAAGGGTTTCTAATATTGTTATTTCTGATAGTTCTACAGTACGGTAAATGGAATATGTATAGGCCTATCTGAAATTTCCTTTAATCTAGAACACATCTCAACTGCATTTTTATTAGCAAATTCATTATCCCACTACACTGATGCTGACAACTCCCTTAATTTGCTAAATTGTCACCTGAGAAGCGAAGAACTAAATTGTTGACTAGATCCTTACTTAATTCTATCTTAAAATGTGTAATGGAATGATCATTAGCTTATTCCTGAATGACTTCAACTGTAAACTCACTAAATTAACTTCATCATTAGACAGAACCAAAACTAAGGTTATTTGGTTCCTAGTCAGTTTATCCACAGAGTGCATTACAAAGTGATTGCTATAGTGTTGAATGAAGAAATTGCCTACCCTATTATTACCTAAAATGTTCCAGTCTGTATGTTCAAAGCAGGTTGAAATCTTCTGTAATTAATGTTGTCATCACATCATTTTTTTTTATCAACTTCATGCATTTGGTTTGGAGGTCTGTAAAATGCTCCTATCCAAATTTACTCTTTACTGGATACACACCAACCCATACTGATTCCACCATTTGATTTAATACCACCATTCTGAACTGAAATTAACTCCTCATTAATATAATGGGTGTTCAAAAAGTCACTGTACACCTAGTACAAACAATAGTACATACTTGCAAGTTACTGTGTACACCACTCATGCCTTCATAGTCTGCTGGATGAGTTTTTGGGAACAGAATAATATCCAAATGACTCTGGCCTCCCTGGTCCCCATTAGTGTTGAAAACTGGTTTTCAACCGGTTTGTAAAATTCCCCTAAAAATTGAAAACTGAAAGAAAAAACTGGTCTTATCCGATTGATTTTTATTTGGCTCAAACTTGCGTGAATGTGCAGCTACACGCTACAGCGCACAAAAAATAACTTTGAATACATTACCTATTAAGTTAAATTGTGACAAACTGGCAACTGCTCTTCAGTATAATTTTTGTCTATCTGGCAACTCGATCTTCAGTTTGTCTCATCATGTAGGCTGTAGTGTAGTCAGTCAACTAAAGCCCTATTCGCAGTATAAGACCCTTAATGCCCTTTGTTTCTTAAGATGTCATTTCCAAAATAGGGATAAAATCTAAATTAATTTATATTTTTTTTTTACATGAAGTGTCAATTTTCTGTTTTCTAGGTGTTTTTTTTTATTAAAAAATTTTATTTCAATGTTTTTTCCAAAATAGAGATAAATTTTATTTTTATTCTTTATAATTTTTTACAAAAAGAAGTTTATTTCTTTCTAAGTATAGATGTTTTATTTTAAAAAATTATTTCAAATCTAAATTGTTTGAATAATGTATTATTTTGGCTAAAATAAAATATGTCAAAGTTGTCATTTTCTTATTCATATGCATACATATGATGCTGCATTTTTGCATTCTTTTGACCAAAAAATAGGCGATAAGCTATGCGCTTGTTAAGAGTTAAAGTCAGTACCTTTCAATTGTGGCTTTTAAAAATTACTATACTTTTCAGTCATAACCAGTTAAAACCAGTTTTCAAAAAACAGATTGATTAAAAACCAGTTTGTAAAGTTTCGATTATTTTTCAACACTAGTCCCCATATCTTACTCCCCTGAGATTATCATCTGCAGGGAGCAATGAATGATGATGTCTACAGACCCCCCCCCCCCCCCAAAGCGTTCCAAATTTGAAAGATACCATCAGGGACTACATTAGCAAAATTACAACTGATGTATTGATAAGAATCTTCTGAAACAAAATTCAATGTTCATGTATGTCTGAAGGCATGTAGGGGGCCATTTCCAGTATTTTTTATAACTCAAGTACATACTACTCCATTTGTACCAGGTGCACAGTGACTTTTCACACACAGAACAAGACCAACCTCCCCTCTCTGTGTATCCATTCTCTGACAGAGGTACAATGTTTGTAGATTGTAAATAGTGTATATTCTTAGCTTAAGTTATGTAGGCTACTTTGATAGCTAATTAACTTACAACTATTTACAAAGCTGACTTGAGATTGACATTTTGCACATTTTATTATAAAAATATAGCTCATGACTTGGATAACCTCGAGAGGCCAGAGTGGCTTCATGTTTCCCAAATGAAATGTCATGTAATGTCCAACCAATTAACTTGTACTCTGCTTTATAGTATCATTGAATACCACTTCACTCATCCATGCCTCACCAATTACAAATAATTCAGGTTTTGTTTTTATTTTTTTTAGGCAAAGTGTAAATAGTGACTAATAGCCTAGTTGATATACATAATTACAGACTGTTAAGAAGTACATTAAATAGTTTGATTTGGGAGAGCAAAAGGCATAGTGAAATAAATTTAGCTAGAAATTGCAACAAGGATCAAAAGAAATTTTTTAGTTTTTATAAATACCATCAAAAGCATGATTAGATATTTGAAAATGATCAAGATATTTGATTTTAACAATTTTTACTGAAGAAAACTTAAATAACTGATTTTAATTCTTTACATTCTGTAAACTCTGGCATTCTTGATAAGATTCAGATAAAGGATCATGATGATAACTAACACATTGAAACCAAATAAAGCTACTAATCCTGATAATATTCATGCTAAGATTCTTAAAGAAAGAGAGGATAGCTTATCTGAGGCACTAACTATTTTGTTTGCAAGATCTATTAATTATGCAGATGCATAAAGAGTTAATGTTATACAGCAATACCTTGCACAGCGTGGTTAATTGGTTCCGGAATTTGTCCACGCTGTCCAAAAGTTTGTTGAATGAAATAGTACCAAAAAGAAATTAGAAAACAATAGGAAAATTGCGCGCTAAATTTAAAAAATTGACGAAAATACAAACCGTGCTACATCAAAACCGCACTGTTCAAGGTATTACTGTACTTGCTTACAAAAAGGGGGTAGGAAATTACAGGTCTGTTAGTTCAACATCATTGGCAGGAAAGATACTAGAAAAAATAATAAATATTCAAGATTTGGAAAATTTTTACTCCTAATTCAAGTTTAGATAAAGATCTTATTTGTCTAATCTCTTAGACATTTAAGAAATATAATGGACATGATATAAATATTATTTATTTAGATTTTAGAAAAGTTTTTGACAAGGTTCCACATAGGAGACTTCTGCATAAAATGAAGGCTCATGGGATATCAGAATCAGTCATAAATTGGGTAGAAGAATGGTTACAAGACAGTAATTTTAAGTGGTCATGAATCAGGGTGGCAGAGTGAAAAATGGAGTATAAGGTCAATTACTCTATCATATAGTAGAGTATATACAGGTATGCCTCAATTTACGCCAGGGTTAGGTTCCAGCAGATTGCCATCGAAAAGTGAAGCGGTGTAAATTGAAGCTAAAAAATAATGGGCTTCTACCTAAATAAATAGGATAGGTTCCAGGATTCTCCAAAAGTGACCCCATATTTTCCATAAAATGAAAATTATTAATGGGTTATATGCTTAAAACTAGTAAAAGAATGCTTAATATTAATAAAACAATTGAATTAAAGATAAATTACTACTTACTTCAGTAATTAAAGCAATTAAAAACAATTATTTGATCTTGTTTGACAGTGGCGAGATGGAGATGATTTATTGAGAGGAAGATGATCCCAGAGGGAGATCCTCTTTTTTTTGCTGAGGAACTGCAGAATTGAGCAGTTCATCATCATCATCATCTTCCACATCATCTAGACCTACTTCATTCACTATCTTAGTGACGTCTTTTGTCACAGTTTCAACACTGTCAAATCCACCAAAATCAGCAATGCAATCAGGCCACAGCTTACACCAGACACCATTTAAACATGATTTCAAAACTTCAGTCCAAGCTGCGGCTATGTTGGAAATGCCTTTTAAAATGTCATGACTTCCAGTAGTCCCGCACAGTTACATCATCATATTTTACGCAGTTCACAGCTTTTTACCATTTTAATTTTACATTTAAGCTTTTACTTTTACATTAGCAACAACCAATTTCTACAAAACTAATTAATTATCAATTTAAAACTAAAGATAGAATCTCTGGATCCAGAAGATCAAAGTCATAATAGGCTACTATCCACAAATATGTTACACTCTATATCTATTTATAACTGACATGCAAATATATCAGATCCAAAGAATCCAGTCAATTTCATTACGGTACCCATCAATACCAGTACCTTGCCAACCAAAAATAAGTCACGGTCCATATCAATTGCGGACCAAGTCACAATTTACAACCATATACATTACAATATATATACTTAGGAGGAAAAGTGTAAGTGTGGCTGTAAAGACTGTACAGTAATGTAGAAATGTGCATGCACCCATTTTGAGTCTCCTATTTAAAAGTGTTTGTTGGGCAAGTGAAGATCATGAGTTTTTCAATACTGCTCAGCAGAGGAATCTCTTTAAATGGGGTGTGTAAGGACAGAGAGTATCCCCTAACCCAAGATGCTGCCTCCTTATATCCCACAACACCTGTGTTGAGCTGTGGGATCTATCACCCAAATGCACATAATATATGAAATAAACTAGTACCATTCATGCAATAAAAATGGGCTTAAACACAATCACCAGATGTCCCTTGCAGACATCAAACTATCCAATCTTCTTCTGAAAGAATAAAGTGTATCTGAAGTCACTACTACTTCTGTCAGACTGTTCCAAAACTTAATTACTCTGTTTGTAAAACTATGTTTTCTTAAATTTGTTCTACATCTTGGCTTAAATAATTTCATACTATGACCTCTAGTCTGGTTATTATGATCTTTAATGAAGAGAGACTCAAAATCTATCTTATCCAACCCTTTTATCATTTTATACACGTCTATCATATCTAGTGATGTTAAAAAAACGTTTTTTTTTTGTTTTTTAGTTTTTTTTAGTTTTTTTTAATAATTAATATAGATATTGCCAATTTAATTATAAGGTATACTTTTGCAATGATATATATATTATAAAAATAAATAAGTAATAAAATAGGCCATATGGTACCAGTATAGAATGTCCTTTTCAGCCTATTTACAGAAAAAAACTGGCCTCTTTCTTGCACTGAAAGTCTCGTATCTTGAGATCCGTTAAACTTGCGAGAACACTGGCTGGGAGCTGACTGCCCATTGTCCAACCTTTCCAGGACTCTCCCATCCATGCCTCAGATTTTGAATCTCCCACTTAACTATCCTTTAGACCTGCGATGACATGTCCCCCCCCCCCGAGACCATCCATATATATACATACACATACACCCATATACATATATACCAATATATACATAAATACTTATACACACATATTTATATCTATTATATACCCCATACACACGCATACATCCAGAATTCCAGATACATACGCACGCATACTCACATATATACCTACACAAACTCACACACCTCTATTTTGCCCTTTCATTACCTCCGAGATCATTTAGCACATACAGTAATATCCATACAGCCAAAAGAAACCAATTAAGCACAGACAGAGCAGCAAAGCTAGTATTTATATCCCAAAATGCAAAATTCCAAGAAAGTGAAGTAAAACATGGTGCTACATTGGCTTCGTCAACATCCAAATCTGCAATAAGTACCAGTACCTGTGATATTGAAACTATATGCTCTAATCAATCTAGTGATAATGAGATTCTTCAATAGAAATAGAATCAGATAATGAAAGTTAAACAGCATTAGGTTAACACAAAGGTTAAAGAAAGAGATGAATATTTTTATTTTTTAATTTTTCTATTTGGAATATATATATATATATATATATATATATATATATATATATATATATATATACACACACACACACTGGTATTCTTGACAATCATAATTATATATATAGTTTTATACCAGTATTATGTATTTTTTACTATGTATATTATACCAGTACCTGTGATATTGAAACTAGCATATATGCTCTACCCAATCTAGTGATGATTCTTCCATGGAAATGAAGGTTAAACACAACATTAGGTTAACAAAAAGGTTCAAAAAAAGGTGAATATTTTCCTTTTCTATCTGGAATATATATACTGGTACTCTTGCCAATCACAATTATGTATATTGTTTGAAACGAGGAAGAATGTTTTATGTTCTAGTTAAAAAATATATACATGTAAAAAATGAGGGTTTTTTTTCCTTTCTATTATATACTTTTTGCGTGATTCAGTTTTTCTAAAAGATGACTATATATACTAGGTATAACCGTATAAGCATGGTAGTATAGTAAATTATAGGTAATACTAATATACTTATTAGATTAAAGGAAGAAAAATATGGAATAAGTTTAAAACAATAAAAAACAAAAAAAACACAGACTATCTTCGTTTTAAACAAAAAAAAACGACAATAAAAAACGACTCACATCACTAATCATATCACCCCTTAACCACCACCTTTTTAATGAGAACATGCTTAGATACACCAGTCTTTCCTTATATGTTAATTGTCTTAGAGATGAGATCATTCTTGTTGCTCATTTCTGTACTTTTTCCAGTTTTTCAATATCTTGTATCAAGTAGGGACTATTAAATTGAATGCAGTATTCGAGGAGGGGTCTCACATATGAAATGTATAGTTGTTTTATAATATTGGGTGATTTGTATTCAATGTGTATCTGCATGAGATTGAGTCTAACATTTGCTTTATAACCCAAATTCCATTCATATTGTATTCAAATTCTGGATTTTTTGGCCCAATATGCATAACCTTGCACTTATCAACATTATATTTCATCTCCCACTTATCTGCCCAGGCTGTTACTCTGTCTAAGTCTTTTTGTATTGTCATTGCTCCTGCTACTGACTTAATATTATGGCCTAATTTTGTATCATCAGCAAATTTTTAGGTTTTACATAATAGGCCCCTTCTCTAGATCATTTATATAGACAACAAAAAGCAGAGGTCCCAGCACAGACCCCTGTGGGACTCTGCTCAATACGGGTCTCCAAGTAGACTTATTTCCATTTAGATGAACTCTCTGTTTTCTGTTTACCATACAGTGATTTGAGGGTTTAAGTTCATTAGTCATAATGACACCTAAGTCTTTCTCATCATTTTTAATCTGAATTCCATTCATATTGTATTCAAATTCTGGATTTTTTGGCCCAATATGCATAACCTTGCACTTATCAACATTAAATTTCATCTCCCACTTATCTGCCTAGGCTGTTACTCTAAGTCTTTTTGTATTGTATATTATATATTACAACTATGCTTTTCCAATTGTTTTTGATGTTGTTTGAACGAAATTAACCTTCATAAACCACATCAAAAACCATCATAAAAACATGGTTTTGATTCACAAAGCCTGTAATGTACACTTGTAAAAATTTGGTAAATCTTAAGGAAGCGTCCCGGGAAGTTTTTTTTTATATAAAACATGTTTTCCCGATATATTTCCATGTGATTTATTCAAATTTGACATCCGTTTCAGTCGCAAATCACTCGTTTATGACTTTCCCCCACCCCCTCAACAAATATAACAACCTAACCTAACCAACCTAACGTGTATATTGGGCACTTTCTTTCTCTTAAAAGTAGTTTATGCTGAACCAGAAAGGCTATAAATTTTTTGAAATCAGAATTAAATTTGGAAAACAGCTTTAAAATAGTGTAGTCACAACGTTCACAATCCATAGCTAACTCGCAAATGACTTTTCAAACCAGGATTATCCTTAAGGTCAACACCTATCTAATTTGCACACAACGCTGCCAGGCCAAGAAATGCCATCCACTTTAAAAACGTTAATTAAAATTACTTATCCTTAATAAAAATAAAAACGTGGGGGTGCATTTTATTGAGAAAAATATAATCTTTCATATTATTAATATGTTAAATCTCTGTACTACGTATTAAGAACCGGGACCTTTCCTTAAGATTATCCAAAAATTTATCCATTAGTTAATTTAAAAAAAAAATGTAGATACTTTCATGTGTGAAAGAGATAGTTTGTATATTGTGTATATTCTTTGCTTCAGTTATCAGCTACTATGTGGGTAGGGTAATTATTCGTTTTTTGACCCAGTCTCTTTTTATAATGAGAGCAAACATATCTGGTCAATTTTGAGGTGTTCTGCATGAATCTGCCAATCCTTTCCTGTTTCCTGTGCAAATGCATAGTTTTCGAGATATCGTTATCTTGAAAACTACGCATTTGCACAGGAAACGGATGGCAGTTAAATACAAAACACCTCAAAATTAACCAGAAAAGTTGCACTAGTCATTTTTGTTTAAACTAATGAATTTAAATGAAAATATCATGACTTAACCTAACCAATCATCAAGGGCGTACAGTTGACCTAACTGGTGTCACGTACTGAACTGTGTGCAAAACATTAGGACCGATCAATTTGTGATGCGTGATCTTTATGGGGGCTCCGCCCCCGTACCCCCGAGACCTAAATTATACAAATGATAATGTAATAACATGTGCCAACCTTGCATGGGTAGTCCGCTAAATTTCACGTACCCTTAAACTGAATGACATACGGTTATTTTTTAGGATTTTTTTTACAGGCACGTAAACCTTCTGTCTTTTCTTAAAATACAAGCACTATTGCATTTAGGGCAGGTCACGGATGTCTTAATTATTCTGTGATTGAAAAAAAAAGGTCTAAACTCTAAACTCTTGTCTTCCATCTAGGGCAATATGCGTGATCATGTCTTTCAAATCAAATATGCATAACTGACACATCATACTTCGTCACAAAAAAACCAAACTGAACAGACGAAAAATTACTAAAAATGATTTACTTGTAAAACAGGACAAATTGAATTATGTAGAAGTAGCCAGAATCACCAAAAATAAGAAATATTCACCAAATAGTCAATATATATGACGCGTTCGGTGGAGAAGGGGCGAACGCAACATTTTCGAATTATGCCACAAAATGCAGTTAAAGTTTGTAAACTTTAAACCTTTGTATTTTTCCGGTTTATTGAAATGTTGTATGAATTTGAACACATATTTGAGTAAAATATTGTTATGTAATATGTTGATATAATAAAACACCAAGAAATTTTACAATATTATTTATTGATAGCTTCTGATGTTAACTGGTGTAATCCATTATTTGGTCCTCTTCGTCGAATGTTGTATTACCTGCTTCAACTGTTTCGGTTTCTTCCAGTTCCTTTAACAATCTTGTATAATAGTTCACTGTAGTTGCAGGTATTAGGTCTGATAATTCTTTGAGATCTTTTATTTTTTCCTTAGTTATTGGCAGCAATTGGGAATACTTTGGTTGCAGTGTCTGCTGGGCTAGATTGAATAAACTGACACTATAGGATTTTTTCCTTTCTGGAGTCTGACGGGATGGCTATTATCTGGGGTTGTGGTATGCAGTAGATATTACGTAGCCTTCTTTGTGTTGAAAGTCAAATATTAACTTTCTTGCATCTGTAAATTTAGTAGTTGTTGATTTCCTAATGACAATGCACGTTTTTAGGACATCAAAATCGAGAAAATCACCCTGTTTCATTTCTACAACTAGGAAGCGCTGCAAAACAGCTGTAGTTATGGTCGTAACAATCTTTTTTGGTGTAAATAATATTGCTGTAATTATTTTTTATATTTTGTTCAATTTGGCCAAATTGAGCATCACAGGGCATTGTCGAGTGACCAGAAAGTATATAGATGTGTTCAATGTGAAGCAATGATGCGGAGTAAATTTCTCTGAGATACATTAAAACCTAAATTTTACCGTGAAAGAGTGCAGACTAACATCTAATTTTTTGCATAGGTAAAGCAAAGGTTTTAAAGGATAATTATACGACAAAAAACTCATTTTTCGAATTTTGTGGCGTTCGCCCCTTCTCCACCGAACGTGTCATATATATATTGAAAAAACACCAAACATAGGAAATATATTTGAGTAAAAAAATATTTTATACAAATTTGCACAAGATAATATATATATTTTCTTATTCAGTTTTGATTGGTTATTCAATATATATTGCTGTTATAGCTGGGTGTGACTGGGTCAAAACACGAATAATAACCGTGGGTAGTAAATAGTTGTAAGTATATTAATTAATTAGCTGACATCTTGCAAGATTTTATTATTAAAAAATGTAGCTCATGACTTGGATTACCTCGATAGGCCCGAGTAGCTTCCTGTTTTCCAAATGAAATGTAATATAACAGGCCTATAATTTCCTACGAACACTAATACTAAATTATAAACTTTTCAGAGATTGTAATTTCTTACCTTTTTAAACAAGATACGGTACCTTTCACTGGACCAGAAATAAGTCAGCTTCCTTTAAAAAGGAATTTGTTAACCACAGGATTTTAATACACTGAACAATTGAATCAAATTTCTTGAATTTGTTAATTACATTTCAAATTTGAAAAACTTCACAAATGCTTTCAATTACGAAACAGACAAAAAAAAACCAAGTAAAATTTATCTGCCCATAACATTTCTTTCGGTTACCTTACGCATTTAGGTGGTTAGTTGTTTCACATTTGGGTAAATGTAAAGTATTACACCCGTCTCCCTTTCAAGGTGAAATTTATGTTTTTCCTATGGTTTTTGATGTGTTTTGAACGAATCTGACCTTCAAAACCGTCGGAAATGACTCGTTTTTGAGATAACCCCCCTCCCCCCAGCCGGCAATCGAAAACGAGTCATTTCCGACGGGTTTGAAGATCAGATTCGTTTAAAACACATCAAAAACCATAGGAAAATAATAAATTTCACCTTCAAAATTGACCTAACCTAACCTATCCTAACCTAACCTATCCTAACCTAAATCACTTATAGTCTTGTAGGCAGCCCAGGAATCACTATAAATCACAGAGCCAGGCCTAATGTACTTCTGAATGAGTAGAATGAGCAGGGCCGCCGCTTCCATTAGGCGAGGTTAGTAAATGCTAAGGGCGCCAAAGATCTGGGGGGCGCCAGCGCCTCCCGCCCTGTGCACGTCTGATAGTGTTATGTAAGAACAACATGAAAAACATAATGAAGGAATGAGAAGCATAGACAAATGATGAAAGGTTGTACGACGTATGTACACCAGTTTAGCTTGACTGATATTTACATAATTAACTTATTCATCTTATTGGGTCATTATAGAACTTTCACTATCACGACCTTTAACCCTTTAGGGACGGGAGTCGTAAATAAGCGATTTAAAAATGTTGCGCGCACAGACGGGAGTCGTCAATAAGCGACTCGGCTTATTTACGGCTTAATATGAGTTCCGGGAGTCGTCAATAAGCGAATAACTGTTTTTATGTGACATATGCCCTTCTTGCTTGGAAAAAACAGTAGATACGTCATTTTTGCACGCATATTTTAGCACTTTTGAGCGTTCTGATTTGTTACTACATATGCCTCGCTTTACTCGCTGTTTTGATTGGTCATGACACTTTCTTGAACTGTGAAATGATTTTATAATTTTATAATAAATGTATGTATTAGCAAATTAAAATAGATCAGTGTAAGGCAAATAGTTTCTTCAATATGGTACCTTGATTACTTTGTGGGCAAACCCAATCGTGAAGTGGGAGGGGGGGGGGGGCGCCAGCTGCAGTCCTGCTAAGGGCGCCAAATAGGCTGGCGCCGGACCTGGGAATGAGTGTTCCATTCCGGTACGAAAGTAATTCAAATTCGAAATGGATGGAGCGCAGTGATTGGGCAGACATGTAACGAACACACAAACGAATGTACGAACACACACTAGATACACACAAAAAAATGTTGATATCTCGAAAACGAAGCATTGCGACGGAAACGCTATAGAAGGAAAGTGTCTTAGAATTAAAAAATCTACTTAATGAACATATAATAATTGCTGGACGTTAGACGGGTGTAATAGTAGAATAATACCCACATTTGTATCAATGGTACTTTATCCTGTTACAGTACCATCCTCTATTTATGATTTGAGTCCATAAAAAGGGTTGAGCTAACTCAGGACACAGAGATATCAGAGACAGATAAGGCCGAGATATCGAGGCCTCCGAAATTAATAAATTTTGAGTATAGAGTGGATACTAATTAAATAAAATTCATGTATATAGCAAATCCATCTCGTCATTTAAACCCCTCCCCCCCTTAACCCCTCAAGAAACTGGTTTACCAGTTCAGTACAAAGAACCTAGCAAACTGTGAAAGAAGACCACCAGCCAACCGACTAGAAGAAAAAACAATCGTGGTGTGAATAACATCCAGAACAACTAAACACTATTTAACAGGGGCGTCGTTAGGTATTAATATTTTCTGCTGTGGCTCGAACCGAATCAAGATCATGAAGTGACACATGCGGCGCCAGTTAACTCACCTGGTTGGCTTTTCCCAAGACCTCAGAGAATCCTGTTTATAGACAAATATAACAAGTAGTCATGCAGTAAAGCATGACACTACTCGTAACTGCTGGGCCATAAAAGCAGGAAAAGTTATGGGACAAAATACACTTTATTATTCACCAACATATTAAATACAGTGGCATACATAAATCATAATTAACGCCAATAAATATTGTGGAAATGGGTTTGTCGGGGAACATGTAGGTGGGAACCGGGAGGTTTGTGTGTGGGGGAGGGGTTGTGGTGGGGTGTATGTACCGCGTGGCTCGAATTATTGGTTGTGTGTGGGTGCACTGGAATCTGTGTCGGAGGATGACATAATTGATAAATTTGCAAACCAGCACACGGTACACACTGACTCTTGACTCTTCCCAGAAACAATTGAAAGTGGATCATCCGACCATTCCAGATTTATTTTTTTCTAAAATTGTAGGCAGAGAGAATTAATTGAGCAGTAACTGATGTGATACTGTATGAAATGTGTTTGAAATGTTTAATGGTACTTTAATATAAAAATGTAAATTTGTGCTTCTTAATGTTGAAATACATCTTGAAATCGCAAAATACTCTTTAACCTTTTGACATTTACAAGTTTCTTCGTCTAATGTAAGAGATACAACGATTAGCCTATTTTTCTACAGGCACTATTGTAATAAGTGGCTTTACTGACGGGCGAGATGGGGGCGGGGGACGATATGTCGAGTGGGCCCGGGCCCCGAATCGTTTTGGTAGCTAGCGACGCCCCTGCTATTTAACCTGTAATTGAATATTTTCTGTTATATAAAATATATCATTCACCATTCTAATTTTCCATTTTGTGGAAGATTATGTAACGGAAAGCTACTGTGCAAATTATTTTAATAATCGAAGCCGACATATTTTTTGCAATTTACACTTTTCTTCTCGGTTTTTTTTTTTTTTTTTCTCTCTCTTTAGCACTAGTGGTTCAGAACAGAGTACATGGATTTTAAAACATACCATTAATATTTACGTTGAACCCTTTAGCACAGTGTTAACTTTGCTGATTTATTTCTGGCTAACGCCAAACGATTTTATCCAGTCTCGGAAAAGACCTTTGTGCGGCAAAGGGTGAATGAAAACATTACTGGTGCAGAATTTATACTCAATTTAAAGAAAAAATTAAAGGTGGCTTTTTTCTACTACAATTTAAGTAGCTTTTTTTTTCTTTCGTATTTGCGGGGCATAAATCTCTTCAATCGTAATAATTACTTCTGTACAATGACCCCTCCCTAAAAATAAATGAAAAAAAAAAGTACTTCAAAAGTCCCCCATTTCGCATATGCATTGAATATGCATTTTCATCTGAGAATTGTATCAGAAGAGAGATTATTTATTCATTGTATCTCATTTAATTTTGTGTTAGAAACGTCAGTCATAAAGAGTGGTCTGGTTTTCAGTACATCGTCCTGTTAACAGCGACGATGTTCAACATAAAAAACTCCTCTTCTGGAAGTTTCGGGGGTCGTCTTATGTAATATGAAATCAGCCAATCTCTCGCTCTCCACCTGAAATCTCGTTTCTCGGCTATTACCACGGCTTCATCTGATGGACTCATCAAATTCATTTCTGTTCCTAGTGACATACTGAAAATAAAGAGTACTCACTAAAAAAATGGATGTTGATTAACTGTCAAAGAAAAAATGTTAGGTGAATTTTTTTCTCAATGCTAATATAATATTCTTAGAGTAGCGTCATGATCAGAGAGGAGGGGCAGAAACTGGCACAGCAACGCTCAGACCAGACAGATACGGCCGATTGCGCTAATTCCTATATTAATATTACCAGCACGGGGATTCGAACGCCCGACCTCAGTGACTTCACCTCGTTTATAGGGAAACGGTGTTCCCTTCTGAGTTATTGGCAATGGCTTTTATAAACTTTATGTAATTTACATTTTATAATTTCCAATTATGTTTAAACCTCCAGTATGAATGACTTGAAACCTGATCTTGAAAGCAATGTATATAATAAATTAGCAATTTACAACGTCATCATCCGTAGCTCAATGGGATAACACCGTTTCCCTGTAATCTAAGTGATATACTGATGTTGGGGGTTCGACCAACCTAACGATGGTGCTAGCAATAATAATCCACGAGTTAGCGCAATGGACCACATTAGTTGGCCTAAGGGGCCATTCAAAACCCACGTGGTCCTTAAAGGGGAGGAGGGGGTTCCTTATTTGATCATCAAGGGCCACACGGGGGAAGGGGGGTCTTGACGTTTAACCACGTGGCCAATACTGAGCATTAAAATATCCTGTTTATAATATTATATATATATATATATATATGCAAGGAAATCACAAAGCAACACGTGATCTTTTAATAAGCAAAGAACCACAGGGAAAAGGAAAAGGAAACCACGAAGTCCGAGCGCTTTCGTGATATATTCACATCTTCAGGGACAAGAAAGAAATAGCTTAGAAATTTCTTGTTCCTGAAGATGTGAATACATCATAAAAGCGCTCGGACTTCGTGTTTCCTTTTCCTTTTCCCTGTGGTTCTTTGCTTATTAAAAAGATCACGTGTTGCTTTGTGATTTCTTTGTGTGTATATATATATACAGAGTGTCCCAAAACAACGTATACATTTTTAAAAAACTTATAACAGGCGAACCCACTAACGGATTCAGATGATTTTTATTTCTTTTTATAGGTAAAATATACAACTTCGAAATAATAGACAGTTTAATTTGTTTTAAACACGTAAGTGTTCGAAATGTCGACCATTGACATCAATGCACCACTGCGCTCTTTGATTCACTGATTGGCAGACTTCAACAAAAATGTTGTAGGGATATTTCTACACGCTTCTTCAACTGTGTCTTTAGTTGTTCAAGTGATGTAGGTCTTCTACTGTATACTTCATTTTTCAAATGACCCATAAAAAAAAGTCAAGTGGGTTCAAATCTGGTGAACGTGGTGGATACTCGATACTACCTCGTCGTCTGATCCACCGATAATGAAATGTTTCATCAAGGTAGTTCCTGACATCCTGATGGTAATGAGGAGGTGCTCCATCTTGTTGAAAGTAAATGTCCTCATCTCCGTATAACTGTCGAATTGCAGGAAAACCTTTCCCCGAAGAATGTTGAGGTAGCTATGGCCGGTAACTGTACCATCGAAAAAGAATGGACCAACCAAACCTTTGGAAGAAAAACCACACAGTCAGTTATACCCGGTAAATTTACATGTCGTTCCACATAAATGTGTGGATTTTCTTGTGACCAGTATGTGCAATTATGACGATTAATTATACCATTCAACTTAAATGTAGCCTCATCAGACCACACAATTTTGTCCGCAAATTGGCCATCTTCTGTGTTTTTTTACTCGAAACCATTCGCAAAACTGGATTCTGCGATCCGGATCATCCTCATTCAAGGCATGTAATAATCTCGGGATGTAAGATTTCCATTTAGCATTCTTCAGAATTCTGTGGACACTTGTCTTACTTTTCCCTGTTTCACGAGCACATTGTCTCACAGATTTTCTTGGTGATCGGTTGAATACCTGTAGCACTTCATCAGAAGTGTTAGTATCTGTTGATGTCTTTGGACGCCCAGTCGCTTGCTTGTACACATCATGCACAGTACCGTATACTTCAAATTTCTCACAGATACGTGAAATGGTAAGTCGAGTTGGAGGATTAGTTCCAAAATTGTCTCTCCACTGTTGTTGAACCTTTGATATCTTCTCAACTTTAAAATACGACTTTAGTATCCATTTTCGTTGCTCAAATGATAAGCGCACACTTCCATTTTCCATGTTTACTGTAGGCAGACAAGGCTATTATAATTTCGATTTGTATCTCCTTAGGCTAGCCAAGGCTGTTAACAATTTCGCTTTTGTATCTCCTTAGGCTATAGGCTATAAAAAGAAATAAAAATCATCTGAATCTGTTAGTGGGTTCTCCTGTTATAAATTTTAAAAAATGTATACGTTGTTTTGGGACACTCGTATATATATTTCGTAAACTCCGTTCATGAAACAAATTCGCCATACTTTTAATTTGATTATTTTTAATTTACATAAGATTAGGAAGGGTGGGGGTGACATCAGAAGACCACGTGGTTTTGGAGGGGGAGTTTAAGTCATTGGGCACAAATGACCACAAGGGGGGGACGGGTTTGAAAATCACCCGAAAAAGGACCACGTGGTTTTTGAATGACCCCTAAGTGTGTGTGCCCATTTCTGGGCTCCCATCACACTGGTATGCATCAATTTTGCTGTCAAGGGTTTTGTAAGTGATTCTTATAGTTTTTTTCCTGCTGATTTCGAATCTGCAATCCGTTTTTCTCAATCAGCTCAGGTTATCCGGCTATGGCCTCATAAGTAAAATAGAATTTTTCGTGATTTTGTCAAACGGAATTGGAACAGTAACATCTATCATCACTTGTTTCACTTGTATAATATCTTTTTTTACTTTTCAGGCATATAGATAAAATATTCATAATGAATAGAGCGTGTAAAAATGATCCCAATAGATTCTGCTACATATGTGGGACGGTTACCATGCCAAATAACCAGTCCCAAATCACTAAATTTGTGAAAACAATGTATAGAGCATACTTTGGAATTAAGCTAGGGGACCAGGACAAAAATTTCGCCCCTCATAGTGCTGCAAGACGTGCATTGAAAATTCGAGAAGATGGAGCAAAGGCAGAGCGAAATCTTTGCCTTTTGGAATTCCCATGATTTGGAGAGAAGGAAAGGATCACGTGACAGATTGCGATTTCTGCATGACAAACCTCCAAGGTGGGCTTATAAATTTATTTTTCTTAAATATTTTGAAATCCTCGTATGAAACGACATAATATTCACCATAATGTAATTCACCATATATAGCATAATATTCACCATAATGGTAATCATACATTTACATATACATATTGTTATAGAAAATACATTTACACATACATATTGTTATAAAAGTTACATTTACATATACAATGATTGTATATTTTCTTTCTTTTTCATTCATATTGTCCCCGAAGGGACAATATGAATGAAAAAGAAAGAAATATACAGACTCCATCGACCTATTTCATATCTTACAGACCGCAGCCTTCCCTCACGAGCCGCCACTGTCTGAATGCTTCTTCTATTTCATATGCAAGTTTTATATCCATGTTTCTGTGTTTCTATTTTCAGGAGTTAACAAGAAGAATAAACACATTGTTGTATACCCTAACATTCCTTCTGCTATGAGACCTGTACCCCATGGTCCTGGAATTCCAATACCCGACCCACCTCAAACCCTGGACTTCGATGATTCTGATGATGAATCAATGACCAATGCCAATGACCAGTCCCAGTCGTATATACCTCAAAATACCGCTTCAAATGAGCCGAGGCCTCTCAACCAGGCCAAACTTAATGATCTTACCAGGGATTTAGGACTTTCCAAATTAACTGCCGAGATCTTGGGCTCACGACTTCGAGAGGACAACTTGCTGGCTCCGGGAACAACATTCTCCTGGTATAGGAAACGAGAGGAAGAATTCCGCAAGTTTTTTGCAGTGCACGAAAATACCTCTTCCTTAGTGTACTGCTGCAATGTTGAGGGGCTAATCGAATCCTTGGCCTGCCATATAACGCATCAGAATGGAGGCTATTTATAGACTCGTCTAAACGAAGTTTGAAAGCAGTACTTCTCAACATTGGGAATAGGGTTGCATCAGTCCCTGTAGCACATTCCGTACAACTTACTGAGAGCTACGATAACATGAAAATTTTACTGGATGCTCTCGTATACGACCAACATAACTGGAGGATCTGTGGAGATTTGAAGGTAATACTATATCATAAGTAAACTATTGCTATTGACTATGTTGTTTTTCCAAAGGTTATTTGAGAGCGTATAAGAACACTTAACTTCCCCACAGAAGTGATACAGTCCAATGCATAGATTTTTTTATCTGATAGAACAAATTCTCTAAATTCTTTAAATATTTTCATTTTTTTTCAGATTGTGGCATTTGTATTGGGAATGCAAGGGGGATACACGAAATACCCATGTTTCCTCTGCAAATGGGATAGCCGAGCGGATGAGAAGCACTATGCACAGCGTGAATGGGCATCCAGAGAGAATTTTGAACCTGGGTCGCATAATGTCGTTTCAGTGCCCCTTGTACCACCAACAAAAAATTTTGCTCCCACCACTTCATATTAAGCTGGGCTTGATGAAAAATTTCATCAAATCAATGAATAAGGAGGGTTCAGCATTCCGATATCTCGAGAGTAAATTTCCTCATATATCTGATGCTAAACTAAATGCTGGGGTTTTTGATGGTCCTCAAATTCGAACTTTGATCAAGGATACTCAGTTCGAAAACGCAATGACTCCAACTGAGAAGAATGCCTGGCAGGCATTCAAATCAGTTGTTACTGATTTTCTTGGCAAGCGTAGAAGTCCAGAATACGAGTCCGTTGTCGAAAACTTGATGGAAGCTTTCAAAGCTCATGGGTCGCGCATGTCCATAAAAATGCACTTTTTGTGGTCCCACTTGGATTATTTTCCTGAAAATTGCGGGGATTATAGTGGGGAACAGGGTGAACGATTTCACCAAGATATCAAAATAATGGAAGAGAGGTACCAGGGAAACTGGGATATCAATATGCTGGCGGACTATTGCTGGTGTTTGAAGCGAGACGTGCCCGAAGAAAAACACAGACGGAAAGCCAAAAAAACTTCATTCCTTCCTCAATAAACTTTTTTCCATATTCACTGTATGAATAAAAATATTTATTCACACAATGTTTTCATTTTTCACGAGTGTTCTTATAATATTACTCGTATCTACAGTGTTTAAGCTAAAAAACTCAATAAATTTGGGGATAAAATTGGACTTATAATAAATGGCCAATAGAGAAAAAACCTGACCTGATTGAGGAAAACCAATGTCATTTTCGAATTCAGCATGGTCGAATTATATAATATGAGTTGAAAAAACCCTCACAGCAGACAAAAAAAATTCATATGCATACCACTGTCATCGATTTTTATTATTATTGCAAACGCAGTTTTCAGTTTTAGGCGCTCTCTTACCAAAATGGTGACACAGGACATCCAATGATGTACAATGTACTATTGTTGATGGTGTATTGTTGAACCCCTTTGTAAATATCTCTGTAGTCCCTCGTATGGGCATGGAAACACTTTAATAAAGAAATATTTAGGCGGTTTATTTATAATTCTTGGGTATAACATAATTATCGCTACTTTTACCTACATTATATTATTTATTTCACCACATTATCGTAGCAACAACTAGCTTACTATCACATTTCACATTCATTCATTTTCCCAAATATTTAAAGCAATTTTCACTGAAAGGGTTCATTTTAACTTACAAGAGCCATTGTGAGGAATCCTGTGTTTTCATAATAGTCAAAAGATTCTGCTCTGATGATTATTTTGAACGCTTTTACGGGAGGCTGCATACGTTCCCATATGAAAAAAAGAATCATAGTTTAGTTTAATTCTATATTTATTCCATATTTTATATTTGTAATAGCTTGGGGTTAGTGACCCCGCTAAGTTACTAGGTTTCTAAACAACAAACAAAAGCACTTACCAGTGCGTTGAATTAGATATTCTTTAGAGCCTACCATAGATTTCCTGTGTCCCATAAAGCAGTCTACCTAAACTCTCTAACTTCACTAATTTAGAAGCTATAGACATTACCCCTAACTATTATTATTTACTGACAACTTTCTACCCCATTTGTCACCTTAGAAACATCACCAAATTAAACTTAGCACCAACGATTTAGTCAGATATGAATAACCATGCTCTAGTCCAGCCAAAAACCAACGAACAGCCGCGTTGCTCTGTTTATCCCTTCGTGTCACCATTCAGCTTTCTTTTAGTGATTTTTCCCTTTAGTGACTTTAGACTATATACATATATATATACACACACACGTCACCTCAATATTCCTTCTATATTTATAACTTATTTTAATCGAGCCATTTCAACGAGTTGTTCTTTTAGAACGCTGTGGTCAAGATATTCAGAATATTTATTAATATTTTAAAAGAAAGTTTATCAATAATGAAGTCTGTCAAAAATAGTCAGGAAAATATCTAGCAAAATTGAAAAGTAAAATTTCTTTGATTTTTAATTCAAACATTTTGGAGAAGATCTGGTGACCATAAAATTGCATAAAATCACTAAAAACCTTAAGATGTTTGAGAAACTCTCAAAATGAGTGAAAACGCATGGGTGCAAAGCTGTGTAACTGACATATAATATAGATATGTACGAAAATGATTTTTCTCCAGGTACAACGAGATACTCTCTAAATTTTCTCATAATTTATTCTTACAATTGATTCGACCATGCCAATGTATGTGACCACTGATTAAACTGACCACTTTTCTGCGTCCTGGCAGAAATCATATATGATATTTGCAATGTACATTTTTCTCAGTATAGTGACCACCTGCATTGTGTGGAAGGTGGTCGGTTTTACCCAGCTTCTACCCAAATTTTCTCAGAATTTAATCTGTTAAAGTGAATGTGCGATTTTACGAAAAAAATATTGGTCTTACAATTTAATCCTGTCTTGAATTATACCCATACGCGAATTTACGTATAGGCAGAGTAGGCACCTGCCTGGGGCAGCACATTGTGTCGTATTTCAACAAAAAGAAACGAAAGCAAAAATAGAAAATAAATAATTTATAAGTACAAACAAATTAAATGGAGTCACAGATAAGTTTTGAAATAAAAAAGAACAGAAACCTCTAATAGTAGGGGTGGGGGAATCTAACATTTTTTTTTAGGACGAGTGGCTTTTATGGCCATTTTGGCTGCTGAATACGAATCCGTTAGTTCTTGGCTTATGAGTTTTTGACTTGGTTCAGTGGGGTTTTTCAAAATGGCGGCCAAAAAAATCGATTTTTTGTTTTAATGATTAAAAAAACCGCTACCCTTCACATGTAATATGTCTTTTCATATGTTTTCATGGTCGCTGAAGTCGAAAATGAACAAATGAGAGACATTAGGAGTGTGGTTAAGCAGATAGCTGATGAAAAATTTGAAAAAATGCTCGATCCATATCGAACATAAAGGATGAATGAGGCCTCCCACCTCCAAACCTTTACAACTGATAGAAAAAAATAATTGGTTGATAAATGCTTGCTATATTTTTAATCATGGTTATGTTCATTCTTCAATGTTGTTAAGTATCTAGTCACATTATTTTTAATTTAATTTTTTTATTATCGTGTGTCGTAATATTAATGTTTTATTTAGGCTTACTTTAGTGTTTTGGCTTGTTCTGGTGTTTGGCTGCTTTCTCTTTTGTGGTTTCTTGTACTATCAATGTTGTGCTAATTTACTTTAATAATAATTGTATATATTACTTTAATAATATAGTGTATATACTTTAATAATAATAGTAAATAATATATCAAATACAATATTTGATATAATCTACTTTAATAATAATAATATATATGATACATCTAGCATGACTATAATTTGTGTATTACCCATCATATTTCGATGTTATATGCCGACTAATGGAGTTTTACTGTACTTGCAGTTCTTAATGCTTAGCGACTGCTGATTGGTAATGATGGCTGGTGAAAGGAAATCACGAAGTGCCGCCAGAAAAGAACTTTTTGGGGAAACCAACACAGAAGTGGACGAATTTAAACCGACTGGAAAGTTGCCACCAGGGACAGTTGTGATTGATAGGATGCTTGCACTTTGCAAAAAAGGAGTAAAAGGACAGAAAAAGTCAATAACTCGAGATGATGCCAGCAAGATAGTTGCAAATAAACTAAGACGAGATCGAGATTGGATTAATAAAAATGTCTATCCCATGCATGAAAAAAGTGGCGAAAAAAATAAGAAACGATTCTGAACATTTTAACAAGCTGAGAAAGAATGAACGCTGCCAACAAAAACCTAAAAGTGTCGAATGGTACCAAAAAGCGAGCGGCTTTAATAATCAGCTCACTAAGAACGCCTACAACATTAGAACTGACGATGAGGATTATGAAGCAGAACTTGCAGAAGAATTTGGCGTCAAAATGACTGATGAGGATAAGACTTTTTATTGGAATAATTGTTTTGGTGCGTATAAGACTATAAGGCCATATGTACAAATGCAGTACCAAAAGATTGGGTGAGACAGAAAAAGAGGAAAGAAACTCGTGAAAGATCAGCGAAGAAAAGGCAAAAAGCAACAGAAAGCAACTTGAGAGAGCAAAGGGAGCTAGAAGGATCAGAAATTATTGAAATGTTAGCAACTTCAGTCGATTCTGAAAACGATCTGAGTTTTGAAAAATCAACAACGGCAAAGACAATTCCTTTTACTGATAGTAAACTTCGTTCATCGGAAGAAGACCTAAGGAAGGACAAGAGTAAAGAACAACAAGCTGCATTTCCGACAGTGAAAATCAGAACTGGCAAAAAAGTCTGAACGAAAACTTGATGCGGGGGATAGTCCAGTGTCTTGCCGAGACAAGAACTTCTCCTGAAGAGCTTTCGAGAGTGATAGTCAGAGTAGCTAACATGGTTTTTGATCAAGATTGGAAGCTGAAGGCAGATAATAATGAAATAATGAGAAAGATTGTGAGGGTGAGACGGAGAGTGAAGACGAAGAGTTAAAAGTCCGTCACCAGTATTCAGACTTGACGTATGTATTTCCGAGCCGCAGATCAATAATGAAATACTTGGAAGATGCTTCATACTTGAATCTAGAGTATGTCGCTGAACAAATCCTCAACAAAGAGGATAACGTTGTGAGTGTAGGACTTGACGATACGACCAAGGCTGCCGGCCACCGGCTGTACGACGTGAAGGCTGACCACATCACCATCGTTGGTCCATCTGGCATGAAAAAGTCGCTGACAACTGGATATTTGGAAAACGTCAGCCATTCCGGAGAGGATGGAGCCAGAGCTTACGAATTCAAATTGAGTTGTCTAGCCGTACTAGCAAATTTTACCGCTGACGAACTCAAATCTCAAATAGACTTCTGGATGTCTGATCGAGCTAGTGAATGTGGAGTACTGTTACAGCATCTTGGAATCGAATCAAACAAGATCTTGAAGTGCTGCGCCTATATCATTTTAGGAGTAGATCACGCTATAGACAAAGTGTTTAAAAACACGGAACAGAAAATCGGAGTACATAATCTACTTCAAGTTACGACAGGAGAAAAAGTTTTCTGTTCTCCTGGTTCTTCCATTCATACTGTGAAAAAACTATATAGGGCTATGGGTTGATTGCCTGTTACTCTCATCCGTTGGAAATTTCCAGCAGATTACAGTGGAGAGTTAACGACAAAAGCCCTACGTTTTTTCGTTAGAGAAGTTATGTATATGTAGGTCTTCAAAGGACCTCTATGTTTATTTGCCTTCGGTATTTGCGCTGTTTAATGGTAAAGAAAGGAATTACCTTACCTTATTATTTCGTTGGGCCTCGCTTCTGTTTCGATGTAGGGCGCGACGATGATGTAGGGCCGTGGTACGATGGAGTTACACAATGAGTTGATTTGATGTAACTAATATAGGCAGTCACTGTGTTTAAATACCTGAAGGAATAGGCTATCCTTTTTTATAGTTATTAGGTTTTATATTATGAGGATTTCACTCAGAACTTATAGGAAGATAAAGTACATCTTCCTTGCTTAAAGCATCGCTGTAACATAAGCTCAGAGTGCCGCCAGTATAATATAATCTTCGTATTTTATTATTTGCTGAATTTGCAAAGTTTGTTGACTCTTCTCTCGATGTAATTTTCATGAGTCAGTAGTGGAAAATTTTGAACACGAAACAATAAATTTTTCTTGTAGTTGGGTGGGCCCAATGCCTCCATATTGGGTTCTATGTATGTATGGCAATTATTTTCATTCCCAATAGGCTATGTCGCCAATCCCGAGGCAATTTTGTAGATATTTAATTCAATTAATTAATAATTTATATTTAATTAAGAAGTAAAGGTACCACATACGATACCATGTTGTAAGCGTGTATAGTTTTCCATGCATACTTTGGGACTCATTGCAATTGCTAAATTGCTCTCTCCCAGCCACGCCTCCCATTCGGTATCCCATATAATGACTATAAATTTGGATGGCGGATAATGGACTCAAATGTGATGGATTCAAAGGATTCGTGGCAAACCGGTTTGGGAGAATCGCCGAGTTAGCAAAAGAATATTTGGCGAGACGAGACTTCATCCAAGCTTTCTTTGATGCCGTAGTAGATGTCAACAGTAACAAGCTAGTTCTCGCAGTGTCAACTTTCATCCAAAGTCAAGGTAAGATGGTTGAATTGAATGACTTGATGGCTGTAAGGAAGGAATAAGCCAGATCTGGTAAAGATAAACTTGGAGTTTTAGTTCTAGAGGAAGTCAATGATACTGTCTTGTATGGACTATTTAACAAGATCAGACGATGACGCTAATCCAGACTTGATGTATGTCCCTCTGACAAATTTAGGATGCGAATCAGAATTTTCAAAACTTGACAACCGAATCAGGACCAGTGGTCCTCTTGAGGATAGAAAAGGCATCCTGGAAATGGGCCAGGGGTTCAGAAAAAGTCAAGAAAGTGGAGAAATTAGAGAAGATTTTGTAGCTACTGTACATGCTGCAAAGAAATTGTCCCAACTGAAAAAAGAAGAGCTCAAAAAGAAAAAAGTTGACAAAATATTGGCGGTTTTGGAAAATTGCAAGAAACATGTAGGCCCTATGACTCCAAACAACGTAGATGCTCTGTACAAACTGAACAAAAAGCAGCTCCTCACAGAAATTGCCTGTTTGAGACTCACCATCACACCAAATATTCGTCAAATGATACGTGTTAAACTGAGAGACGGGAAATTCAAAATGAAAAAATTTAGTGTAGATGAACTAAGAAATTCTATTAAGAATGCCTAACGACCAGAGGACAATGTTACTAGTGATATTGATAGTTTATTGAACAATGTGTTGTAAATATGATTTCATGATTTGAATTACATCATGGAACTGATATGAATGCCTTGTGTTTCTTCTGTACATGATTTTTTAATAAAATAATACCTTTCTTTTCCATTTTTTGCCTATAACCGCTAAACCACGTATCGAATGTCTCTGATTTGTTAATTTTCAACTTCAGCGACCCTGAAAACATATGAAAAGACATATTACATATCAGGGGTAGCGGTTTTCTTAAGCATCATAAAGAGAAAAATATTTTTTTGCCCGCCATTTTGAAGAAAAATCCACTGAACTAGGTCAAAACTTCATTTTAGGTCCAAGAACCAGCCAGATTCGTATTCAGCAGCGAAAATGGCCATAGAAACCACTCGTCTTGTTGGCAATTTCCAAAGGTGGGCAGGACCGAGTTCCAAAAGGACCGAACTCCAGGAACTCGGTCCTTTTTAAGGAATGTGAGCGGGAAAGTCGGTCCTTTTCTCAGTGAGGACCGAAATGAGGAGCGACGGTCCATTTTTAAGCAATTCCGGACGGTCTTTTTTAGTGATTTGTGTGTTTAGTGATTATTTGAAGTTCTAAAGAAGATGGATCGTTTCCTCCAGAAGACTCAGAAAGAGACTGAGACTGAACTGAAACTTGTTTCAACACCTGGAGGAGACGAAGAATCTACTGATATTAGTGCTTCAACTTCAAGTCAAGCAACTGGAGCTCCGAGCGGAAGAAGTGAACCCGGCAATCCCTGGCCGTACCTGGACAAATACTTTGAATACCTGGGCCCCAAGGGTGAGCAGAACCTGGAGTACAAGTGCTTGTGTGCCTGCCGAACAAGAACATCCTCTCGACAAGCAACAAGAGCCAAAACAACCTCAAGCGACATGTCTCCAGGCGCCACCCTCACGTCCAGAACCAGTTCGACCAGTGCATCAAAGACGGGGTGGAGTCCAGAAAAAGAAGAAGCGGCGAGGAGACCCTCAGGAGCGCCCCGACGACAAGAGGCAGAGGACCATGGTTCAGCCGACTATACGGGAGGCCATGGCTGGACCGTCCAGAGTCACCAAGGCTCTCTTTGAAGAGAAGGTCAGTAAATTCAATTAAAAATCTTACAACTTTGTCTAGAAGTATTTATAATCATTAAATTACACTCAAATGTCAGTCAGTTATGATGAAACGTAACAAATTTTTATTTCTTTTTAATTAGTTGATCAGCAGCAGCGAGGGTGAGAATGACCAGGACAATGACGACTTCTTTGAGGCTCTCTACGAGGGCGGGGAGAAGACGAAGGAGACCGGGACCAAGTTGGTGGCGACATTTCTCAGCGAGAGGCCTGTGAAACCCTTCATCTTCAACAAGGACTCGTTCCCCAGCCTATCCCATCCAGTGCCGCCGTGGAGAGGCTCTTCTCTTTGGGGAAGGACGTCCTCAAGCCGAAAAGGTCAGGGCTCAGTGACAGCCATTTTGAAATGCTAGTCTTCTTGAAGGGAAACTCAAGCATTTAACTTAATAACTTTTTTTCATCATTTATGTATTGTATTAATTATAATTTACGTTAATAAAATTAAAGATTTCCGGTGTCTTTAATTTCATTTTTCATTTTAATCAAATTTTTCACTTATATTATATATAAGGACCGAGGACCGAGTCGTTCCTAGGTCTTATCTTCAGAAAGGACCGTGACCGGGACCGTCGGTCCAGTTTGAGGCAAGGACCGGGACCGGGACCGTCGGTCCTTTTTGAGGCCCGGGTGCCCACCTTTGGCAATTTCCCAAAGAAGTCATTATTCCCTCATCCCTACTAATAGCAAACTAGCTATATCAAATGGCACAACTATAAGGCACTTTAATCCCTGTCTTGGGGCGGCAAAATGCTAAGTACGCCTCTGCTTATTCCTATAATTTCTGAAAAAAATTCACAGTTAAATAAAAGGGAAGTTAAAACGAATGTACTTCAGTATAAAACGGCGTCGTTTTCTAAAAATTAGTGGAATAATCTTTTTTAGAGGTCAAACACGTGATTCAAAAGAGCTGGTCAGTTTGTTATTAGTTCTCTTGAGAGAAATACGATTTTTTTTCTGACGTCACCACCTTGCTTGGTCCCCATAGTAGTCATTTTAGCAAGTTTTGCTGTAATTATGTTTCTCAGTAACGAGAACTGAGGGTCAACCCTTCAGATTAACAACACGGCACTGTACACCTCAAGTAATCTGGCGAATTATATACGAGGGCCACTCAATATATTTTGCCCCCCTTCCCCCCCCCAAGTTTCCTTGTAAGTTCCAGAAATTTTGTACACAAGTAGTTACATACCTCTTTTACAAGTTTTTATTTTTCTACATAGTCTCCATCCTTTTCCACGGCTTTCCTCCACCTCGAAACAAGGTCATTTATTCCTTGCTGGCAAAAGTCAGCTGGGTTCCGCTGGAGCCACCTCTTAACCTCCTCAACAATCTCATCGTCACTCTGAAACTTTCTTCCACGAATACCATCCTTCATTGGCCCAAACAAATGGAAGTCTGAAGGTGCCAGATCCGGGCTGTATGGAAGGTTGGGTAACACAGTCAAGCGCATGTTTGTGGTGGACTCTCTTGTTTGCAAACTGTTGTGTGGTCTTGCGTTATCATACAAAAGAAGGATGTCTCCCAGTTTTCTCTCCGGTCGAACTCGCTTTATACGTCTCTGGAGGGTGGCAATATATGCCTCTGAGTTGATTGTTTGTCCTTTCTTCATAATGTCCACCAGAATCACCCCTTTCATGTCCCAGAAGATGGTGGCCATAACCTTTCCTGCAGAAGGAGCCATTTTGAACTTTTTCTTGCGTGGGGAGTCTGCGTGATGCCACTCCATGGATTGGCGTTTTGTTTCAGATTCAAAGTGTGTACCCAATTCTCATCCCCAGTCACAATTCGTGAAAGGAAGTCATCCCCTTCTGTCTCGTATCGAACCAACGACTCAAAAGCAATTTCTTTTCTTTGGGCCTTGTGATCTTCAGTCAGTTGGCGAGGAACAAACCGTGAACACACTTTTGAGTATCCCAGTTGCTGAATTATCGTATTCACACTTCCTTCACTAATTCCTAGCTCCAGTGATAGCTCCTTGTATGTGACGCGCCGATTTGATCGAATGATGCTGTTAGCACGTTGCACAGTGTGAGATGTCACATCCGATGCCGGGCGACCGCTGCGTGGCTCATCATCGAGACTGGCTCTCCTTCTCTCCGATGCTCTCACACGTTTAGATCAGCGTCCAACTGTGCTTCGATCAACAACAGCATCCCCGTAAACGTTTTGTAGACGTTTGTGAATATTTCTAACTGTTTCATTCTCTGCGGTTAAGAACTCGATAACAGCTCTCTATTTACGACGCACATCACTGTCAGACGCCATTTTCGAAACTGCGTTAACCATCGGTTTTGTACAAGGGCGTTTAAAAGCGGTTTTATACAAGGAGGGGAGGTTCGAATTGGAAAAATCCGGTTATCACATAACGTGAAGCGCAGAAAGTTCAGACTTACCTCCCAAAAGACATTTCATCCCCATGGCCTATTATTTAGCTAAGAAAAAAGGTTGGGGCAAAATATATTGAGTGCCTCTAGTAGATCAAAGCCATCTTCTATTCGTCATTGATACCCCCCCCCCCCCCCAAGTCACAGGCTAACGTCGACAAGTTATTGCGAGCTAGATTAAGTTAGGTTAGGTTAAGTTAATTTTTAGTGTCGAGATTGTCTTGCCGATCTGATTGACATGGGTTCCTCAGTTATGATTTACAATACAATGAAATTGATGAAAATTTGTTTTTATTGTAAGTTTAAATTTTATAAAATACACCAACTAACAAAATGACTTTTTCTGGCCTTTACCTTGGCAAACTTTTCAATAATTTCATTAAAATCTGAACTCATTAATATATCACTCACCTGGTAAACGAGAAAAAACATTAAGTTTTTTCTCTGAGAGTGTTGACCGCAAATAGTTTTTCACTCTTCGAAGCATTGAAAAAGATCTTTCTCCGTTGCAGTTTGTGACAGCTGGGCAAAGGAAAATGTGCAGAGCTATTTCAACATTTGAAAATACGCATTCAACGTTTAGGCTTTTAGTCAATTTTAAAAGTTCCATAGCTGAAGATACATCCTCTTTGGATGTATGAATTAGTGATTGCAGTTATACGTATTCCTCGGCCAATGAATCTTCTAAGTCCATATTATATACAGACACCAAGTTCAAAGAATGTTCAGGAATGTCATGCGAATTCATTGAGCTTAGCTTCGCAAAAATCCAAATCGTGCATTGGCCATTTCACGCTTCTTTACCAACTCTGTTCGCAACTTATCCATTGTAACAAGAAATGTTTCCGTCCCGAATTTTTGTTTGCCTTCCAACTGGACATTTCCATCATTATTTCATCAAAATGTAGTCTCCTTTTCTTTTTCTTTCTTATTCTGAGTCATAGCTCTAATTTAAAAACATGTCGATGCATGGCCGTAACTACCTATGAGGTCACCGAGGTCCGGACCTCGGTAATTATTTCCTAAAAAAAAAAAAGAGACTGAACCGTTCTCCGTGTATGAAACGCATATTACCGCTTTTCTTTGAAAAGAGGGAGCGTCGAGCGTTTTGTGTTTCTGTGTTTAGTGTATAGCTTGGGTTGTGTTTGTAGATGTCATTTTGGTCTGAATTTTGCTCGTCCCGCCGCGCTCGAAAAAAATCTGGACCTCACTAATTTCTAAACCCTAGTTACGGCCCTGTGTCGATGGTCTCTTTTTCAAAGAAACCCGGAAATTTGTACGCCAACATTTGTACGACGGAAATTTATCCGCCAGCATTTGTACGCCAGAACATTTATACGACTGGAAATTTATACGCCAAGCATTTGTACGACGGTAATTTATACGTTATACGCAAGAAATTCATGATCAGTTAATAAAATTGAATTTGAAACTAGGTAAGTTAAAATACAATTATCACAAATTATGAAATTACATATTACAATAATTAAATGCATAATTGAAACTAGATTTCAGCTTATCAATTTAAGAGAAAATGTAACTAGCGATATACAGAACGAATGTCATTTAAAAAATCGGAGAACAAATCTTGCGAGTTTTTTCTCATTAATCTCCAGACCTAACCTAACCTAACCACCTGTACCTATTTAATAACCATTTACCTACCTGTTAATCCTTTAATGCGCTGTGATACATGATAAAATTTAAAATTCTTCAAATTGAAATTATTTTCAAAATATTTAAATAATGTTTACTTTTATTTATTTATTTAGTTTTTTGCACCTGTGTTTATGTTTATATAAAAAAAAAATGAAGTCACGGTAATTATTATGGGTAGATCGCATACTTAAGTCAAAAAAGTCCGGTAGAGCGCATACTTAAATTACCGTCGTACAAATGTCAGTCGTATAAATTTCCAGTCGTATAAATGTTCTGGCGTACAAATGCTGGCGTATAAATTTCCGTCGTACAAATGTTGACGTACAAATTTCCGCACACGCTTTTCAAAGGTATCAAAATCGTCTCGAATAGAAATTAAGTAATTGTCGAGAGAGTTCTACACTGTACAGCATTACAACGGTTCCTACGTCTAACATCAGGACTTTGTAATTTTTTATTTATGTTGAATCTATCCAAAACACGAAACCAAAAACAAACCATTATACCAATATCACTACTTCAAGGCGTTCCAGTTTTAATTTTATCCCATATGCCTCCGATCAAGTAGTGGTTTTTTCAGTTTCATTGTCTGCTATTGGTCGGAGTGCATCTATAACTTCTTTATACGAGTTTTTAACAACCAACGAACCATGCTTCAAATTGGACAGCAAAATTCCCCAACGGTGAATAGAAGCAGAAAAGAAGTTGAAAAGCTGTTGTTCCACTTCAAAAAAGGTAGATGCATATTGACAGGGACCAGTGACAGATTATCCAATACGATTCAAAGAGTGAACTGAACATGGGATGTAAATAGCTGGCGGATTGATCTTTTGTATCCTAGCTTGGATCCCACTGTACTGACCAGACATATTAATTGCATTGTCATAGCTTTGACCGCGGCAATCGTCAACACAAACTTGTAACATCTGTAGTTTTCATCACGGCGCCTCTGATAGTTGTTCAGCTTTATGACCTGGATTAGATAGAACAGTAAGTAATATATCGTTCAACATCCGTTAAACCATACGGACGAACATAGTGCATTACGAAAATTAGTTGATCAATGTGGGCAATACCGGGTGTTGAGTCCATACTAATAGAAAAGCATTTCGCAATTTTCAGTTCCTCAGTTATTTTCTTTTAAAATTATTCACCCATTTCCAAGATCAATTCATCAACAATCGTCGGTGATAAATACGACGGGCTACCTTTTCCAGCATTATCAAATCTAGCTATATGATCATCCATGAATGGATCGAATTTGCCTACAAGCTCTAAACATTTCATGAAATTTTCATTTGCTGGAGAGCCAAAAATTTCATCGTGACCTCGATCGAGTTGGCAATCCCCGAGATGCCAAAAACTTAATAGTTTCGATCACTCGTGAAAAAAACATTTCTTCAATTGAATTACAATTTGTTTATCAGTTTATAATTTGTTTATCAGCAATTAACGACATAAAACACTTTGGGTGTTCACTAGACCCTTCATGATTCTCCACTCTTGTTTTTTAATTTTTCCAATCGGAAAAGCCAGTAGTAAATGAATTTGCGCCGCCGAAAAGTTTGCATGCAACACTGTAGACGGCCCCCGTAGGAGAATATGCTAGCCATTTACGTTCTGCTGTTTCGTCATTTGCGAGTTTTCGAGTAAATAAAGCTTTCGAAAGATACCTATTTATATTAGAATACATTTTTAAAAACCTATGAAAATCACGATGATTGTTTTGTTTCGCTCCATTTCGAGCAATACTGTCGCGAATATGATCGTTAATTAGCCATTCAGCAGGATTATCGCTTACAGTTACCTCAACATTGTCTGATGATTCAAAATGTCCTTTATCGCCTACACTTTCACTCGCACATTGGACACACGGTTCACCTCCAATTTCAGTATTTTGACCTTTTGATAAACCAAACTCACCGTTAGTTATATTGTTTGTTGATGGAACAATATCACTTCCTTGGCTAGTAATTCTTCTTGACTGATCGTCCTTTCTTGAAGACGTAGTGAAAAGTGTATACAGTTTGAGAATATTTTTTAAAGTAAACTTTTTTAGGTTTTTTTGTTTTGAAAGTTTTTTAAATTGAGCACTGCTCACTTTCTTTTTCTTTTCACTCATTATGCAGTTGTTGTTGTTGTTGTTGTTGGTTAGCCGATCAGCCCACCCTGATCGAGCAAGCCGGCGGCATGCAGGTAACCGATCGCCCCCTCCGGAATGGACCAGAGGTTCAGCGCACTAGTGATGTTGTGTTGTGTTCTATGTTGTGCTAGAGCGGTACAGTCTGTCATAATGTGTTCTATGTTGTGCTAGAGTGGTACACTGGTACAGTCTGTCATAATGTGTTCAAATGTTTGTGGTGTGTCCTGGAACAGGTGGCAGGTGTCGTCTGTGGAGTTGTCTAGTCTGTGTTTATATGTCTGTAAGTTGGGGGTGATGTCCACATCGGAATCGTGCTAAGTTAACTCGATCCGATCTGCTCAGGCTGGTCTCTGACCTGTCAATGGGTGGCGGTTTCGCACCTAGGACCGCATTCGGACCGAGTCGTGTCAGTGCTTTGTGGGTTAGGTGTGTGTGTATGTGTTTTCTGTACTGTGTGATGTCTGTGGGGCGTGGTATGGAATGGAGTATTTGGTTATAATGTCTCTCTGGTGTTACCTTAATGGTGCGAGGTGGTGGTGCATGATTGTACATGTAGTGGCAAGGGTGTTGTGGGTTAGTTGTCGCTGCTGCCATGAATTGTGTTCCCCTCATGTCTAAATGTCCCTAACTTTCAGTATTTTTGTTTCTGTGTGCAGGTGTTCTATTGGTGTTGTTTGAGTACATCCTGTAATGATACGAAGTGCGTTGTTTTGTATTGTCTGTAAGGTGTTTATGTGTGTGTTTGAGATAATGGATGCCCAGCATGGGCTAGCATAGTCCATAACTGAGCGAATATATTGTTTATATATGAGTGATGTTGTTTCCTGCTGGTATCCAAAGTTTGTGCCTGTTAGTACCCTAAGCGTGTTAAGTCTTGACGTACATTTGTTTTTAATGCCCTGAATGTGGTTTGCAAAAGATAATGTGTTGTATGTGACCCCAAGTATTTTGGTCCTGTGAGTGTGTGGAATGTTGGTGTTGTTTAGTGTAATCTGTGGAGTTATCTGGTGTTCTTTTGTGTTGCTTGTTAGCAAGGTGATGGTTGATTTTGTGGGCGCTACTTTGAGTCTATTGTATGTGAGCCAGTCTTGTATACTGTTTGTTTATGTTTGTAGGTTATTTGTAGCGGTGTCAATGTTGTTGTGGGTGGATGTTAGAGTGATGTCATCTGCATATGATGATAAGGTAAGCTTGTTATCTATGGGTGTTGGAATGTCATGCATGTATAAGTTGAAGAGTGTTGGTGAGAGAACAGAGCCCTGAGGGACCCCGTTCGGAAAAAACTTGTTTTTGCATGACTTGCCATTAAATGTGACATGTGAGTATCTTCCTGAAAGATAGTTGCTCAGCCACCTTTTGGTGTTATTGTGCAATGTGCATGTTTGTGTTGAGTATTTTGTTTATGAGAGGGAAACGTGGGATAGCATTAAATGCTCTACTAATGTCTATTGTTGCTAATAGTGTACGTTGAGCTGGTCGTCTGGAGTTGATGCCATCCATGATGTGCTGCGTGAGGTTAGTGAGTAATGCCGTGGTTGAGTGGTGAGGTCTGAATCCATGTTGAGTAGACGACAGTGGTATGTGTGAGTTGGTGATCTGTAAGATTAGTCTTTCTGTTACTTTGGAAGATGTGCATAGTAAAGTAATGGGTCTATAGGAAGCTGGTTCTGTTGGATTCTTGTTTGGTTTGAGTAGTGTAATAATTTTACCTTGTTTCCATATATCGGGAATAATACAGTGTTGGTATGAATATATGCTGATGTTTGTGAGAGCTAGTATTCCCTGTGGGCCCAAGTGTTTAAGATGTATGTTAGATATGTTGTCTGGTCCAGTAGCCTTCGAATTCTTAATGTTTTTGATGGTCTTGGTGGTCTGGTCTGTATTGAAGGGTGTAGTGGTCGTGTCGAGTCTGTAGGTTTTCTTGTGTCTGGCTGTTTGTCTGTCTGCGTGTTTCTGGTTGTTGTCTCTGTTTAAGCGACTTATCTTTCGTAGTGATTAACTAGAATGTTAGCTTCTTGTGTATATGTTGGGATATTATTTTGGCTGCGACAGATAGCCGCGTGTGAGGTGTGAATGCCGCTGTTAGAGTGGGTAATGCTGCTTATAGTCTTGTATAGCCTGGATGTATCTGTGGAGTGGTTTAGTGTTGTTATGAATTTCCTAAATGTTTGTTTGTTTTTCTTTAAGTCTGTTGTTTATTTGTGTTGAGCTGTTGTATTTGCTGTTTTACAGCTTCTGTGTGTGGTGTTTGTGTGTTATATTTGAGGTTGTTACGTTGCCTTATGAGGTGGGCTGTAAATGGATGTAAATGTTGATGAGTGTGGTGTTGTGTTTTGCGCGTGTTTTAATGTTAACTGCCTGTATTTCTATCATGTTATCTGCTTGGATTGTGTTTGTAATGTTTTGGGTGGCATCAATGTAGCTAATGCTTTTACATATGTAAGTGATGTGTCCAGCCCCGTGACTCCCAGTACGATCTTGACGGATCGCCGTGAAGTCAGGAATGGTAGGTGTTTTGTGTGTGCGTTTTAGTTTTGTTTCTTGTATAAGTGCTATGTGAATGTTTTGTTTGTGTACGAATTCCCTAAGCTGCATGATTTTGTTTGTGAGGCCATCTACGTTGTACTGTAATATGTTAATATTATGCTTGTTTCTGTATGCGTCTTATGGTCCTATTGTATCTATGTCTTTGTGTATGGTAACATGTGTAAGTTGTAGTGGGGCCTGGATTAGTCTTAATGTCGCCGGAGAGTAATAGTAGTCCGGGGAGCACGCAATTGCTCCCCGTAAATGAAAAAATAGCACGCTAGTATAGGTCCGGCCCCGGGAGCCGATCGGCACTCTGACCGTGCCACGCAACAGGCCGTCGACTGGTCTGGCCAACCGTAGACTGCCCGTTGCACCGAGATTTGAGGAAGTTTGGCCACCAGCGCGTTGATGTTTCGGTTTGACGTCGCCTCTTCTTCGTGTTGATGTGTCTGGTGCAGGAGGATACAGCCACTGTTAGAAGCTTGGTCGTCAGCTGCTAGCTTTTGGTTTTAATACTGTGTGTAGATTCAGTTATTACTGTGAATCTATTAAAAGAACATTCTCTGTTATTTTGTGCTTATCCTTCGTCTGCAATTTTGTGTTGCTCTCTTTGTTGGAGTTCTCATTATGCAGAAGTACTGTAGTAGTAAATAGCAAGGTACGAGAAGAAATTTTTCAACAACTTACTAGTGCAGTCAATAAGGTGCAAAATCGTTCACTTTTTGATAAAAGCGCCAAATTTGGCACAGATGTTGTTTGACACACATTATTTCATATAAGGATGAGTGCCATGAAATATCTTAAGGGTTAAAGTGGTGGAACCCTTGAAATAAGAAAAATTAAAAAGTTCGTCCTGGAATGTTTTTTCCAGAAAGGTACATTTTATATAATCTCCAAAACTCATTTAAATTATTCATATGTTATGTCTGGATCACTTCAAGTACTTAGGAATTAATATGGAAGATTTTTTCTTCATAACAACAAACAGCATTAAAAATAATGTAATTTTATTACGATGCTTTAATTGATATCCATCAACAGAGGTATTTTCAAATTGTGTGGCAGGTATTGCATTGCTTGCTATCATTTTCTCTAATATTCACTTAAATTTTCCTTATTTTCAAAGCCAAAGAGGAATTGTCATATAATCAATAAAGCACAAAAGGAAGTGTCTTATAATCAATTACCCCTTCTGTGGAAATTAAGTATGCATAATGGCTACAATGGATAATACACATTTTGCATACAAAGGAGCAAATATTTCAGAGAATACACAGCGGTATAATTTTCAGGTTTAAGAAGAGGACCACTTCCCAGGGGCGTACCTAAAGTATTTGGCATCCGGGGCGGATCCTTCCTTTGGCACCCCCCATAAATAATTTTAAAATTTAAACACAGAAAAATATATTATGTTTGCAAGTAGATTTTTAAACAGTACAGTACTGCCATAAGCAAATTGGAAATAAGAAAAATGCAGGACATTAAAAATTCAGTGAACAGGTAATACTGCATTTTATTTTATACAAAAAACACGGGAAGTCCAGTCTTAACGCTCAGCCTATTCTTCAAAGGTAAACAGAGAGGATTCACAGTCTCTGCTTTCGAGCCTTAATTTCTGCAAATTGATCAATGACCTCATCAAAATTCACCTTCTTTGCATAGTCATGTTCAATTGAAAGTAAAGCCAGATTTGTCAATCTTGTCTGACTCATGGTCGAGCGAAAGAAATTTTTTATCAATTTCAATCTGGAAAAACTTCTTTCACATGAAGCAATAGACACACAGACAGTCAAAAAGAATCTCAAACACAGTGACAAGCTTGGCAAAGATTCACAAAAATCCCATTTCACAATAAACTCCAGAAACTGCAATGCTGTCCATTTCTTTGCCTCTTCAACGCTGATTTTGGCAGCTTCCAAATGCCTCCGAAGTCGTCCAATTTCCACACTGATATCTTCATCAGAGAATTCATCGAAAATCTGAGTCAAATTTGGAATATACTTCCGAAGTTCTTCTTCTGTTGCAACAACCAAAGTGTTTGGCTGAATAACAGCGAAGATTGACAGAATTTGATCCATTGCCTTAGAACGAATCTCCAATTATTGATGAAAGGGATCAAGACATTCAAACATATATTTCCTCTGGCAATGTGAGACCAGCATCATTTGCCATCTCTCCTGGCATCCTTTTTCGGAGCTTTATTTAATAAGCAGTAAGCATTAACAACATATTAAATATACAATGCTACTACACTGGACATTGTAAAATTGTTGAACTTGACTAAGCCAATAAGCATTAGTACCAATTCAATATAGAATAGTACTGTAGTTGTTGATGTAAATCTGAAACGGTGTTTACTATATTAAGCATGTAAGCATTAACACATCTCCATGTAGTCACATCATCACCCTCTCTGTCTTAACATCACCATGTAGTTGCATTAAAAAAAAATCATGCAGTCATATCACCACCACCATCGTAAGATCACCACATAGTCATCATAAAAAACTCACTCAGTCATACACATCATCGTTACTTCAGTAGTCATGGTTGTAGGAAAAAAGTCAAGTCTAAAGTTTAGTGCAAAGTGTGACTTTCCTGTGTCTTTTTACTGATAACCAATAGTCACAGGGACCACCATTCATAAACATGAATTTCTATAACATCACGACGATGCATTTATTATAACATCACGACGATGCATTTATAAACACTTAAGCATCACTATGATACCACATATTTAATTTTTCGTTTGTAAATTTTGTATTGCCAATAAAAATAAAAAATTATTTTATAGTGGAAATTAACATTAAGCTGTTGTAATAGTTTGAACATTTTTACATTTTTTTTCTTACTTTGGCGAATTTTTCATTTGGTTTGAAAACTTGTACTGGTATTTCAACTCTCCAGATGGCACCCCCCTCCTGGCTGTCACCCGGGGTGGACCGCCCCCTTAGTACGCCACTGCCACTTCCTTATTAATTTAAAATTTTTTAGGTCCTTATTTCTTCTTCTATGGCCAAAATATCACAGCAGCAGATTGTTCTGTTGCGATACAATTCAATGGGCTACATACTCAATACTGTACAAATAAGCTAACTACAATGCATTGTGATACTTTTTTGATGGTAAAAAGTATGCTTTGCAAAGTGGTGTTTTGTATGTTTACCTTAAATTTACCTTAAAGCGCTTCTGCCTCAAGGGTGCGCTGCTCCCACGAAGTCCGCTCAGCGCCTCCTGAGGCGGGGCCACGACGGGGTCGCCACCCTTCTTTTCTCTTGCTCCTGCCATACGATTTGGTCCCCTATTGAATTTGTGGGGGTTGGTCTGGCAGAGGAATACCCTGGCACTGTGGGTTGGTCGGGTATGTTGGCTAAAAACATGTCCAAGTGTTTTTTAAAAGTATCTACTGGGATTGCACTTATATCTCTAAGTTACTGAGGCAAGGAGTTAAACAGGCGAGAACCCTGCCTAGAGATACTATTATACTGAAGGGTTTGAATTCTTCTCAGACTGTTTGGTGGGAGGTGATATTTTACACATTCTGCCAGTTCTTGTTAAGGTGGGCACAATTGGTTCAGTATTGGGGGCAACTAAAAGCCCTTCTAGAATTTTCCAGATGTAGATTAGGATGTATCTCTCAAACCTTCTCTCTATGGAATAAAGGTTGAGGCCTCTGAGTCTATCCCAGTAGTTTAATTTGTTTTTACTTACCTGTTGCCCATCAGGTTCTTTAATATACGAGGTAAAGTTTCTTTGTAGGCCCTCAATTTTTTGCAATTCATTCTGTTTGTGGGGAAACCATAATTAAGAGTAGTAGTCAATGCGTGGAAGAACAAGTGATTTCCACAGGGTAAGCATGGTAATACTGTCCCTAGTTCTGAATGTCCTTAGTATATATCCTATTAGTTGTTTGCATGATGAGGTTACTTCAAATGTCAATGTGCCTGTTGAATGTTGCATCTTCAGATAATATAATCCCTAGATCCCTTACATGATCAGTTTGTACAATATCTTTTTCTGTGGGTTCAGTGTAGCTGAATTGTTCTTTCAGGTATTTATTTGGTCCATACTTAATTAGTTCAAATTTGTCTTCATTGAAGGCCATATTGTTTGCATCTGCCCATGCATATATAGTTTGTAGATCTTTTTGTAGTTCTACACAGTCTTCTTTTTCTGTAATTGGTCTTAGTATTCTGGTATCATCTGGGAATGACAGGAGAGAGCTTCCTAGGTTACAGTTTATATTGTTTAGCATTATAATGAATAGAATTGGTCCTAGTACTGTGCCTTGCGGCACTCCACTAACTTACTTCTTTTTCGAAAGATCTTGTCCATTTACAATTGTTATTTGTTTTCTGTCAGAGAGAAAGGCATGGATCCATTTTCCTATTTTTCCACAAATACCAAGTTCTTTTAGTTTATGGAATAATATACCATGGTCAACCTTGTCAAAAGCTTTTGCAAAGTCTAGATAGATGACATCAACATTGTGGTTTTCTCCCAAATATTGTAGGATTGTATTGCAATGGTCTATAAGTTCAGTAAGGCAGGATCTCTTGTGTCTGAAGCCATGTTGAAAGTCTTCTAAGAGATGTTCATTTTCTATAAAACTGACAATGTGCCTTTTCAGGACTTTCTCAAATATTTTAATAATATGGGAAGTCAAAGATATGGGTCTATAGTTCTTGGCTTCCTTTCTTTTGCCTCCTTTGTAGATTGGGGTAATATTTGCTTGTTTCATGATTGGTGGTATTCTACTGGTGTCTAGTGAGGATCTCCACAGGATTTTCAAAGGCAGAGGTAAAGTATGTTTGCATTCCTTAAGAATCTTGGCTCCAATTCCATCTGGACCAGGGGCTGAACTCCCCGGTAGCTCTGTTATTGCCTGTTGTATATCTCTAGTGGTTATTTGTATATCTTCCAATAATGGTTTGTCTTGGTCATTTTCTTCTCTATAAAAAAAAAAAAAAAAATGCTGTAGTTTTTATTCTCTTTGCTACTACAGGGGTACTCCAGCTTAAAGCATATTGAGATTGTAGAATGTTTGCCATTTCCTGTGTATTAGATGTGAGTTAGTCCATCTTTAGCAAGCAATGGGCCAATGCTCGTTTTGATAACTGCTTTGCGTTTAGCATAGCTAAAGAAGAATTTGCTATTTTCCTTTATAGTGCCAATAGCTTTGTGTTCATTATCAATATTCTCTCTTATGGTTGACTCCTTTATTTTAAGTTCTAACATCAGTATCTGATTCCGGATGTTACTATGTCTTGTATCAATTAATTGCTTTGTCAGTTGTTTAGATAGCTTTGTTCTTTTGGTGTGTGTTTGTATAATGCTGATGATAGCAGGTATTGTATTCTACTCCAGCATTCTTCTGGCTCTAGGTTTTCTAATTCATCTTCCCAGTTATTTCTCCCAGACAGTTATTTATTGATGTCCAGTCTGACTTGTGCAGGTTTAGGTCAGAGTATGGCAAGTTCGTTTGGCATGGGTCTTGCTTACATTTGTGGAGGGACAAGTTTGTGAATATATGCATGACATTGTGGTCGGAGTGTATAGTTGGTGTTATAACAATGTGGTCAATTGTAGTTGCATTATTTGTCAGCACTAAATCTAGGATATTATTTTTTCTAGTTGGGCAGTGGACATGTTGTACTAGGAGCAGTTTTTCCATAAACTCATTCAGGTGTTTTGATTTGGACCTTTTATGTACAGCATAATTTGCTATTATGAGAGTCAACATGTACAGTTTTACAATTATCAATCATCATATAAAAGGTCAATCAATCAAATAAAAAAATATAAAATAAAAGTGCAATAATATATGTATGATATTTCTGTTTAAGATTGTGTACAGTCCCTGTCTACAGCTGCACAACAGGACTTAAATGAACTAATTCACACAAAGAAGAAGAATCACTGTAATCAGCCTAATCTGTTAAATAGTTGGTGTTGGATTTTTTTTTATAGCAAAATGGCATTTCAACAGAGTGAATCTCATGAACCACACAGTACCTCACAACAATCATATTGGGCACTTTGTTTTCTTTGTCAGAATGACCTTAAGGACGCAAGACTTGTGTCCTGCAAATGCCAAAGGCAAGTCATGTGGCTATTATTCAATTATTAACAACTTGCGGGAGTTCAAGAAAACGGGGAGCATTCCAATGAGCATCAATTTGCCACGACTATATGATGGTAGTGGCGTTGCAGAAACATTAGTAGCACACAAAACTTTGCATAAGTCATGCTACCTGAATTTTTCGAAAGAGAGCCAAGAAAAGGTCCTCTGGGACAGTTTCCCAGCCAAGTTCCAAGAAAATTCGTTCTAGCCTGCAAGGCCCTGGAACTTCAAGTCACACACATGGTACACCAAATTGTTTCTTCTGTGGTATGTCTGAGGGTCCAATGCATCAGGCATTGACACTCATGTCAGAGATTGCGTCACAAAGCACCGTGACACTAAACTACTGGCTAAACTTACAATATCACACATGCATGCCTTAGATGCGCAGTATCATAGAAAATGTCTGCTCGCTCTTTATAATAGTGCACGCCGGAACCCGAACAAAGAAGAGGATACTAAAAGTGGATATTCCCTACGTGCTGAAGCTATTGGCCAGGGCCGCCGAGAGGGCGAAGAAGCCGGGATAAATCCGGGACCTGGACTTCTAGGGGGCCCAGAAAGAGGGGGGATAAAATCTAAAAATGTTAATAAAACAATTGATTAAATAACAGAGAGGAAATATAATTAATGAACATACATTTTATAGAGATTATCATAGTCAAACTGAAGCAGATAAAATATCTGCGGTCCACCAATGCCCAAGACCGACTGACGGATCTGGGAGCCATTGTAATTGAAAGCCAGTTAGCCCGTACTTTAAATTTCATCAGAATCATTTACCACTTTGCTAGAGAGAAGGCAAAGAAAGTACACTTCTAATTATGAAAATCTTGCAGTAAGCAATTATCTCGCCTGCATGGACTGGTACTGCATTTGTAAATTGTATGGTGATAGAATTAATATAATTGATTCGAAAAATAAAATGGTCATTTTCTTCTGAGTTGTTTATTCATACAGTATATTTTGAACAGTGACTTGGACATATAATCAGTTTGCTTGTTATGTACACAAAAAACATTCATAATAAAATACTGAGTAAACAGGGGGGGCCCATATTCCAATCCTTCCCCGGGGCCCGTGGCAGCTCTCGTCGGCCCTGGCTATTGCATTAACTGAGTTAGCAGCTTACATTGAGGAATCAACATCAAGTGCAAGCACACTTCCAGTATTCCAACTCTCTGGTCTCAAAGTTGTATTCTAATAGACTATAACAACTAGCAGATTTGCAACAGAGAGTTAACTCGACAAGACTAAAAGAACGTCTGTTAGCTATTATACCTGATTTGAGGGCCCAGGCTCATGGCAGAGATGTGCTACTTGCACATAACAAAGACATAGGTGCTGCACTCAAATTTGCCAGTGAAAGCAAATGTGACTCTGAGGCAATGGTGCTAGCAAAAGCAGCACACATGATCAGAAAGGACTTGCTCCAAAATCAAGATGCTTTTCAAAGATCCTTCTCTGTAGACTGTCAGAAAGAAGTTGTGCCTGATACACTTCTAACTCTTGTTAGAATGATCCTTGAAGGACCAAATATAAAGGATCAATCAGAACAAGAGGGAAGCCATGACAGTGTAGCTTGTCATATCTCAATTGTTGATCTTTAACAGTCTGAAACATACTAGCACACCTGCAAGTGCATCACGATACAACGTCCAAAAGGAAGCCCCTCTGACCATATATCTTGTCCTAATGGTCCATGCTGCAACCAGAAAAAAGAGTTGGTTGACAGAATGCATAGTCTTGGGATTCCATATCCTTTCCATATGCTTCAAATATCCACAGACCTTGCAAACAATGTTTGTGCCCTACTCAGTTGAAGAAGGACGTGTTCACAACAGCAGCTGTTAACAATTTGGATCACAACCCATCATCTACAACAGCCAAAGATTCTTCTCATGGAACAGTAATGTCACTTACCAACCATTTGTCGGATGCCTCGCCAGGAATTGGTCGTGATATTGCTGACATCAGAGGTACCATCCAAATGAAAACCGTTGCTAATCTGTCACAAACATACACTATAGTTCCACCTGCAGCTTTACAAAACAAAGTCTCCAAAGTCCCACCAAGCCAAAGTCCTATATAACCCACTTCAGAGCTGCTAGCCACAGAGAAAACCAGTGATTGCACAGAGTACTCGAGCTCCTTAACAAGGAGACCTTAGCCAGGGATGACTTCATAACATGGGCTGCTTTCAATGAAAGCTGCAAAGTCCAGATGTGTGTCCCAAAGAAAATATTGCCCTGATGCCTCTCTTTCATGAAAATGCCCATTCTGTTGCCATGATTAAGTATGCCATGAACATTGCCAAAGATGCAATAAATCATCTGAACCCACATCAAACTCCAGTCATTGTTATGGACCAGCCACTGTTTAGTTTGGTAAAGCAAATCCAATGGGACCAGACACAATCTTCGAGACGACAAGTATGTTGTAATGGTGGGTGGCTTACATATAAAAATGGCTATGTTAGGTACCTTAGATGATTGGCTTGATGGTAGTGGTTGGTCAACAGTAATAGTTAATGCAGGAATAGCATCACCAGGCAGAGCAGAAGCACTCCTTTCTGCTTATCCAGTGAAGAGATCCCGCTATGCCCACCAGGCTACAGTTGCTGCACTCTACATACTTCAACAAGCAGTACACACCAACTACAAAGAATCAGGTGACACCATGATGAAGCCCTCACTTTTGAAAAGTGATTCAAGTACAAGGCACAACAGCATCCCCAATTTCACTATTAGAACACTGTCATCCAATTGGAACTGTTGCTAAATCACTATGTGAGGTCACTGAGAGGAGGAAACTTCATACACTATGTGGGAGTGCTTGACCAGCTGGCACTATAGTTATTTGTCTAAGACCACGTGCACTGCTCCCGCTGGTTACCAGTACACACTAGAGATATGGTGAGCTTGAAAGAAATGCATCCTGAAGTGTTTGAGGAATTTGAGAAGGGAAATTTTGTTGTCCAGCGATCTAACAACAATTTTTCTCTCATTGCACTTGATGTTAGAAAATCTAGAATAGGAAGAACCATTGTTGTCCCAAGGCGATATGATGACTAAGCTGATTGATGCAGCATTGCTTGTATATATTAAGTTAAGGTGTATATATATATCCATCTCATAATTGTAAGGTTAGGGAAAAATTAACTTAATTTAGAGCTAGCATTTTTTAGCTCTTGTGGCATCAGTGTTTGGGACGCTGGTGGCATCATTTTGGGGCGCTGCGCGTCTTTTCTACTCATTTGTGGGATGTCGTACGTACAGGGTGTGGTCTTGTAGAGAGCTCTCTTGCAATTCAGTTTGGTTGTTTAGATACAAGATTGTTGCACCGTGCAATAGTCCAGGTTGCGTTGTTGTTGCAAGGTTGAGAAAGAAGACCATAAATAGTACCCTTTTTGTTTACATTAAAATTCATGTAACAAAGGTCTAAAGTAGGCCCGCATCGAGTCAGCAAGCCTGAGGTTACCCTGAGGTAGGACCTAATAGGATCTCAAATCCGTAAGTTTTAATTTAGCTTAACTTGGGCTTCATGTAGAACTGGCCCTTTAGAATTTGGCCGTTCACGGCTCAGCTGGGATTTTGAACCCGACAAATAAATAAAATAACATGGTCCTTCAGAACCGGATTCTACCCCAAGACTGAGTCAGTGACTATTCTTCGGCAAAGTTCTGATTGTGCAAATTGTAGCCCAAGTTAGGCCTAGACGGGTTGAGTATTATTGAATTAAGGTCCCAGGGTAGAAAGTTTGGTCGCCAATTGCTAAACTTGGCCAGTCGTCTGTCGTCGTTTTGGCCTACATTTTACCGGTTTGGTTAATTTTGGGTTATTATTGAATTAAGGGCCCAGGGTAGAAAGTTTGGTTGCCCAATTGCGAAACTTGGCCAGTCGTCTGTCGTTGTTTTGGCCTACATTTTACCGGTTTGGTTAATTTTGGGTTATTATTGAATTAAGGTCCAGGGTAAAAAGTTTGGTCGCCCAATTGCGAAACTTGGCCAGTCGTCTGTCGTTGTTTTGGCCTACATTTTACCGGTTTGGTTAATTTTGGGTTATTATTGAATTAAGGTCCCAGGGTAGAAAGTTTGGTTGCCCAATTGCGAAACTTGGCCAGTCGTCTGTCGTTGTTTTGGCCTACATTTTACCGGTTTGGTTAATTTGGGTTATTATTGAATTAAGGTCCCAGGGTAGAAAGTTTGGTTGCCCAATTTCGAAACTTGGCCACTTGTCTGTCGTTGTTTTTGGCCTACATTTACCAGTTTGGTTAATTTGGTTTATTATTCGTAGGCGAAGGTTGCAGACCAGTGCGCCAGTTACTTGGGTGGAAAAATTGGTATTCCATACTGGTGTTGGTTAGTACCCCACCTAGCAATTCAGTTTATTTGAAAGTAAAATTTGCGTTTGATCAGTTTGGTTAAGTATTTCTGCCAATTCAGCTCATTTGGTATTGAGCCCAAGGGTTGTTTACATTGAAGATGAGTGCATCTGAATTGAACAAATTTATAAAAAGGAGAAGCGCCTACAAAGGTCTAATTACAAAAGTCATTACCACTATAGATTCTGCCATAGAGCAAGAGGATTTACGCTTAGTGACTGCGCAGCTTTCCATATTAGAAACTAAAAAGGTTGCTCTAAGTGAGGTAAATGTTAAAATTGTGGCTCTTATAGAAGAGGATGAAATAGAAAATAACATAATTTACTTTGAAGAGATTATTGATGATATAATTAACGTAGGCCTCCGAGCAAAAGAGTTTAGTAGCTCAGTACAGTTAGAGACCAGGTCTGATAATGAAACACAACACTCAACAAATGATGTTTGTGAAGTTAAGGTTAACAGATCTGTAGTTCAATTACCGAGGCTTGTACTCAAAACATTTTCTGGGAGTATTCAGGAATGGCAAGGATGGGCAGACAGTTTTCAATCAGCAGTTCATTCTAGTCAAGTGTTAAGTGCCGTGGAGAAGTTCAATTATTTGCGGTCCCTCTTGGAAGGGGAGGCAGCAAAGACTATAGCAGGATTAGCATTAACAGAGGCTAATTATAATGTGGCTTGGGATATATTAAAGAAACGGTTTGGTAAGCCAGAGATCTTAATTAAAAGCCACCTCCGTGCACTTTTAGCTATACCTCCTGTTAATAATCCTAATAGTGTCAAGGAGTTACGGCAGTTATATGATGAATTTGAAATTAGAACTAGGTCCCTGGACAACTTGGGTGTAGGAATGGAAAAGTATGGTATAATGTTGGTTCCTACACTGGAGTCTAAATTGCCTAGCTCAATTTTGCTTGAATTAAGTAGGGGACACTCTGCAGAACATGTGTACATCCCCTTCAGCAGATGTTAAGTCTTTTAGGCACAGAATTAGCAAGACGAGAGGGAGTTGAGTTTGCACAGTGGGATGGTAAACAAGGGGACAAAGGCAGGCACAGCACCAAAGTTTCCACAAAAAGGAATAGCCCAGGTACAGTGTCAGCTCTACATGCCTCCTCTGAGAATAAATTAAAGGGAATCAAGGAATGCATATTTTGCGAAGGCAACCACAAGTCATATAAATGTGAGGTGGCTGAGGCCTTACCCTTTGAGGAGAGAAAGGACAGGGTAACTAAGTCCACAGCATGTTTTAAATGTTTTTTGAAAGGTCATAGAGCAAGGTTTTGTAAGTTTAAAATTTTGTGCAAAAATGTCATGGTAGGCATCAGCCATTATTGTGTGAAAACACTCTTAGTAGGCCTACCCCAGAAGTAGAGACATCAGTGGCACATGCCACTGCTATGCAAGGGAGTAAAAGTAAAGGGGGATTATTGCAAACAACTGCAGCCTTATTAATTGGGAATGAGGGAGAAGCTACTGTAAGAGTGTTGTTTGATAGTGGTAGCCAGTGTAGTTTTATTAAGACCAGAATTTCCAGAAAATTGAAGTTTAAAGAACTTAAGAGGGAAAATTTAAGAATTTCTGGGTTTGGGGGTTCCATTCAAAACCGAACCAAATTTAAGAAGGTAGAAGTTCTGGTTAAAGGGTTGTTACCGCAAAGTCCCACTATCAAGGTCCAAGCTGTAGAGATTGAGGAACTTTGTGCTCCAGTCACTACTTGTTTAGATATGGCATGTGTCCAAGAATTGCAAGTTAAAGGAATTAATTTGGGCAATAATAAGTTTGAGGGAACAGAAGATATTAGTCTTTTGATTGGAGCTGACTATTATTGGGACTTCATCACTGGTAATATTGTCCGTACATCTCAAGGCCCGGTAGCTATTGAAAGTAAGCTAGGCTGGATGCTACATGGTAGTTATTGCAATGAAATGGAAGTTAAGGCTCTTTTTGTTAAGATTGAGGAGAACAGCCATGGCCTGGAAAGGCATTTGAAAGCGTTTTGGGAACTTGAATCTATTGTCATAAAGGACAACCAGGCAAGTACAGTGAACAATGATGTTTTAGAGCAATTTGAAAAAGGGATTGGGTTTAGAGATGGTTGCTATGAAGTTGGCCTACCATGGAAGGATTCTTGCAAACCCGGTTCAACCTTCAGCTAGCTAATCGGAGGTTGGAGACTTCATTGTACAGGCTAAGAAAAAATGAGGAGTTGTTAATTGAATACGATGAGGCCATCCTAAGTTATGTAAGGGAGAGCTATGCTGAAAGGGTGCAAGGTGAGCTGGTGAGCCAGGAGGCACATTATCTGCCACACCATGCAGTGGTACGGCGAGACAAAACTACCACCAAACTGAGGGTAGTTTTTGATGGCTCAGCCAAGGACAAAGGTGGTGTGTCCTTGAATGACTGTTTGGATGCTGGGCCAAATTTAAATGCAGATTTATTTTCCTTGTTACTGAGATTCAGGTTTGGTAGAGTAGCATTGACTGCAGATGTGAAGCAAGCCTTTTTGCGGATAAAGTTAAAACCAGAGGACAGAGATGCAGTAAGGTATCTGTGGGTGGATACGAAAGACTTGTTGGAAAATGAACCTAAGGTTCAAGCATATAGAATGAAGTCAGTGTTGTTTGGCCTCAGCTCTAGTCCATTTCTGTTGGCAGCTACTATGCAGTACCATTTTAAGAAATATTCTGAAGTCTATCCTAACACTATTGAACACATAAGGAAAAATTTTTATGTTGATGATTTGCTATGTTCCGTGGATAATACAGAAATGGCTAAACAGATATTCATGGAGGCTAGAGCTATAATGAGGGAGGCTGGCATGGAGCTCAGAAAATGGCAGACCAATCATTCGCAATTACAAGAGTTTATGAGTCATTCCTCTGTAGTACCTGATGCAGCAGAAAGTATTGAGGATTCTGGTATTAAGGAGTTGTGGGCAATAGACGCAAAGGTGCTAGGCATTGTTTGGCAGCAAGATGATGATTTGTTTACCTTCAATGGGAAATCTTTAGTAGAGCTGGCTGAGAATGAGACAAGGTGGACAAAACGTACAGCTCTTAGTTTGGCTTCAAAGGTCTTTGATCCTCTTGGATTCCTGGCTCCATTTGTGATAAAGTCAAAAATTTGGTTTCAGAGCCTCTGGGAAATTGGACTTGGTTGGGACCAAGAGTTACCTGATCATATGGTGGTAAGGTGGAAATATTGGTTCAAAGAATTGGCACATCTTGGAGACATTGAAATCCCAAGATGGTACTTTGGAGAGTTGAACCAGAGTCCAGACAATTTGGAGCTGCACATCTTTTGTGATGCAAGTGAGGAAGCCTATGCAACTTGTATTTATATAAGAGGCGCATTGCAAGAGGAAGTAAGTTGCAGGTTGGTTGCTGCAAAGAGTAGAGTAGCACCTTTGAAAAGGCTTTCTGTTCCAAGGTTGGAATTGATGGGTGCCGTTATTGCTAGTCGGCTTGCAATTACAGTGCGAAAGTCTTTGGCCCTCTATGAAATTCCAAGCTATTATTGGACAGACTCCACTATAGTTTGGCACTGGTTAAGAAGTCAGGCAAGGAAATGGAAACCATTTGTTGCCAATAGGGTGGAGGAAATTCAAGCGCACACAGATCCCAAGCAATGGAAGCATTGTCCAGGCATCCAAAACCCCGCTGATTTACCAACACGAGGAATTTCAGTGAAAGATCTTTCACAGTCAAGTTTGTGGTGGAATGGGCCAGAGTGGCTAAAACTTGGAAGTGAAAACTGGCCTTCTAATCAGCCTATTGTAGGAGAATGCCAGGCTGAAGAAGCATGGGTGAGTGAGGTGAGAAAATGCGCTGTGAACAGTTGTCAAGTTATGCAGCAGGACCCCATATTGAGGCTTGAGGACATTAGCAGTCTGAAAAGATTGTTAAGAGTGACAGCATGGGTATATAGATTTACCAACAACATTAAGGGAGAAACAAGAAGGGAAGGAATTCTGAACAGTAATGAGATTCAGCAAGCCAGGAAATACTGGGTGGTATATATGCAGAAGGAAAAATTTGGTGAAGAGAGAGAATTGCTCACCAGCCATCCATTACAGGTTCTACCAACACATTCTGCGCTCAAGGGTTTGGGTGTGTTTTTGGATCAGGATTTATTGAGAGTAGGAGGTAGACTACAGTTTTCTGGGCTTCCAGAGGAGAAAAGACATCCAATTTTGCTACCTTCTGGGGGGCACTTTGTGGACATTTTGATCCTGGATACTCATCATAAGCTGTTACATGCTGGAGTTAGAGAAGTGATAATAGAGATTAGACAACAATTTTGGATTCCCAAAATTAGACAAGTAGTAAAAAGGTCTTGCATAAATGTGTGGTTTGCAAGCGTTGGTGTGCAAAGCCTTATTATGAAAGGTGGCTCCACTTCCAAGAGAACGGTGTGTCTATACTGCCCCATTTGATGTAGTGGGAGTAGACTTTGCAGGGCCAGTCTATGTGTATGAGCGAGGGGAGTCTAACAAAGGTTATATATGTCTTTTCACCTGTGCTACCACCAGAGCAATCCATTTGGAGTTGGTAAGCAACTTAAGTAGTGATGTATTTCTTTTGGCCTTTAAAAGGTTTGTGAACAGAAGGGGTTTCCCAAATAAAATCATATCGGATAATGCAAAAACCTTCAAAAAGGCTGCAAAGGAACTCCAAGAAATTTGGTCCTTGCTAAAAGAGGAAGGATTCCAATCCTACTTTTCACACCAAGGGGTACAGTGGGAGTTTATTGTTGAGAGAGCACCATGGTGGGGAGGATTTTGGGAAAGGCTAGTGAGAAGTGTAAAGTGTCCATTAAAGAAACTTTTAGCTAATGCTCATTTGAGCAAAGAAGAATTCTGCACTGTTTTATGTGAAGTAGAAGCAATGGTGAACAGTAGGCCTATCACTTTTGTTTACAACAGTATGCAGGATGCAGAGCCATTGACACCAAATCATTTTCTTTGTGGTAAACGATTAACATCAAGCCCCAGTGTGCCAGAAGACTTGCAGCCTATCCAGAGCACTCAAGGAGAGTTAACCAGACGGTTCAGGTACCTTGAAGAGCTACAAGATCAGTTATGGAAGAGGTGGCAGATGGAATACTTGCCAGAACTCAATTATTACCCATCAGGCAAGGTAAAGGGCTCCAATGCAAATTGTATCAAGGTGGGAGACGTGGTAATGATTGGGGATGAAAGACCAAGGCAATGCTGGAAGCTTGGCATAATTGAAGAGTTGTTTGTTGGCAAAGACAATTTAGTTAGGTCTGCACTGGTAAAGACTTCAGGAGGAAAGTTAAAGAGACCTATACAAAAACTCTATGCTTTAGAAATCAGCAAAAACACAGATAGTCAAGGTGAAACATTTGAGTTCCAGCCTCATGGAGAAGGCTTGGCTAACCTTGCAGAAGGTAATGACAACAATGCCTCTTCGGTGGGGAGTGTTAGAAAATCTAGAATAGGAAGAACCATTGTTGTCCCAAGGCGATATGATGACTAAGCTGATTGATGCAGCATTGCTTGTATATATTAAGTTAAGGTGTATATATATCCATCTCATAATTGTAAGGTTAGGGAAAAATTAACTTAATTTAGAGCTAGCATTTTTGAGCTCTTGTGACATCAGTGTTTGGGACGCTGGTGGCATCATTTTGGGGCGCTGCGCGTCTTTTCTACTCGTTTGTGGGATGTCGTACGTACAGGGTGTGGTCTTGTAGAGAGCTCTCTTGCAATTCAGTTTGGTTGTTTAGATACAAGATTGTTGCACCGTGCAATAGTCCAGGTTGCGTTGTTGTTGCAAGGTTGAGAAAGAAGACCATAAATAGTACCCTTTTTTGTTTACATTAAAATTCATGTAACAAAGGTCTAAAGTAGGCCCGCATCGAGTCAGCAAGCCTGAGGTTACCCTGAGGTAGGACCTAATAGGATCTCAAATCCGTAAGTTTTAATTTAGCTTAACTTGGGCTTCAGGTAGAACTGGCCCTTTAGAATTTGGCCGTTCACGGCTCAGCTGGGATTTTGAACCCGACAAATAAATAAAATAACACTTGACCAGTCTTATGAACAGCCTAACAAGTATGTGAAAGGGGAAGGAGAAGCAATTGGGTTAACAGAAAATCCTTCAACTCTTTGAAGGTGGATGCTAGCAAGGCAAGAAGTGGCTAGAGTTGTCTCATAATTTGAAGAGTCCATGGATGATGACAGGAAGGTGTTAGCTAACAGACACCATGAACAGGTTCCACACCTGCAAGCATCATTTGTTCAAGATGTCAAGTCACTAGCCGCAGCCTATGAAGCGCTTGGAAACCCCTTCCTTGAGGAGAGTGATGAACTGATTGCACTTGACGCCAAAGACATAATGCTTGTCAAAGTGATAGCGTCCATAAGGAGTGCCAAAAGTCTGGAACAAAAGCAGTATGAATCCTTTGTAGATGAGAAGATTGTCAACCCAAAAAAGACCTAGTACAGATACCATCTCTAAAAACAACTTGTTACTCTTCCACAACCATTTGCAGAAACCACCATCAACGTCACATCACCAGATAAATACACATAGGAAATATCACCAGCTGTTCTCAAGGCTGTATATTGCTTGTCAAGCAAGAGATAGTGATCTTAAACAGTTCTTTGCTCATGAGAATCAACTTGAGACACCATCCATTTCCACACAAGAAAAACTACGTATGGGTTCAAAGGCAGATCTTCTGCCTTGTCTTGAGGCCCATGATCATCCTCCAAGTGAGCACCAACTAAAAGATGCAAGTGTGAAGATACTGAATGGAGCAGCTCTAGTCAGTATGAGAAGGCCTACCAGTGCAAGGACGTTCAAAGACTATGCTGACAATGATTTCATACCAGGATGTGAACAGGCGATGTTATTTGGGATCAGTATCCAGCTGAAAACCTGAAGAAGCAGACAAGGGAAAGCCGGGGGAAGGGCTCTCGAAGACGTGTCATGGAAATACAACCATTCCAAAAGACTGGGGGCTTCCTTTCTGCACAACAGATGTTGAGCAGAATGAACTTTATACTTCACACCTTTGTCAGGGTCTCACTGCCCATGAATATGATGATGAGAAAAAGTTGGTATTCAGCAATGTTCTCATAAAGAAGCTGATACCAGAATGATGCTGCATGCTACTCATGCAGCCAGATATGGACACACAAAGCTTCTCCTGAAGACAGTTGACACAGATGTTGTAGTGCTTGCCTTCAAGTAGCTAAACTCTGGGTTGCATTTGCAGTTGGCCTAAGAGGGCACTTGCATTGCCCTTTTTCCATGCACTAACTTGGTGTGACACAACATCGGCATTTGCAGGGAAAGGTGAAAGGTCAGTATGGAATCTCTGGAGAGTATTCAATAATGCGACACCTGTATTTGCTCACCTTTCCACATGCCAGCAAGACCTCACAGATGACATGTATCAAATGAGAGAGCACTTTGTAGTTCTGCTCTACTCTAGAACATCTGAAGAAACTACAGTTAACAAAGCAAGGCAGGGAATTTTTGCCAAAGGCACCAGAGCTATTGAAAATATCCCTCCAACCCAAGGAGCTTTGAAACAGCACATCAAAAGGGCTGCCTACCAAGCTGGTTTCATATGGGGTCAAACATTGCTTCCTCAACCAGAGCTACCATTCCCAACTAACTGAGGATGGGAAAAGAATGAGCATGGGTGGACTGCAAAATGGACACATCTTCCTGAGGCTTACAAGGCCTGTACTGAATTCATTCACTGTGGGTGCAAGAAAGCGTGTAGGGGACTATGCAAATGCTCTAGTGCCAACCTTCCCTCCACAGCTCTTTGTGCTTGCTCTGGACTTAAGTACCAACTTGAAGACAATGTTGCATTTGAATAAGTTTGTATCAATTCATACTTTGACAAAAGTGGTTAGATGATTTACTATGTGTAGGTACTCTTAATGTCAAATAGACTATAGGGTGATTTGGTACCAGTTATGAATAAACTTACTTTGAACATTAAATTTCCAAGTCGACCTAATTTTTCATTTTGCGTAAATTGGTTGTCCTCTTAATGTTAAGAGTACCACTTAGGGCCGTATCCAGGGGGGGGGGGGTTATTGAGTGTCTGTAGCCTCCTGGTTGTCTCTGAAAAAATTATGTGATATATAGATTATATATCTGATTTCTAAACTGTGAACGCTGTGACCAGGTTGGGGCCTTTGATTATGTCATTAAAACAGTACAATAGCGTCAGCATCATGAATTGGCATTTGTTTATTGCATCTGACTTTATACTTCATGGTCATGTAATGTCGTATCAGTCTTATAGTGACAGAAAAGGCTTCTCGTGTCCTGAGCTTAATACAGAATGAGTAGTAGTCAGGAGTCAGTCATCCAACACGTTGACCATGGTCATTCGTCTTGGGTGGCGTCTTGCAAACATAGTGATAATGGTCTCCATATCAATGGCGATGTTACGGTGGATGTGCATTAAAGCCAACCCAGTCAGTCGTTCAGTGGTCATGCTGCAGCGAAGATAAGCCTTCAGGCGCTTCAGTCTGCGCATTTTATCCAACACTGTACCCCCCCCCCCTTTTCATGCTATGGATACGGCCCTACCATCCCTAAATCTTGAGATTTTTCTTGCCACCCATCCTTATACGAAAAAGTATACATCAAATTATATCTGTGTCAAATTTGGTGCTTTTATAAAAAAGTAAAAGATTTCACCAAAATTTGGAGCTTACACGCTGGACTAACGCAAACAGACTGACTAGAGATAGATTGCTCCTTGTGGGGACTTTCCCTTGGAAGTGGACTGTGACGGTAGAGATCCCTGCACTAAATTGTATTAACGCAGTAATAACACACACTTTAACCTTGCTACACCTACACTAACTATGATTGAAGAACTAAACTAAACTACCGTACAAAGGATAAGGTGCCTACCCAGCTAACAATTTTACGTAGATACGACATTGTCACAAGGTTGCATTTTAGCACTGTGACGTAGATACAACGTAAATTTGTGTGGTCTCAGTTACGCCTTCACAACGTTGTGATATTATGTAAACTTTACGTAGATACAACGTTGTCTCAACGTCTCAAGGATAGAATTTGGTCCAACAAAGGCACCCTTTTCGAAATAGTAGTATGCCGTATGTAACTCCCTTACAATTTTGTAACAAAGAATAATGCAACACGAAACTATATGCTATGGATGTAAAACCTTACGTGCAGACAACGTCTGTGCTAAGTACAAAAAATTACGTCAGATGTTTAGTTGTACTTCACGTGTATACAACGTCATTATGCAACGTTGTATCAATGGTGCAATATAACGTTTAAGTTTTACGTTGTGACTACGTCAGTACAACGTCAATTTCTGACATGACCAAGATTCAACCAGGCTACAACGTTGTATTTACGTAGTGTGTTTGCTGGGTATCTACCTAGGAACTGAACTAACTAGCTAAGCTGAAGCGACCTATACCCATCGTAGTTTGCTTTAGTTCTAAGTTCCTAAGTTACAATTACTTAGGTTTGCTGTTAATTGTAGAGTAAACCTTAAACATAAAGGTTTAACACACGGACTTAAACCTTTGTTTTGACTAACTAAGGTTCACCTACTCAAAGCCGAGTAGCGGGAGTCCGCAATGAGTTGGTTCAACGATTATCTTCGTTAGGATTATCACAATAAATGTGAAGGATGACAAATAATTGTTAGTTGCAAAGTAAATTAACTTTGAACTTTGAATTAATGAATTGAGGTATGTAAGGCACGGAACAGGGCTTAAAAATTCCTGGTCAAAATATTTTGTATGAAATTATTTACATGTTTATTATGCGAGCGTGCACCCACGAGATCAGCGGTTCTCAACTTTTTTCTTCTTCTGTACCCGTTGAACTCTTTCAAGGGATTTTCTGGATTTTCGAGAGGCATAGAGGATTTTTACTTTTTTACGACCGTGTGACTTGTGGCCGTTTGTTAATCGTATATAAAGTTAAAAGGGTTATATTTTCAGGATCCCATCGCGTACCCGAGGCTCAGAACCACTGCACTAGATATTGGAAGGCTTTGGTTATGCGCTGTAAAATTTTCGGCCCAAACAAATTCAAAAACATTATTAAGTAGATTTTACCTTAATAACATCAGACGAATCATCGCAAGGACTGAATTCACTTCCTAAAAATTTTGCCGATTTCAGTTCTTTCTCAAGAATGGAATCATAAATTGATTGCTGAAGTCTAGGAGGAAAAGAAAATAATAGTTCAATTAAATGAATTACAGAGTTTGTTTACATGTGACGTCATTGCAGACGATTTTTGTACGTACAGAACGTCAGTGAAGTAAACTTTTGACAAATGAATAACAAGAAAACATAGACCACGATTGTAATAAAGCTTTGTACGAGTCAAATTTCTAACAAAAATAGCGCACAGGTTTTATACATGTAAAATCAGAACTAAACAGCGCATGCGTTATTGCCTATCAAAACATGTGAGCTTTTCTACCAATAAAGTGTGAGAAAAACGGTGAGGCGATGCTACTACACCCATATTCTCTTCCAGTCGCGCACTTGTAAACATTGACGCTAAACAAAAATAATCATGACAATTAATTAACTACACTGCAGTAATTTTATCCTTTCAATGGTCAATGTTATATTAAATCCCTTTAACTACAAAAATAATGTAAAACAGTTATGATATTTAAAATCTTCTAAAATGACGTATTTAAAAGGTTTGTCTAAGTTCTAGAACGTATAACAAAGGAACTAAGAATAACTTTTCCAACACAAAATGAAAACATGAAGTCGTGATTCTGGAGGGGGGGGGGGAAAGAGCGCGCAAGACAGATCGAGAGAGAGAGTGGGAATCAGACCCAGAGAGTCAATCAGGGCAGGACGAGTAGATTCTCATTTGAGCTCCCTTGTCATTTTTAATTTTAATATCTTGATTCAGGCCGTGGGTAAATAGGGCCTACTTTCAATATGAACTACGGTCGGTAAAATCAGTTAGAGAGAGAGAGAGTTACAAGGAAAACAAGCACCTCAAAAGGCCTTGCGGCCCATACCGACGAGGTACCAATGGCAACGGGTGCCAGGGAAAAATTCATACACCCTCAAATTGTGTGCAAGATTCGGTCTAACCTTTTCTTGAACTGATCCACAGAGGAACTGTTCACAACTTCTGAAGGTAACCTGTTCCACGTGTCACAGATCTTATAGGTAAATGCGGCCAGACTCTTAGAATCCAGTGTTCAAGGGATATCCCACCAGACCCAGAGGCTACGCCCGAGAGTTTACGCTGGCCTGGCAACCAGCTGGGCAGTAAAGCTCTCTCACCTAAGAGCAGTACAGCCAAGCATCATCAATTGGTCACCAAAGAACAGTCGCAGGTGGCTGGTCAGGCCATTACGCGTTAGGAAGAGAGAGAGTTACAAGGAGTTACAAGGAAAACAAGTACCTCAAAAGGCCTTGCGGCCCATACCGAGGAGGTACCAATGGCAACGGGTGCCAGGGAAAAATTCTGTCACCCTCAAATAGTGTGCAAGATTCGGTCTAACCTTTTCTTGAAATGATCCACAGAAGAACTGTTCACAACTTCTGAAGGTAGCCTGTTCCACGTGTCACAAATCTTATACGTAAAGTAATTCCCACACACACTAGTCCTAAACCGTTTCAAATCCAACTTCCAACCATTGTTGCGAGTTGGGTTATCATTTAAACTAAACATGCTTCTAAAATCGACATTGTTGAACCCGCGTAAGAACTTGAAAACCTCGATGAGTTTACCGCGCAGCCTCCGAGTTTCCAGCGAAAACAAGTTCAGGGCGCGTAAACGTCGATTGTAGCCCATATGCCTAACGGAAGGGATTAACTTTGTGGCCCTCGCCTGCACTCGCTCTGCCTCTCAATATCTTTCCTGAGGGTGGGCGACCAGAACTGCACAGCATACTCCAGGTGCGGCCGAACCAGGAATTGTACAGAGAGAGCACAATCTCCTTGTTCCGAAACTGAAATTGCCTCCTGATATAACGCAACAGCTTCTAGGTTTTCTTTTCCACCTTTACGCACTCTTTCGTAAACTTAAGGTCGCTGCTAATTAGCACACCCAAGTCCTTTTCCAAATCAGTCGCCTCGATATTACTCCCCAACATGGAGTAGTCCGACTTGGGATTGGCGTAGCCAATGTGCATCACCTTGCATTTACCAAAGTTAAACGGCAGTTGTCATTTTTCGGACCACTCTCCTATCCTACCTAGGTCCGCACGCAGTTGCTCGATCGCTTCGGGCGTCCCAACATTGGCCCCAAGCTTCGTGTCATCAGCGAATTTGGCGATCCGACTGACGATGCCAGCGTCGATATCATTTATGTAAATGATAAACAACAGTGGTCCTAAAACGGAACCCTGAGGAACCCCACTAGTGACCGAGGCCCAACCCGAACTAACCCCTTTAATTACAATAGAGAGAGAGAGAGAGAGAGAGAGAGAGAGAATTATTGGTACAACATGAGAAAATATTGAGAAAGTATCGTGGTGGGGTATAAAAGGCAATCACTTTTTACTGCCATTTAATAATAATGACAAATAAAACAACCGAGTTATTTGCATAGTAACTCTATGCAATGTATGAAGAAGAAATCGTCTTAGTTATATATAAATCGTTACGTATGAAATAAGTTTCAAAATTATTCATACCCATTTTTAATATCTTGTAGCAGCTCCTATGATCCTTAATTACCCGTACTTCATGTGAACGGTGTTTGTACGACTTTATGAGGCTCTGGCACCAGGCCGCTGGGATTTTTTGCCATTCTTCCATGGACAATTCTTCAAGTTCCTTTAAATCTGAAGGTTTCCTGCTATGAACAACCTTCTTCAAATCACTCAAAAGACTTTCAATTGGATTAAGGTCAGAATTCTGTGGTAGCCACTCTAAAACTTTTTTTTTGGCCCTGTAACTATTTCTTTGTTGAATATGAAGTGTGTTTTGAATCATTGTCCTGTTGCAGCACCCACCGTCGACCAACGCAGAGTTTCTTTACAGAGGGTTTTATATTATCATTTATAATATTTTTTATATTTTGCCGAACCCATCCTCCTTTCAGTCCTTACGATGTTTTCAGTACTTGCGGAGGAAAAGCATCCCCAAAGTAGAATTGATCCACCACCATGCTTGACTGTATGGATGGTGTTCTTTACGGAAAGGGTTTCATTCTTTTTTCTCCAAACATAGCATTGTTGTACATGCCCAAAGAGTTCTGTTTTCATTTTATCAGTCCATAGTATTGTGGTTCACTGATGTTGAGTGCGGGATTTCTCCCGGGGTGACGTCCCTTCCCCCGGTGACCCCGAATGTTGTAGGATACTCATTGTCCCGTTTATGGGTGGCAACGTAATTTGAGAAATGAACATCATCATGAACAAACATGTTACCCAAAGATAATTTTACCACTCATGCAAAGTTCACAAACTATTTAACTGCTCGACATTGTTTAGGACACGAAGATAAAGCTAATTTAGTAGCGTGGTCCTTTTTACACAATTGTATACAACTTTATACAAACAGCGGATGTTACAATTGGAATGGTAGCGTAGTCAATTATATCTTCTATTTTTGTTATTCTTTACTCCTCAGCTAAGTAAAAGTTTTACCTTTAATGTTTTCCACTGATCAGTGAGCATGTTTTAAACGACAAATATGACTTCCACTGTTATTATGAAACACTACGAAGTTTTAATATTTAATCTTGCGATCATTCATAGATTAAATTACGCTTACGTATATATATATATATATATATATATATATATATATATATATATTATATATATATATATATATATATATATATATATATATATATATATAATGTTGTAAAGGGGGCATAAGCCTTATTCGGAAATTAAATAGGCCAACCGAAAGGGGCAAATATGACTCGATCTACGGCGGGCGGACTTTGTTGGCCTCAGGGATAGCGTAGGCGAGATGGGATTAGAGGTCGGTGGCGATGTTGAGGAAGTATGGAGTGCATTCCTGGACCAGTTTATGGTGCTGCAGTCTGCTGCCATACCCTCAAAACCGGTCACCCCTGCTTCAACGCAGCCTAAGTGGTTCAGTCGTGACATCGCTTCGGCTGTCCGAAATAGGAAAGCTGCGTATAGGAGGGTGAAGGCCAATCGTTCCCATGAGAACACTGAGGCGTATACCCACCTGTGCAGGGAAGTGAAGGCGAAGGTTAGGCTAGTCAAACGTAACGAAGAACTCCGGGTGGCAAACCTCTGCTGAATAAGTACTTTGCGGGAGTGTTCACCAGGGAGGACACCCGCGTCATCACCGAGCCAGGCGTCAGGCACGAAGGTGCTGGCCTGGATAGTGTTCGGTGTACCGCGACAGTCGTTGCCGATAGAATAGACTTATTTTTTATTTTATTGGGTTCAGAATCCCAGCTGAGCCGTGAACGGCCAAACTCTGAAGGGCCAGTTCAACCTACAGCCCAAGTTAAGCTAGACTAAAAACTTACGGACTTGGAGGTCCTATTAGGTCCTACTGCAGGGTTGCTGACTCGATATGGGCCTACCTTAGGCCTCAGTTGCATAAAATTAAGCTAAAAAACAAAAGGGGCATTATTTATGGCCTTTTTTCTAAACCTTACAACAACAACACAACCTGCACCATTGCACGATGCAACAATCTTGTATCTAAACAACCAAACTGAGTAGGAAGGACGCGCAGTGCCCCAAAAAAATGATGCCACAAGAGTGCCCAAACAATGATGCCACAAGAGCCCAAAAATGCTAGCTCTAAATTAAGTGAATTTTTCACTAACCTTACAATTATGAGATGGATATATATACACCTTAAACTAATATATACAAGCAATGCTGCATCAATCAGCTTAGTCAATCGCCTTCGGACGACAATGGCTCTTACTCTTCTAGTTTTTTTAACATCGACAAACTGAGCGCGTTTAAGGCTCCTGGGCCAGACCAATTCCTCCCCAGAGCGTTGCGGGAAGTGCGCGACCAGGTGGCTCCCAACATGGCTACAGTCTTCAACAAATCGATAGACAGGCCAGGTGCCTGGTGACTGGAGGGAAGCCAACGTGACCCCTATCTTTCAGAAAAGGGATCACGAAAGTCCAGGGAACTATCGTCCCATTAGTCTCACTTCGGTTGTAGGTAAATTATTAGAAGGGATAATAGCGAATAGGATCGTTGACCATTTGGATTCCTACAAGTTGCTTGGGGACTCCCAACATGGGTTTAGACGGCATAGGTCGTGTCTCACCAACTTGCTCGAGTTTTTCCACGTCATGTTGAGTGAGTACGATAAGAGTAGGGCGATTGATATACTTTATCTCGACTTTCAGAAAGCCTTTGATAAGGTACCTCACCGCCGGCTAATGGCCAAAGTGCGCGCGCTGGGTATTGGTGGGGAAGTAGGTAGGTGGATTGAAAACTGGCTGAAGAGGGTTGTAATTAAAGGGGCTGGTTCGGGTTGGGCCTCGGTCACTAGCGGGGTTCCTCATGTCTCTCTCTCTCTCTCTCTCTCTCTCTCTCTCTCTCTCTCTCTCTCTCTCTCTCTCTCTCTCTCTCTCTTTACCCGCCCTCCCGAAAGAGAGAATGTTGTACAATCCTGTCCCGTGGATTACTAGGACCCAATCCCATCCCTACTCTGTCCTTTTAGTTTACATTAAGGATGTTCTCCTCTGACTGGGGGGAAAAAAAAAAAACTTTTCTTTTAGTATAAAGTATTTTTCTCTTCTTTTACTATTAGGACCCTACTGCTACCTCATGCGTGGGAAGAGAGGCTTTGGAACCTCTATAAATAACACCATTTAACGCTCGTAGGTTGTGAGAGACTGGGATGGAGGGGTCCCAGGCGTAGGGGCACGATGAATGGAGTGTGGCTAGTGCCCCGTTAAGCCCATTCCTAACGCGTAATGGCCTGACCAGCTCCCTGCGACCGTTCTTTGGTGATCAATTGATGGTGCTTGGCTGTACTGTTCTGAGGTGAGAGAGCTTTACTGCCCAGCTGGCTGCCAGGCCCACGTAAAGTCTCGGGCGTAGACTCTGGGTCTGGTGGGATATCCCTTGAACACTGGATTCTAAGAGTTTGGCCGCTTGTGAGTGACTAGTAAGACTTAGTAAGGGGCTGCATCTCGCTGTCGCTCCTGGCGGAAAATCCGTGATGCCTGCGTCGCGAGTGTTTGTCAGTTGGTAGCTGCGACACGTTTGGGATTGTCCGGCCCTGGGGAGACCTTTGGTCGGTGCGGCAGCAACGAGAGGTGTAGTCTTCTGGAAGGGATGAACGTCACTTGCAAGTAGGTGGATGCGTCTATGCGCGGGATGAATTCACCCCCCCCCCCTTTTTATATACTGGTCAGAACGTTTTTGATAGTTTTCATTGCTAGAACGCTTTATCTTATTCAGAGTATTCAGAAAAAAAAAAAAAGAGAAAATGTGGCAGGGCCAGCTAAATTGAAAGCAGAATGCTTTAAATGTAAAGTTAATCATTGGTGCGTTGACTTCCCTGAAGGTAGTATCAGCGATATCACATCCCTTAGTGTATGTTTGTTTTGTAAACTTAGAGACAACCACGAAAAGGAAGTTAAAGCGCTAAAGGAATTAGTAAAAAAGCTTGAAGCTAGGGTCGTCGCACTGGAAATCCAACCCAGTGGACAAGATCAAACTAAAAACACACCAGCAGATTTAAACTGTAAGATTAAGCATCTAGAACAAAGCGTGGCACGCTTGGAAAACACTGTGACTATTCCGGAAAATAGAACGGAGGAACAAGAATTCAAATTGGTCAAAAATAAAAGACCCTCAAAACCAAAACATAAGGATTTGGAACCCATTACCATCAAAAATAAGTTTCACTTACTTGCTGATGAGGAGGATGAATCCTTTTTAATTGGGGATTCTATGCTAAGGAATCAAGGGGACTTTTCCGGAGCAAGACGGGCGACCAAGAGAAAACTCCGATGTTTTCCGGGTGCCACAAGCCAGATAATTAATAGGGAATTAGGCAAAATTAATATCAAGAATAAGAGTTGCCCTATCATTGTCCATGTTGGTGGCAATGACGTTTTTTCTGGGAGGGACAGGAGGGCAGACACAGCCCATTATAAAAGAATTTAAGAACCTAACTGACAAGGTTAGGGATAGGACAGACATGGGTATGGTCGTAGGAATTCTCCCTCGAATGCGTGCTAGTGATTATACTCTAAGTAAAGCCATTAGCATAAACAAAAGAGTTAAACGCATGTGTGAGGAAAAAGGCCTAAAGTTTGTCGATTTTTGGCCTACATTCTACGGAAATGGGGAATACTTTGGTTCGGACGGAATACATTTTAACCAGAAGGGGAAAAAATTATGGTGATTTACTGAACATTAATTTGTATAATCTTTTTAAACTAGGACCCCCCAAACCAGCAATTGATCCTGCTCCCAAACAGTTAAACCTACTCCCCCAGCAGTTACCTCCCCCAGCAGTTACCCCCCCAGCAGTTAGTCACCCTCCCCCAGCAGTTAGTCACCCCCCCAGCAGGTAGTCACCCTCCCCCAGCAGGTAGTCACCCTCCCCCAGCAGGTAGTACCCCCCCCAGCAGGTAGTGACTCTCCTTCCACGTTGGAGGGGGCTCAGGCTCCTGCGGAGATTGTCCCCTCGTTAGTGAGGGGCTCTTCAACTCCCGACAGCCCTGGCTGTTCGGGAAACGGGTCGTGCTAGGGGGCGGTCAGAATAGGGGAGGCTCCCTCCGTGCAATGCTTTTTAATGCTAGGTCGATCAGGAACAAGTTTGCGAGCTACGGGCGCTCTTAGCATCAGAATACCAGGATATCGTTGCTATCACCGAGTCCTGGATTCATACTGATCGTAGGGACTACGTTGGGGAGTTCGAAATTCCCGGGTATAGAATGTTTCGCAAAGACCGCACCCGTGGGGAGGGGGGTGGGGTACTAATATACGTCAGACACGTTGAGTCCGGTTGACTGCCAGTTCCGGTCGGAACGGGAGCTGCTTGGCGTCGATCTGAACGTGGGAGGGACGAACTATAGGTTAATCTTGGTGTACAGACCTCCGCATCTCCTCCTCGAGGAGGATACAGCCCTGTACACCGAACTCAGTAGCCTGCTAGGGGATAGGGTGTGTGTAGTTTTAGGAGACTTCAACTGTCGCGGCATAAAGTGGGAAAACAGGACTGCCGATGCTGAAGGGAGGAGGCTAGTTGACTTTGCTGATGAGAACTTCCTCACTCAGTGGGTCAACGAGCCTACACGAGGCGAAAGCGTTCTAGACTTAGTATTCACGACCGAAGACAACCTCGTCACTGGCCTCACCGTTGACGAATCATTGGGCGGGAGTGATCACGGTCTTATTAGGTTCCGTGTGTGCGTCCCTCGGGTGAAGCGTAGTAACTCGAGAGGCAGTAAGCTCGATCTCCGGCGGGCGAACTTTGTTAGCCTCAGGGATAGCGTAGGAGAGATGGGGTTAGAGGTTGGCGGCGATGTTGAGGGAGTGTGGAGTGCATTCCGGGACGAGTTTATGGTGCTGCAGTCTGCTGCCATACCCTCAAAACCGGTCACCCCTGCTTCAACGCAGCCTAAGTGGTTCAATCGTGACATCGCTTCGGCTATCCGAAATAGGAAAGTAGCGTATAGGAGGGCGAAGGCCAATCGTTCCCACGAGAACACTGAAGCGTATGTCCGACTGTGTAGGGAAGTGAAGGCGAAGGTTAGGCTAGCGAAACGTAACGAAGAACTACGGGTGGCAAGCCTCTGCAAGGGGAACCCTAAGGAATTCTTCAGTTATGTTAATAGTAGAAAGCCCATTAGAAGCATGATAGGAAAGCGGCGTTCTGCGGACCTCCGACGCGGACATCGCTAATGTGCTTAATGAGTACTTTGCGGGAGTGTTCACCAGGGAGGATACCCGCGTCATCCCCGAGCCAGGCGTGAGGCACGAAGGTGCTGGCCTGGATAGTGTTAGATGTACCGCGACAGTCGTTGCCGATAGAATAGACAAACTGAGCGCGTTTAAGGCTCCTGGGCCAGACCAGTTTCTCCCCAGAGTGTTGCGAGAAGTGCGCGACCAGGTGGCTCCCCACCTGGCTACAGTCTTCAACAAATCGTTGGAGATGGGCCAGGTGCCTGGTGACTGGAGGGAAGCCAACGTGACCCCTATCTTTAAGAAAGGGGATCACGAAAGTCCAGGGAACTATCGTCCCATTAGTCTCACTTCAGTTGTAGGTAAATTATTAGAAGGGATAATAGCTGATAGGATCGTTGACCATTTGGATTCCTACAAGCTGCTTGGGGACTCCCAACATGGGTTTAGACGGCATAGGTCGTGTCTCACCAACTTGCTCGAGTTTTTCCACGTCATGTTGAGTGAGTACGATAAGAGTAGGGCGATTGATATACTTTATCTCGACTTTCAGAAAGCCTTTGATAAGGTACCTCACCGCCGGCTAATGGCGAAAGTGCGCGCGCTGGATATCGGTGGGGAAATAGGTAGGTGGATTGAAAACTGGCTGAGGAATAGGCGGCAGAGGGTTGTAATTAAAGGGGCTAGTTCGGGTTGGGCCTCGGTCACTAGTCGGGTTCCTCAGGGTTCCGTTTTGGGCCCGAAGCGATCGAGCAACTGCGTGCGGACCTAGGTAGGATAGGAGAGTGGTCCGAAAAATGGCAAATGCCGTTTAACTTGGGTAAATGCAAAGTGATGCACATTGGCTACGCCAATCCAAAGTCGGACTACTCGATGTTGGGTAGTAATATCGAGGTGACTGATTTAGAAAAGGACTTGGGTGTGCTAATTAGCAGCGATCTTAAGTTTACGAAACAGTGTGTAGAGGTGGAAAAGAAAGCCCAGAAACTATTGGGTTATATCAGGAGGCAATTTCAGTTTCGGAACAAGGAGATTGTGCTCTCACTGTACAATTCCCTTGTTCGGCCGCACCTGGAGTATGCTGTGCAGTTCTGGTCGCCCACCCTCAGGAAAGATATTGAGAGGCTGGAGCGAGTGCAGGCGAGGGCCACAAAGTTAATCCCTTCCGTTAGGCATATGGGCTACAATCGACGGTTACGCGCCCTGAACTTGTTTTCGCTTGAAACTCGGAGGCTGCGCGGTCAACTGATCGAGGTTTTCAAGCTCTTACGCGGGTTCAACGATGTCGATTTTAGAAGTATGTTTAGTTTAAATGATAACCCAACTCGCAACAATGGTTGGAAGTTGGATTTGAAACGGTTTAGGACTAGTGTGTGTGGGAATTACTTTACGTATAAGATCTGTGACACATGGAGCAGGTTACCTTCGGAAGTTGTGAACAGTTCCTCTGTGGATCAGTTCAAGAAAAGGGTAGACGAAATCTTGCACACTATTTGAGTGTGTAAAGACATTTAGGACCTCAGTCTGCGGAAATTTCTTTTCCTATAAAATAGTTAATATCTGGAACAAACTTCCCTCAGAGGTTGTTTCCAGTCAAAGTGTAAATGTGTTTAAAAATAGGCTAGACAAAGTACTGAATACTCTCATAGTTTAAGATTAAAACATAAGAAAACTCTGCAGGAGTTCGCTTGCACGGTGTCTCTGTGAGCAAGGTAAATATAGAGCTATTTATATATTCTTCACTTTCCTGTAAAATTTCCTTGGCTACTTTTCCAGGGTCAAGGTATTTTCTTCAACCTTTTTCCGTACCTGCCTCTGGCAGGGAGGGAGCGGAGGGTGGGGAGAGAGCCTTCTACTTTTCTATCCAGTTTTCTACTACTGCTAGGATAGTTGAAAGAAAAATAAACTTTTACAAAATTTTCCCTGGCACCCGTTGCCATTGGTACCACCTCGGTATGGGCCGCAAGGCCTTTTGAGGTACTTCTTTTCCTTGTAACTCCTTGTAACTCTCTCTCTCTCTCTCTCTCTCTCTCGGGTATAAAGGTTATGCACACTTCTTCTGGGTGTTGTAAACTTTATACTTGGGGTGTGACAGCCCTCCGGTCCCGAGTCGTGTGATTCTAGAGAAATTGGCTGCTAGTTCCTTTAGGTTCTCTCTCTCTTTCGGAAGGGCGGGTGAAGTCTGTTGTACAATCCTGTCCTGTGGGTTACTAGGACCCCATCCCATCCCTACTCTGTCCTTTTAGCTTAGGTTAAGGATGCTCTGCTCTGACTGAAAAAAAAACACTTTTCTTTTAGTAGTAAGTCTTTTTCTCTACTTTTACTATTAGGACCCTACTGCTACCTCATGCGTGGGAAGAGAGGCTTTGGAACCTCTATAAATAACGCCGGTTAACGCTCGTAGGTCGTGAGAGACTGGGATGGAGGGGTCCCACGCGTAGGGGCGCGATAAATGGAGTGTGGCTAGTGCCCCTTTAAGCCCATTCCTAACGCGTAATGGCCTGACCAGCCCCCTGCGACCGTTCTTTGGTGACCAATTGATGGTGCTTGGCTGTACTGCTCTTAGGTGAGAGAGCTTTACTGCCCAGCTGGCTGCCAAGCCAACTGAAAGTCTCGGGCGTAGCCTTTGGGTCTGATGGGATATCCCTTGAACACTGGATTCCAAGATTCTGGCCGTTTGTGAGTGACTAGTAAGACAGTAAGGAGCTGCATCTCGCTGTCGCTCCTGGCAGGAAATCCGTGATACCTGCGTCGCGAGTGTTTGTCAGTTGGTAGCTGCGACATGTTTGGGACTGTCCGGCCCTGGGGAGACCTTTGGTCGGTGCGGCAGCAGTGAGAGGTGTAGTCTTCTGAATGGGATGAACGTCACTGGAAAGGCGGTCCAGCGGCGGACTGGACAGAGCTCGAGACCGCGGAGAAAGGGTAGAGGTGTAACCATGGGCCAGGGTACAAAATCAGTGTCAGGAATCGCCAGCGACCCACGTGGAATGCACGGAGCTGCGGCGTAAAGTGGAGGGAAGGGAGGGCGCAAAGAAGGGGCCGATAGAGAAGGGCGGGAAGGCGCCGATAAAGAAAAAGGGTGGGAAGGGGCCTACTGATGGCCTAAAGAAACCAAAGGATATAGCTGTCGGGCAGGGTGGGTTGTGTGGTGTAAGTGCGGCTGAGTCTATGGGTGGCGACGGGTATCGAAATGTCTCTGGCAAGAAGGCTGCGAAGCCGAAACCCGAGACCTCGGTTGCGGCTGTCAGGACCTCTAACCGCTTTCGTCTCCTGTACGCGAAGGAGGAAGACACCGTTTTGATTGGGGACTCACAGATCAGGGGCCAGGAGAAGTACTTTGCTTCTGCAAACCGGGACAGGAAGAAGGTAAGGTACTTACCTGGGTGGGAAACGGCGCACTTAAGGAAGAGTTAAAGAAGCTGCGCGTGGCTAGTCGGAGGACTGCGATCGTTGTCCACGCTGGTGGCAACGACCTGTTCCTCAAAGGCGGTAAGGTAGATTCAACGGAAGGGATCATCACCGAGATCATGTCTCTTGCGGATGATCTAAAACTTAAGACAGACAGGGGAACGTTAATGGGTATTTTACCGTGGATGAATGCCAGTGACCACGCGCTCAGTGAGGTCATTGGCATCAACGAGAGGGTGCAAGACTTGTGCGTCCCACTGGGCGTGAGGTTTGTTGACCGTTCGACGCGTCTTCGGGTAGGTGGGACCTGTATCAGAGGGATGGTATCCACCTCAATGTCAAGGGTAAAGGTGTGCTAGGCACGCTGCTTGACCGGCACCTATACCGTATGGTGAGATCAAGCCCGGGGATTGATGATGGACCCACACCGGGGAGAAATGATGTTGAGCCGGTGGCGGACGTACCATCAACTGAAGGGTGCGTCCATGTACAGGTAGGTGACCCTCCTTCCCCGTTGGAGGGGGCTCAGCCTCCTGCGGAAGTTGCCCCCTCGTTGGTGAGGGGCTCTTCAACACACGACAGCCCTGACTGTTCGGGAAATGGGTCATGCTAGGGGGTGATCAGAATAGGGAAGGCTCCCTCCGTGCAGTGCTTTTTCATGCTAGGTCGAAAAGGAATAAGTTTTGCGAGCTACGGGCGCTCTTAGCATCAGAATACCAGGATATCGTTGCTATCACCGAGTCCTGGATTCATACTGATCGTAAGGGACTACGTTGGGGAGTTCGAGATTCCAGGGTATAGAATGTTTCACAAGGACCGCACCCATGGGGAAGGGGAGGGGTACTAATATACGTGAGGGACACGTTGAGTTCGGTTGACTGCCAGTTCCGATCGGAACGGGAGCTGCTTGGCGTCGATCTGAACGTGGAAGGGACGAACTATAGGTTAATCTTGGTATACAGACTTCCGCATCTCCTCCTTGAGGAGGATACAGCACTGTACACCGAACTCCGTAGCCTGCTAGAGGACAGGGTGTGTGTGTAATTCTAGGAAATTTCAACTGTCGCGGCATAAAGTGGGAAGACAGGACTGCTGATGCCGAAGGGAGGAGGCTAGTTGACTTTGCTGATGAGAACTTCCTGACTCAGTCCGTCAATGGGCCTACACGAAGCGAAAGCGTTCTAGACTTAGTATTCACGACCGAAGATAGCCTCGTCACTGGCCTCACCATTGACGAATCGTTGGGCGGAAGTGATCACGGTCTGATTAGGTTCTGTGTCAGCGTCCCTCGGGTGAAGCGTAGTAACTCGAGAGGCAGTAAGCTCGATCTACGGCGGGCGGACTTTGTTGGCCTCCGGGATAGCGTAGGTGAGATGGGGTTAGAGGTGGGCGGCGATGTTGAGGGAGTGTGGAGTGCATTCCGGGACCAGTTTATGGAACCAGTGGTTCAGTCGGGACATCGCTTCGGCTATCCGAAAGAAATAGGAAAGCTGCGTATAGGAGGGTGAAGGCCAATTGTTCCCATGCGAACACTGAGGCATATATCCACATGTGCAGGGAAGTGAAGGCGAAGGTTAGGCTAGCCAAACGTAACGAAGAATTCCGGGTGGCAAACCTCTGCAAGGGGAACCTGAAGGAGTTCTTCAGTTACGTTAATAGTAGAAAGCCCATTAGAAGCATGATAGGCCCGTTAAAGGACCCCAGCGGCGCGCTGCGGACCTCCGACGCGGACATCGCTAATGTGCTGAATGAGTACTTTGCGGGAGTGTTCACCAGGGAGGACACCCGCGTCATCCCCGAGCCAGGCGTCAGGCACGAAGGTGCTGGCCTGGATAGTGTTCGGTGTACTGCGTCAGTCGTTGCCGATAGAATAGACAAACTAAGCGCGTTTAAGGCTCCTCGGCCAGACCAGTTCCTCCCCAGAGTGTTGCGAGAAGTGCACGACCAGGTGGCTCCCCACCTGGCTAGAGTCTTCAACAAATCGATGGAGACGGACCAGGTGCCTGGTAACTGGAGGGAAGCCAACGTGACCCCTATCTTTAAGAAAGGGGATCACGAAAGTCCAGGGAACTATCGTCCAATTAATCTCACTTCGGGTGTAGGTAAATTATATAATTTATTAGAGGGGATAATAGCGGATAGGATCGTTGACCATTTGGATTCCTACAAGCTGCTTGGGGACTCGCAACAGGTGTTTAGACGGCATAGGTCGTGTCTCACCAACCTGCTTGAGTTTTTCCACGTCATGTGGAGTGAGTATGATAAGAGTAAGGCGATTGATATACCTCATCTCGACTTTCAGAAAGCCTTTGATAAGGTTTCTCACCGCCGGCTAATGGCCAAAGTCCGCGCGCTGGGTATCGGTGGGGGAAGTAGGTAGGTGGATTGAAAACTGGCTGAAGAATAGGCGGCAGAGGGTTGTAATTAAAGGGGGTAGCTCGGGTTGGGCCTCGGTCACTAGCGGGGTTCCTCAGGGTTCCATTTTGGGGCCACTGTTGTTTATTATTTATATAAATGATATCGACGCTGGCATCGTCAGTAGGATCGCCAAATTCGCTGATGATACCAAGCTTGGGGTCAATGTTGGGACGCCAGAGGCGATCGAGCAACTGCGTGCGGACCTACGTAGAATAGGAGAGTGGTCCGAAAAATGGCAAATGCCGTTTAACTTGGGTAAATGAAAGGTGATGCACATTGGCTACGCCAATCCCAAGTCGGACTACTCCATGTTGGGGAGTAATATCGAGGCTACTGATTTGGAAAAGGACTTGGGTCTGCTAATTATTAGCGACCTTAAGTTTACCAAACAGTGCGTAGAGGTGGAAAAGAAAGCCCAGAAGCTGTTGGGTTACATCAAGAGGCAATCTCGATTTCGGAACAAGGAGATTGTGCTGTCTGTACAATTCCCTGGTTCGGCCGCACCTGGAGTATGCTGTGCAGTTCTGGTCGCCCACCCTCAGGAAAGATATTGACATGCTGGAGCGAATGCAGGCAAGGGCTAACGTTAATCCCTTCCGTTAGGCATATGGGCTACAATCGACGCTTACGCGCCCTGAATTTGTTTTCGCTGGAAACTCTGAGGCTGCGCAGTCAACTCATTGAGGTTTTCAAGTTCTTACGTGGGTTCAACATGTCGATTTTAGAAGCATGTTTAGTTTAAATGATAACCCAACTCGCAACAATGGTTGGAAGTTGGATTTGAAACGGTTTAGGACTAGTGTGTGTGGGAATTACTTTACGTATAAGATCCCTGACACGTGGAACAGGTTACCTTCAGAAGTTGTGAACAGTTCCTCTGTGGATCATTTCAAGAAAAGGTTAGACCAAATTTTGCACACTATTTGAGGGTGACAGAATTTTTCCCTGGCACCCGTTGCCATTAGTACCTCCTCGGTATGGGCCGCAAAGCCTTTTGAGGTACTGCTCTTCCTTGTAACTCTCTCTCTCTCTCTCATATATGTATATATATATATATATATATATATATATATATACAGGGCGTCCCAAAAAAATGTGTATACACACTTTAAATAATTATAAAGGCAGTGTTTATTAAAATACATTTCATTTTCAAAATGTAATAGAATCTACAGACATTATTTAATTGTTTTGTCAACGCCTGTTTTCAAACTGACGTCCGTTCTGGTCCAGGCACTGCTGATAACGCGAAGCAATGGAATCGCAAACATCACGAAACATTTCGTTTGGTATTTGTGTGCATTCTCGTTCAATGGCTGCTCTCAATTCAGCGACTGTTGCAGGTTTTATAGCGTAGACTTTGTCTTTTAAGTATCCCCATAAAAAAAAGTCTAGTGGTGTGAGGTCTGGTGAACGCGGAGGGTATTCTACGAAACCCCTTCGTCCAATCCACATCCACATCGTGCCAAGTACCACTCGCAATACTCCACTCTTCGGTCCGGATCATCATCATCATCTTCATTAATAGCATGGACTAATCTTGGAATGTAACTTTTCCATTGACAGCGCTTCAAAATGCGTTGGACAGACGATTCTGAAATTCCTACCTCACGACTCGCTTGCCGCACAGATTTTCTTGGACTTTGGTGATACGTTTCCAGTACTCTTTCTTGCTTTGTGGGGCTTGTCGATGTCCGTGGTCTTCCGGAACGCTTCTTGTGGACATTCTGAACAGTTCCATCGGCTTCAAACTTATCTCTAATTCGAGTGATGGTAAGTCGCGTTGGTGAATCTGTTTGAAACTCCCTCCTAAACTGTCTTTGTACTTCAACTGCGTTTTCACACTTCCAGTAGCATTTTAGAATGAATTTCCTTTGTTCAAAGCTTAGTCTGACTGCCATTATTAATTCTAATGGGTTTAACTTGGAAAGAAAGAAACATCAATTGAGCTATCAGCTGTTAAAGTGTGTATACATTTTTTTGGGACGACCTGTATGTATATATATATATATATATATATATATATATGCGCCTCGGTGGTGTAGTGGTAATGCGCCCCGGTGGTGTAGTGGTTAGCGTCGCTGACTACGAATCCATCGGCCCCGGGTTCGAGACCTGATGGCAGCCGGCGCGCAGCAAAACCCAGCTGTTCATCCTTCCACACAATAAAGAAAGTGGTTGGTAGATAAATGGGTACCCTAGGTGGCGTAGTGGTTAAGACGCTGGGCTGCTGATGGGGCGTGGTTCGGATTCCACGTTAAACTGTATGTCTAAGGTGGAGTGAAAAGCGTGACCTTCGTCAGAATGAACAAATCGGGCGGAAGCTAACCAAAGGTTATATATATATATATATATACCCTTTCTAACAATTTTTACTTTATCTTGTATGTATTCAAGGTTACCTATCGCAGTGAATGACCCAACTTCGCGCACCAAAGCAACCTTGCATTTGCATTGTTCAGTGCGGTGTACATTTCTGTTTTTCATTTTTCATTTTCCAAATATAACGTGCTAATAATACATTTGTAGCGAGTTTTTGCGCAGTAAATGACATCTTAAATAAATATGTTTTAGATATGATAAATTATATATTATGTTTGAAAGATATTTTTGTAAATAATAATTACTTCTGTACAAAAAACTGTTTTGTTCACGAAAGATTTTCGTGATGCAATAAAATGAAAATACTTCAAAATTATTTATTATTATTATTAGTAGTAGTATAATTATTATTATTATTATTATTTATATTCAATTAGCATCTTCTTGATACTTTCAGAATGAATTTTTAAAAGCTGCTATTACAGTCAAATGTATGTTGAATATCCATATAATAATGGTGAAAATTCTAACACTTGATTCCAACAACTTGTAATTAAATACTTTCGAATACGTGTAAAATCAAATGATAATGATAACAGTAATTTTTCCTCGTAAACGGATGGAGAGAGAGAGAGAGAGAGAGAGAGAGAGAGAGAGAGAGGAGAGAGAGAGAGAGAGAATAAACAAGCTCAATAAAGAGAGGGGACGCCATTAGGAATGTTTGAGCACCCCTCACGTACAATATAAATCGAATCTAACATTATTATTGGAAAAGAGGTTTGATTTTACCTGCCACATACTTTTTCATATGGCCAACTCTACATAATTGATTATGTAGAGTGATATAAGAGTATATCTTTGTGTAAAGCAGTGGAGCTTTTCCTCCCACTTACACTTAAGCGATTAACGTGTGTATCTCGAGCACTGAATATATATATATATATATGTCGTAACGGGCCACTATCATAACACCGATTGCCATCAATCAGCGAAGTACGACATTGGGTCTGGGTAGCGAAGTTGGATGAGGGACTGTCCTCCGCGTCCATATTACGTAGCGACCCGTGGTTCGGATGCTACATAAAGCTGTATGTCCCCTCCGTCATATAGCCTTAGATGTTGCGAAAGAGGTTAAACAGTCCCATCAAACAAACAATATTAGATACGATAAATTACGTTCATATCATGTGAAAGTACCTGTAAGTATTTTTCAATTTCACTCCTGGATCTTGATTGTAAACCATTGCGTCATGGAATAAAACCTGCTCCCATCCTGTTACGTGAGCACCCGCCGATCCCGCGTGGAAAGTTCGAGATATTTCTGGAACAATGACATCACGTCCCCTTTTAACACTTGACTTCGATAACCACCAGTCCCAATCAGTGTTTCGAGCCTAAAATAAAAAGCTTTCTTTTAATTTTATAAAAGTCACGAAGAAACAGGACCAAAAGCTTAATGAGTCTTCTGAAGCTCGAAGATCATGAAACGTTTCTGATTTGGATTAGTGATAACTATCAATGGAATTCCATGATGTTTATAGTTTTGTTATAAGCCTGTATTAATGTAAAATCAGTATTTAGTATTACTTAATTTAGTGAACTTTGGTGAATTTAGTGACTTAAAGTGAATACCGAATGAGTATCGTCCAAACATTTCTTTCATGTACCGCCACGTTTTTTACCGACAGGACTTTTTGAACAGACTGTATAGGGATATAATCGTAACCAAAACTTAAGTTAATACGTACTAAGTATATTCCCCTCAGTTATTATTTATTTGAAATTCGAGAAAAATAAAAAGGAATGACGATAATTAGAAGACATTTTGGTAATAAAGTTCAACATAACATTTCTGTATGGGGGAGTACATTTTTCCGGACATTCGCCCTTGGCCCCTCCCTCCTTGCATAAAAAAATGCGCTATATTCTCCATTTTGAAAGAAGACCACGGTTAAGTGATACCACGGTTAAGTGTTCCCTTCGTCTCGTACACTTTGTGAATAAGTTGACTGATTGATGCGTTTTATGGTGCTGTATCGTATGAATAAGTTATTTCTTACATTTTCTGGAACCCAGAGCGGCAGTTGCGTCGTTACCCAATGTCTGGTAATCAACCACCCGAACTGTGGAAAAGCGTTGGACCTTCTCAACTTGGTTGGATCAGCAGCCACGGAAGGAATGCTATTCACCGAGAAGGCGTTGATGCAGTAAATGGAAGGATCGGCGTCCAAGAGCCACGCTGTTTGGTGAAAGTACCTGAAAGAGCAGTTCATGAAAGGAAATTATCATCAGTAATTATATAGAGACAAAAATGTAAAAGATTTAAATATAAAATAAACGTATTTCAATAGTTTTTGTTTATTGCTGTTGCCCAACCGACCTTCTATATTTTGGCATTGAATCTTTGAATGAAAATATTTATTAGGTAAAAGTGTTTTTTTTAATCGTTCTCGATGAGAAAGCAAAAACCCAACTAAACAATTTTTGCAATTCACAAAATCATCACCCCCAAAAATTCACTTGCGGTTGCGCATGCGCTTTTCTGACACTCGAATAAAGTTTTTCTTTTCATCTTCCAACGATCTTTAATTAAATGATTCGATCGGTTTCCATTAACAGTTGGATCATCTTTCGTATCACGCGAGAAATATAATTTTATTTATACTGGTTCACAAATTATCAAAACGTTTAATATACAAAAGATATGGCCAGGATGCAAGGGCGGCGTTAGTCATTTGGGGACCCCATGCAAAACGCCATAGGAGCTATTCCTGTCATAGTGTAAATTAAATTTTTTGGGGTGATTAGAGTCACGGTAAACACTCCCCCTCCGGACACAAATTACAGCTCTTTTTCCGGTATTACCCCGCAATTTTTTTTTATTTTTCTGCTATTGTGTATATATATATATTTTTTTTTTAATTTCCCCGCAAATTGTTATAAACAATAGTAACATTGCTTTAATCACCGTCTTTTAAATATAACATTTTTTTAAAGATGGCGGTCTATCCTCATAGGTTAATTGAATGCTCGGTTTGGTCAACTGTACGCCCTTGACGATCAGTTAGGTTGTAGTGATATTTTCGTTAGTTTTAATGAAAATATCACGACTTAACCGGTAACTGGTGAACTCCAGGAGGCCGGGTTCTAAAAAAATTGTGGGGAAATACGGAAAAAGAGCCGGAATTACACCATAGTACCCTGAGGCGACCACTTAATCTGGGCCAGAAAAGAGAAATAGTATTAAAAAAAGTATTAACGTCTAGAAATTGCGCACTTACGCACTGGTTCACATCCCACAATTACCGAACACACAATGTGACAAAAAGCTCCGCAAACACAACGCTAAATTTGAATATGAAATGTGAAAAGTTGTTGACAACAATGAATCGCGTGAGGCCCCTCGTTGCCTCAGAGCCCCCTGCAATTGTAAGGGTTGCGGGGCCACAACGGCGGTAGTGCCAGGATGAAAACTTTCAAGAAAAATCTATGAACGAGAAAATTAAAAAAGATACGTTTTATTCCAGTAAAATCTGAACCATGATCCACATCAATACTTCTCGAATTTGAATCAGAAAAAAAAGAGTATCTTGTACGAATCAAACAAAAAATGTTTTCCATAGATTCCGAATTTCTAGAAATTCAAATCCAGAATAACTCAAATCCACCCAACTATGACACAAAGCTTTCTCACCCTGACATGCTAAGGATTTTGGCGCAATTACTTAATTAAAACTTTACTTTTTAGAAGCTCCTGTTGAGAGATTTTTAGATTTTCGTGTTACAGGCAATAAATGAGCGCCAAATGGTCTTGGGGTTCAGGCTACCGTGTCCCTCTTGTTTAGAGGGAAGGAGGGAGTATTGTAGTATATAAAATGAGATTTTAATAATTTGGTTCGTAGGGATTTTTATTTTTACGCGATACACTGTAATTTTCTTTAAAAAAAAATTAGTTTACATTCACATCAAAATGTTTATGTTTATAAAAGGAATCGTATATCATCATTTAAATTTAATTAAATATAGTGTCTACCGTGTTCATAAACCAACTTTGCCACTAATTTAAACTTCCTTCAAATTTTATTATCAAGAATTAATAGTTTATGACCTTGAAAGCAAAAATTACAAATATGACCTTTCTAATTAATTTAAATCTAGCAACATTTTTTACTCCCTTATAAAGTTAGGCGAGATTTAGTTTAACTTCATAATCATAAATGCTAGATGCCAATATGTAAGACCAAGATATTTGCTACAATGACTGAGTAAATTTGAGATACCATTTTGAGACTTTGTTCGAAAGTTTAAACCGTCTTATCTACACTCAAAAGTTTCTTATCATCCGAAATAAGTTAATAATGAAAAGCACACTCACCGAAGAAAGTCTGGCGACAAAAGAAGATCGTCTTCTAAAATAATAGCTTTATTTGCTCCGGAGTTCAGATTAAAAATGTTGTACACGGAGAACCGAAAGTGCATGTTAAGTCTCGTGTAGGTGCCATTCCATCCCTGAGGCCGGTGGACACGCACTGGGAGGCTTGAAAGAAAAACTTAGTTTTAGGCATTGCATTTATTTATTAAGAAAAACGTATTTAAAAGAATTTCCCATTTAAAATAGGAATTTAATTATTTAAATAAATTTTCTTTATGGTTTATGTCTGAGCTTTCTAGTCTCTTCTTCCTCTCTGTTTTTGACCTGAATTCACTCCATTTCCAAACATTTTGAAAGTTACATTTTAAAATCTGAATGATCAAGTTTAGACTTACTCAAATAATGATGCTAAAGAACTTATCTCCTTATTATATCCATCAATAAAGACGAAAATAGGTGTTTCGGCTGCTCCTTCGATGCTAAGCAAATTTAAAACTTGTCTGGAAATAATGAAAATAAAAATGGAATTAAAATAAAAGGAAAGGAAATATTTTTCTCGTGAAAAATAATTGCCATAATACAGGGTGAGCCATATAAAAGTGGACCCAAGAAAATATTTCAAATTTCTTTTTATGCATAAAATTTTCTTGGGACCCCTTTTATGTGGCTCACCCTGTATAAAGAATAATGTTAAAATACAGTTTTTATCACGATGTACTGAATTTAAAAAAAATAAATGCTAAAAAAATTACACGAAACTAAATACAAGTTTTTACAGCACGGTAACAATGACATAATTAGGCATACTCATTATACGCACGTGCGTATGCTTTTTTTCTTCGCGACTCAGTTCAACCATTTCATACGAACATTCATATACGTGTTTGTACGCACAACTTTAGTAAGTAAAACATTCTCACAATAACGGTTGGTTCGTGTCTTATCCCAATAAAAGTAACATTAATTCATTTGTGTATTGGTTTGCATATTCAACCTTTCAAATGTTCCGTGCGATGATTCCTCATTTCACGAAGGTCAAGCTCGTCGCCCCTCCTCTCGAGTTGGCCTGGTGAAGTAGTGATTTGGTTTCTTGTACTCTCCACCTCACATAGCCGGGTACCCCTGACTCAGCTGGGGTTGTTCTGAGCCAGGCGTCTAATCTTCTTTTGAAGATGTCCATCGCAACACTACTCGCGTTCAACTTAGTTCCTTGGGCAGCTGGTTAAACAGTCTTGGTTCTCTCGCAACAAAACTATTTTCCTTCAGGGTTGAGGATGTTCCCTGTCTAGCCTTTAATTTGGGAAAACGACACAGTCTTCCTTCTTTACTCTCCACTGTTTATTTTATTATTTATTCATTTGTTTATAAATAATCTTAATACACTTTCTTGTAACGTTTGATTTATTTTCGATTTTCTTGACCTCGTGCGTACAGTTTTTGAATGTGTAGTTATGCCCATGCGATAAGATCAAGATCCCCTACTTCTTTCTTTTCTTTTTCCTTTTTACCTCGAAGAGAGTCTCAAAACAGTGTTACTGACAAACATTCATGGTACTGAACGAGCATTTCACAGCTGGGGAACAGCGACAGCATGTAGAATATACTGTAAGGTGTAAATAAAGGGCTCTGACGGTGCTATCTTTGTAACGACACCATTCACCGTTGGCCGGAGGTGTTAATGAAGTACTTGCGCAGGATACGAAATTCTTTGTTGCTCTATTTGCTCTATTGCTTCCTTACGTCCACGTTGTAACGCGAAGAACTAGTTAATTAGCATGTGATCCAAATATAATTCTCATGTCCAATAGCATGTCCAATTGTCCATTGTCCATACTTTATGATGTATTTGAATCTGACCATATCCCATTTGTAGTAGGGCTTCATTGTATGGTAGCACCTGACTTAGACAATGACTGTGATAATGCTGATTACTATAAGGTTAATTGATCAAATCTTAGCCACTCTGAGGTACATTACTATACAATGCAGACTGATGCACTGCTAAGGCTTGTGAGGATTCCTGCAGAAGCTTTGGCTCGTAGAAATCCCTTCTGTGATGAAGTAAAACATATAGATCTCTTAAATAAGTATTACGGTGAGCTTGTACATGCCATTAAGGCTGCGAGTGGAAGTAGCTTTAAGAATAAAAAATAGGGAAAAGTAAATGTCAATCCAGAGTGGTCAGAATACTGTGCTGATTTGTAGAAATGTATTCGTAGAATGGGTTGCTCTGGGAAAACCTAGGCAGGGGGAACTCTTCCAACTGAAAAAAAGAACTCGTGCTAGATTCAAGGGTGCTCTTAGATTTATAAGGAAAAATGAAAAGAATTTTTGAAGAGAATCTCAATCCAGAAAATTAGGTAATAGCAATACTTCCAGTAATCTTACCTTGCCAAATGTAATAGAGGATGTACATGGTGCAAAAAACATTGCAGAACTGTGGAAAAATCATTATGAAACTCTATTTAATTGTCTCGGGGGGAATAGACTAAATATATGCATAAATGTAGAAAGCTCTGAGGAGCTACTAATTAATGACTCAGAAATTTGGCAGGTTATTCATAAGTTAGATGATAACAAAAGTTGTGGCCTAGATAGCATACAAGCAGAACATTTAAAATGTTGTAGCCCTCGTATAATACCTATGTTTGCAATGTGTTTCACCGTGCACGGTGTGTGTAATAAAAAAGTTTTTCAGGGAATCATTGAGTTGTAATATATCCAAAGGTGGGCACCCGGGCCTCAAAAAGGACCGACGGTCCAGGTCCCGGTCCTTGCCTCAAACTGGACCGACGGTCCCGATCACGGTCCTTCCTGAAGATAGGACCTAGGAACGACTCGGTCCTCGGTCCTTATATATAATATAAGTGAAAAATTTGATTAAAATGAAAAATTGCCGGGATTGCCGGGTTCAGTTCTTCCGCTAGGAGCTCCAGTTGCTTGACTTGAAGTTGAAGCACTAACATCAGTAGATTCTTCGTCTCCTCCAGGTGTTGAAACAAGTTTCAGTTCAGTCTCAGTCTCTTTCTGAGTCCTCTGGAGGAAACGATCCATCTTCTTTAGAACTTCAAATAATCACTAAACACACTAAAATCACTAAAAAAGACCGTCCGAACCGGACCGTCCGGAATTGCTTAAAAATGGACCGTCGCTCCTCATTTCGGTCCTCACTGAGAAAAGGACCGACTTTCCCGCTCACGGTCCTTAAAAAAGGACCGAGTTCCTGGAGTTCGGTCCTTTTGGAACTCGGTCCTGCCCACCTTTGAATATATCATATATATATATATATATATATATATATAGAGAGAGAGAGAGAGAGAGAGAGAGAGAGAGAGAGAGAGAGAGAGAAACATCCTTTGCAGATGAGCAGAAAAATCAGCGATGCAAATGAGGTGGAGGTCGTGTAGAGGGACAGGAACAAAATATAGAAATGGTCAGAAGACAACATGACATTAGGGTGTGTCGAATTTTTCAACTTTCAAATTCCAAATATGAGGGGTGCTAAAAAGTTGCAGCATGACTTAGGAATTCTAAAGATATTTTTGTTAATTTAATATAATTTAGTTTTGCTTGGTAAGAAGCTACATAAAAATAGTGACTTTTTTGACTTTTTTGTGGAATTATATAATAATTATTATATTAATAATTATATATGCTGTATATATAATGCACTGCTGTTTTTGCTTATTTCACAGGTTGAAACATATTCATCAGTGTGCTGAAGATTACTTGTCCGTCAGTGCTACCATCCTAACCAGTGGGAATTGACCTACACTACAATGGCTTCTAAAAGGAGGACAAGACTGGGGACATTCACACATATGAGCAACCTAATTGGAACTGGTAGAGAGTTGTTGCCCTCTGAACTCCCAACTCTGCGAGACGTTCTGAAATATGGGCTACTGCTAAGAGAACAAAGTGGTGAGGATGTGAGAAACTACCCAGCAGCCAGTCTTGCAAAGGACATTTACCCTAAAGTGCTTGAAAAGTGGGAACGAGCAAACAATTCTTTGGTAGCCCCCGTTGTAAATTCACGAGTCACAATCTTAAACAAGATCCAAGAGAGCTGGGAGCAGGCCAAAAATATATCTCTTGGGAGAGGAAAGCTACATGTCAAAGAGGCTTTCATTGCAAAACATGACAAGCTTTTTGACATCCTCAGTTGCAAGTGTAAAATTGTTCTCTGCTCTGAATTTGGCTGCCTTGCAGATGCTGGTTGCAAAAACGAAACTCACATTAACTGTACATGCCCTAGGGAGATGAAGATCCCTGTGAAGGAACTTGCTTTCATTAAAGGTTGAGAGACAAGTCTGGTTCTATTGGACCACATCAGATTGGCTTGCCAGATCAACCTGAGCACAACAGACAAGTCAAAAAGCAGAAGCGGCAAGAAGACGAAAGAAGAAGGCTTGCTGAATATAAGCAAACAAGTAAGCAGGATGTTTCAATGCCATCAAATGAAATAATTTTCTCTGATGATGAAAATGAAGAACAAATAGCTGATGCTCAATATGGAAAGGATGGAAGTTATGAAGTGACATTAGAAATACCAAGCACGTCTTCAACTTCCAATAAAAAGCCAGAGTACAACACATTAGAAATACCTAATGTTGCTATGCATAGCATCAGATATGGTGTTGGCCTGCGTGCCACAGCTGCCATCACCACTGCTGCCTTTATGGATGCTGGCTTGATCACTGAAGAAGACAAGAGACTTGTAGTTGATCACAATAAAGTCAAGAGGGCCCAAGAAAAAGTTATGAGATCCCTGGATCAGGAATTTGATGATCTTTGTAAGAAGGGTGAAATTGACTGCATCTTCTTTGACGGCCGTCAAGATACAACTAAAGTTATGCTGAAAGCAGACAATTCAGATCGTCAGTTCCCCAGTATCATCAAAGAAGAGCATTATTCTGTGTGCAGTGAGCCAGGTGGAAGATATCTCTACCACTTCACTCCTGAGAAAGGCTCAACGAGAAAAAAACCTGCTGAAGTTATTGCTGATAATCTTGTAGATTTCATGAAGAAGAAGGGCATTGATAAAAGCTGAAGGCCATTGGAGGTGATTCTACAAATGTTAACAATGGCTGGGAGGGTGGTTCCATGCATTGGGTAGAGGTCAAGCTTTGCCGTAAGCTGATCTGGTTGGTTTGTACCCTCCACACTAACGAGTTACCCCTGCGACACTTGATCACAGCACTGGATGGGAAGACCTTGTCTAACAACAAGTGGACAGGTAACATTGGCAAGATGCTAGACACTGCAACCGAACTTGAAATTGATCCTTCATTCACCAAACTCTCAATTGGAGAGCCTCTTACTTCACTGAGTGACAATGTCGTAAAGGATCTCTCTACTGATCAAGCGTACGGGTATAGGATCACACAGGCCATAAGGACAGGAGAACTTCCCACAGATCTGGCCCTTCTTGAAATTGGTCCAGTGAGCCATTCAAGGTGGTTGACAACAGCAAACAGGCTTTGTCGCATATGGGTTTCAAACATGGCCTTAAAGGCAAAACCCTCAACAACTTAAGACTGATAGTGGAATACATTGTTGGTGTGTACTATCCATGTTGGTTCAACATCAAAGTAAAACACTCTTGGGTGGAAGGCCCACGCCACATCTTGTTTCAGCTGCGGCTAGTTAGGCTGCAAAAGAAGGCTGTAGTGGATGCTGTTTTGCCAACCATCAAGCGCTCAGCATGGTATGCATTCAGCGAAATGATAATCCAGACACTCTTGTGCTCAGATGACAGTGAGGAGAGGAGAGCTGGTGTCCAAAAGATTGTTGACATGAAGGGTGGAGATGATGACACACTTGGAGATCTTTCTGTACGTCCCAGGAAGACACCTTCCATCAACCCCAGTGCTTCTTCCGTGTTGGAGCTGACAGACTGGTCTGACGGGGTATTTGAACCTCCTTTGACATGTAAACTGACTACAGCGGAAGTAAAGAAGTTCTTTGACAAGCCTATGCAAGTTCCACAGTGGCCCTCTCATGCTCAGTCAATAGAGAGGTGTGTGAAGCAAGTCACAGAGGCAGCAGGCAGGGTGTATACACATGAGAAACGTGAGGGCTATATCAGAGGCCAAGAAGCAAGTCGGCGGCTGATGTCCAAGAACGAATCAAAGCAAGACTTGATGAAACTTGTTGTTTAAATATTTTTTTTTACTGATGTCATTACTTTCTAATGTTGTTTTATGATTACAAGGATATGTTTTATGATTACTAGGATATGTTTTATGCAGAGAAGCTAAAATTAATAAATGTTGTTTTCCGAGAGCAATTTATGTGCTTTTTAAATCAAACGTAGATTTACCAAGCAAAGTGTTGAGCAATCACAAAAATAGTAGCAGATTTGAATTCTTCACATCCAAATACATATTTTTAAAACCCCTCAGTGAAGGAATTGACAAAAATTAATTTTCACCTCCCAAATTGACACACCCTAACATGACATGCAACACCGAGAAATTTCAGTTCTTGAGATATGGTAAAATTGAGGAACTTAGACTGCATATTATGCTTCAGATAGACAGGAAATTCAGAGAAGCACGAAAGCGATCGATTCGGGGGTAATAATGACCGATGATGCCAAATTCGAAACACAAAATCAGAAAGCGATCCATCCATCCATCGTGTTCTGCCTATCAGGCAGGTCCAACTCATGTGTCCCGCCAAAGTGTTCTATCCTGAGCTATCCTTTTCATCTCATGGTAGCTCCTGCCTGCATTCATATCATCCAGCATTGCTTTCCTTTTCCTTCCCCTCGGCCTTCTACCTTCATATCTACCCTCTATCACCTCCTTCAACAATCCTTCTCCTCTCAGTACATGTCCGATCCATTTCTTCTGTCTTTCTCTTATCACCTCAATGAGTCTTCTTTCCTCCCTCACCTGTTGCAGTACTTCCTCATTACTTTGGTGTTCTCTCCTGTTTATCTTTAGCATTCTTCTCCAAATCCACACCTCAAAACTTTCCAATAGTTTCTTTTCAGTTGTTTTCAGTGTCCATGTTTCTGCTCCATACAGTACCACACTCCATATCAAACTTTTCATTAACCTTTTCTTCAGCTTCAAGTTGAGTTTACCTGTAAGTAGTCTTTTCTGTCTCTCAAAAGCTACCTTACCCATACCAATTCTAGATCTTACTTCCTTATTGTTGGTTAATAAACTTCCCAGATATTTAAATTGCTCAGTTTCTTCTAAGGTCCGATTTCCTATCGTTATGTTCATTTGTGCTCCTTTCCTCCTTACAATTTTCATTTCCTTTGTCTTGGTCTCATTAATTCTCATTCCGAATTCTTCCGCGTTGTTTGTCAAGCTATTGACCATTCTTTGCAGTCCCTTCCTCAGTACTACAACCAAATGCCTGTCATCCGCAAACTTTACAGATTTGATCAATTCACTACTCCCACTCTGATTCCCTCTTCCAGATCTGAGAGTGCTTCTATTATCATTGTTTCCGCATAGATGTTAAATAACATGGGGACAGGAAGCATCCTTGCCTGACCCCTCTCCCACCCAATCCAGGCTCCGATTCTCCTCCTGCAACTCTAACATTCATAGTCTGGCCGATATAGATTTTTATCAGCCTACGGTCCCTCCATCAACATTAATATTCTTCAATATTTCCATTAGTTTCCTCCATTGGATAAAACAAACAACATTTCCTGATCATGTTCCAGCACTCTCTCTCCATCATTCTCATAATACCAATAGCTTCTCTTGCTCCGCATTTTGACCTAATCCAAACTGATCCTCCTCCATGTACTGTTCAGCTCTGTTCGTTAGTCTTCTGTTAGTATCCTTAGCATTACTTTTGATGCATGGCTGACCAAGCTTATGGTTCGAAATTCTGAACACTTGTGGCTCTCGTTTCTTGGGATAGTAATCATAGAGACTCTCATAAAGTCAGCAGGCCAGTCTCCACTTTTCATACATGTTTTCTGCACAATACATTCACCTCCTCTCTAGCATCGTCTTCTGCTGGTACATCATCTGGTCCTAGGACCTTGCCATTCCTTAAGTTTTTTACAGCCATCCTCTACTTCTCTTTCCAATATGTCCTGTCCATACAATCTACTCCACCTCATCTGCTTCCTCCATTTCGATGTTATTAGGTTTTTTCTCTTTATCATACAGTTTTTTCATATTCAATCCATTTCTTCTTTATATCTTCTGGTCTTTTCAGTTTTTCCCATTTCCCCTCTCTATTTCTCGCACTCCCAAGCAGCTACTTTTCTATATATTTATGTCCATAACTTTTTGGTACATTAAATCAGTTCTTCCTTTCCTTTCTAATTACCTCCAATTACCTGCACTACTCTCCAAGCCACATCTCTCTTGCTTTGTCAGTTTCTCCTCTCAGTTCATTATTCATCTGTCTGTATCGTTGTCTCCCTTCTTCTGTACTTATACTCTTCCATTTTCTTCTCCCTTCCATTTTGTCAAGCATCTCTGTAGTGACTCAGGGTTTCCTTGCTTCTCTTTTCACATAACCGATATTTTTCTGTGCACTCTCCTTTATTGTATCCCTCAGTCTACACCATATTTCTTCACTTGTCATATGAATGTGGCCGTCATTTCTTTGCCTCCTTATCTCTTCATTCACTTTTTTAGCAAACACTATCCTTTGTTCTCCCTTCAGTTTTTCAGTATCCCATTTCTTCCCTACTTTATTCTTTTTCAGAGTCTTCAGCCTCACCATATTTTCCATTACCACCAAGTTATGATCTGAGTCAGCATCTGCTCCAGGATAAGCTTTCGAGTTCTTCACTGCATTCCTATATCTCTGTCTTACCAAAATAAAGTCAATTTGGAATCTTTCAGTGTCTCCTGGTTTTTCCATGTGTATCTCCTTCTTTTGTGATTTTGGAACCAAGTATTAGTCACCATGAGTTCTTGCCTTCTGCAAAATTCTACTAGCTTTTCTCCTCTTTCATTTCTTCTACCTAATCCAAATGGTCCAACCTCCCTTCCGTCTTTCCCCTCTCCAATCACACTATTCCATTCCCCCATGATTATTACCTTAGCATTTCTTCCATGGGCTTCAATTATTTCCTTTATTCTATCATACATTTCTTCTACCTCTTCTTCCGGATGGGCGCTTGTTGGCATATACAGTATACACTTGCAAGACAAATGTATCTACTTTTACGCCTTTCATTCTTATCCACATGATTCTATCTGACAAACAGTTTAACTCCTCTACAGTGTTTCTTATCCTTCCTCTAAGTAAAATAACAACAACTCTCTCAGCCCTGTCGCCACCAGAATAAATCACTCTCACTTCTCCACTAATAAAATCTCCTCCTTCTCGCCATCTGACTTCCAACAACCTCATGATATCTATACTCAGCCTATTCATCTCTTGTTTGATGTTCTCTAACTTTTCTGGTCTGTTCATTGTTCTTACAAAAGAACGTTCAAAACAAGGGACAAAACAGTAATGATTCCCCTGCTGAAAATACTGATCATATCAAAACTTGAATACTGCTCAGTCTTGACGTCCCCAAATAAAAAGGAAGAAACTAATAAACTAGAAGAAACTCGGAGACATTTCATAACTAAGGTTGATGACTGCAAAGAACTCAACTACTGGGAAAGACTACGTAAACTAAATCTGTACTCCCTGGAAAGAAGAAGAAAGAGGTACACCATAATCCACATATGGCAAATGATGAAAAACTGGTACCAAACTTCAAACTAAACCCAATTACCATCCAAACAACTCTGGAAAATAGGAAAGGCAGACTGTGTAGTGTTCCCAAATTAAAGATCCGACAAGGAACCTCTTCAACACTGAAGGAAAATAGCTTAGTTGTTAGGGGGCCAAGACTGTTTAACCAGCTTCCAAAGGACCTCAGAAATGTTACAGGGGTCAAAGTTGAAGTCTTCAAAAGAAGACTAGATGCCTGGCTCAGGACGGTACCAGATGAAGCGGGTGTACCTGGCTATGTGCGGGGGAGAGCGCAAGAAAGCAACTCGCTCCTCCACCAAGCCAGGCCAACTTGACCTTCGTGTGAAGAGAGACCAGCACACGGAACTTCAACGAGGTTGATGAGTTATATATACTGGTAAATATTCCTCTGAACAAAAACCAGCAATTAGTGACCAGAAGATATTTTTCTAGTCAATTTGATTTCATGTGGAAATGAGCAGTTTTCGAAATATGTTCAGTTTTTGTATTTGAAGACTCGCAAATTTAGAAACGAAACAGAGGTCAAATTCTTTCAAAATACATCAAAATTAACCAGAAAAATATTTACTGGTGAGGGCACAACGTAACCTAACCATACGTAACCTAACTCTCTAACCCTAACCTAACCGGACCTATCCTAACCACACCTCAGCAATACATATAGTTGTAGCCTATATGAACAAAAATGACTAACCTGAAAAATCGAGCTTGGGGTGGATATAAATCTGCAATAGCAGAAAGAAAGTGAAGAAGAAATGTATTTTGATCACTGTGCTGAGAAAGAAATAAGCAAAGCTGGGCACAAACCGTTAATCCGTTAATCGTTAATTAACGAAGTTAACTTTTTCATTAACGATTTAACTTTTAAGTTAACTTTGAAAATCATTATCGGAGTAATTAACTTCCGTTACATTTAACTTCCGTTAACTCAAGTCCGTTAACCCAAAAAATTCATAAATAAACGTTTCAGTGCTGAGCAGGTGCGCAATTAATCCGCCACTGTTAATAGTGATGAACGAATTTCCATTTCCGCAGTGCAAAATCAGGCGATATATTTGTTTCCGTCGCCACAATTTGTGTCTTACCAAATATGGTAGTTATTTATGGCATTGGTTTGAGCAAAACATGGTCGACTGTAAAATCAGGCGGAAAGATTTGCCATTTGAGTTGAATGTTTCAACTTCTTTCAAGAAATATCACGAGCATTTTAAGGCACTTTCAATAATATATATGTAACAATTACAACAAATAACTACATTCGTTTCATTTGCAGCCTGTTTCTTGCGCAACATGTTTGTGCTAGTGAATATTTAAAAATAATCGTTGTCAAGTAAGTCATGTATATTTATAATATGTCTGTGAGTACCATATTAGTAGTCTCCTTGATACATTTCAAGAACCATAAAACTGATCAGGTAAGATTTCAATTCTCATGTCACTTTGTTCTCTATGGGCAAGGACATCCTGAGGGCCAAGAGATCATCCCTGTCTGATGAAAAATATGCTAATTTTCATGAAGGGCAACATGCATCTCATGGACAAAATGGAGAACGAGAAGAAGAGGGAAAATTAAATTATATATATATTGTGTTTTTCATTTTTTGTATAATAAAAGTTAACGTTAACGGTTTATCGGTAACTTCCGTTACATGTTTAACGAATTAACGGATTAACGGTTAACGAAGTTAACTTTTTGGTTAACGGATTAGCGGTTAACGAAGTTAACTTTTTGGTTAACGGTGCCCACCACTGGAAATAAGTAACAGGCCCGTAGCCAGCTTTTCCCAGGCAGGGGGGGGGGGGGTCCGCTCGAATTTTACGGTAATGTAGCAAAAGTGAAGTAGGAAGGTACAGAGAAGGAAACCAGGGAACAATATGCCGCACGCAAAGATCGTCAGGGCCTGGAGGGCGTCTGAACACTTTCCTTCATGCCTGAATCAGATCTTATTTTATACACGATATCACACACACTTTGGTCATAAGTGAAGTAAATACACATAAATATCTGCAGCAGTATTTACTTTTGAGCTAAAGAAGCTAAATAAGATAAAGAAAATTTATTCCTAGACTGGAAATGGAAGAAAAGCAAACTTAAAATGAAAGAAATTCTTAAATTCCCTTGTTAAAAAACTTAAATATCATCAACATCTGTCATTCAAAGAGAAAATATTTTTTCCAGAGGGGGGCTCGATCGAGCCCCTCGAGTCCCCCATAGCTACGGATATTTTCTGTAATGGTATCTCCTGTTACCCGGTCGAAGCATCCAACTTTTAATGTCCTTCCAGAGGCGTTCAATGTTCTGTGTATGGAGCGTAGGATCGTCCAGATCCCCAAAATTTTCACTGTGATTTATCACTTTGTGAGTGTACCCAAACTGTCCAATAGTGTGACACGTTCGCCAGCAATCACAAATAACACTGGTCTGCGTGATTTTAAAGGTCAAGGATATGTTTGTTGTTCTTAGGTCAGTTTCTCACGCTGATTCCAAAAATCGCATCCATTTTTCTCAATCAGGTCAACTTTTCGAAATATAAACACTTTCTAGAAATTCTCATTTCCCGTTTTATTGGTAGGTGAGCGATACATGTAGTAGCATATGTCGACTGGTATATACATACAGGCTTTACAGGCTATTCTTATAGATCTCAAGAAGGGTACAGCACACTATAATAGGCTAATCAGGGATGAATGGCCTCTTCAGGGACTTCCGCTTGTGCCGGGCAGACACCACATACCTCTTCAGGCACCAGCAGTAGTCGGCCAGCATATCTAAAAAACCTGACCTGATTGAGAAGAATGGATTACATTTCTGAATTCAGCGTGCGAAACTGATCCTAAATCAGTTGAAAAACCTCTGACCTTTGAAAAAAAGATTTGAAACGCAGGCCAGTGTAATAATTGAACCCGGTTTAATGACTTTGAAATTGTTTGAATTAGCGGTATAAGTGTCTTTGCACTCCGGTTTTCAGCCGGTAATGTAAACGGGACTCTTTTCGTTCGTAATGTATGTTGGCATAAGCTTTATAATTATTTATTGCTTTCTAATCATTTGCACACAACAATATAAAACAGTTTTCCACGTTATCTTTCGTAACGATTCAGAATACTATATTATGTTATCGTGTTAAGGTGTGGGTTTGAGTTGAGCAGAATATTAACCTATACACTCGTTCTTATGTTGCTTCCTTTATTATTCTTCATTTTTATCTTTGCCTCCAATCTTCTGAACTTAAAAAACAATTTATGATTACCTGTAAAAATGCCAAGCATTGATAGCGGTTAAGAGAGCGACAGGAATGGTTTCACGAAAGCCTCCAGCTCGCTAGAAGAAAATTTAACAATTGTTATAATGATTATAAATGATAATATAACTGTTTTAATTTATGCATATTCATTTCGTTAATATTAAATAATGTATATATTTTGAAGATACTGAACAAATATATAATTTCGTCAATAAAGCTTACATTTGATGGTATATTTAATTATATTTAAGAAAGTCAATCAAAGTTGCGCTGTCACAGCAATTATTACCGATGATAATCTTAACTCTTTGGGATCAATGGGATCGTCGCATCTGCATATCTCGGGATAACCATCGTACGTCTGGCAGAATTCTTTCAACTGACTTTTCGATGGTAAAATCTCCCAAACGCATTTCGGCACTGAAAAAATACTTTTCAAAAGAATTTATAAGAATTAACCGTCCTAACTTGACATCTGTCACTAAATGCTTCTCGGTAATGTCAAAACTGATTTGTTTATGGGAGGGTTTTGCAATATTGTGACGTATGAATCTGTTTAATGTCAAGCGAAAGCTACTGTTGAAAATCAAGTGTGAAAGTATAAATACATACCTAACAACATAAAATCTATATTTATCATATAACACGAAAATATAAACCCAAATAAACACATCAGTTAGGTCGGCCGCACGCAGGATCGTCTTACGATTCACGACTGACGATTTTAGGTCGTGACGACGAGTCGCGTGTGATTTCACATTGGCAGAATGGGAGCCCCGCACACCGCACACTGCGACATGATTCTGGGGAATCGCAAGACGATCCTGCGTGCGGCCGGCCTTAGAAAACATATTAAATAAGTATATCACTTTATAATGATATAGTTTTTAAAGGAAGCAACTGTTTACATGAATGGAGCAATAGTGTATTCAGTGCAGTCAGACTTCACACGTTCGTACCTCGAAGTTTCAGTCGTAAATTTATCAATAATAATGAATGAGTGATTAGTAATTACTTTTAAGGGATCATTCATTGTACATTCATGTATGGATTTACCTACGGAATAACCAGTAAAATCATTAAAAGTAGTTTACCTTCAAAGATAAAACGATAATATAAGCTTGGATGATTAAAGTTCAAATAAAGAAATTAAAAAATAGGCATATAAAATTAAAAAGAATAATAAGAGCAAGGAAATACATCTAAAACACAAATTCTGGTAAAGGAAAACTTTAAAAAAAAATCTGATTCAATGTTCTTTACTTGGTAATTTCGGAATGTTTGCAAATATTTGCGATGGTGGAACACCTCGACGATCGTGGGTGGTCAAAAATGCCGTCTCAAACCACACTTTGATTTTTGTGCTATGAACTTTATCCTAAAAATAAAAGAGGTAAGTCTGTTTGTAATATAAATATTTAACATAATACTATTCTCTCATGAGTAAAGCTAATTAACAAAATTAGTGGAATTTACTTCACCTCTGGAAAATAGTTCCTCTCTTTTTACCTGAGTCAATTTGCCAGTGTGGACAGCCATAGTCCAAGTTTCATTGAAAGCTAAGCGACCAATTCTTTCGGAGCCCAAAACTTCAATTAATTTTATTGTGTTTTTATCCAGATAATACGTACAATAGGGCTGCCAAAACATATAATATTAAATTAATTCAAAGCCGCAGGAATAACAATATTTTGAGAGAGAGAGAAAGGGAAGAGAAGCAGAAGAAAAAGGTGCTCGGGCAGTGGCGGCCATATAGGGTGTGCAGGGTGTGCGGTGTATAGGGGCCCACCAAGCCCTCGACATAAAAAACAATATACTTTGTATCTATAAAATAAACTATATTAGTGAAAAAAAATGTAAAAATTTATTTGCCTATGTGATTAGTTCAAAAGCTTTATTTCAATGTAATTAAGATTCTCACTTTCGCCTAATTTGGAGAAGTTTTTAATTTTCGTATAAAACAGCGGATAACCATACAAAGATCAGACATGGGCAGTAATGTATTTGAAAATACTTAAATACGTATTTAGATACAAATGTATTTAAATACATGTATTTATAAATGGAAGTGGAAGTGGAAGTGGTGGAAAAGAAGGTGGTAAAATAGAAGTTGTTGATGGTGGAAGTTGTTGATGGTGGAAGTGAAAATAAAATAGCGAATCACACCTGCACCCACTTTTGGATGGAAAATATTTCCGAATAACTTCCAACGATGGTAGTAAAGTGAAGACTTTATGTCTTCTGTGCCACAAAACAATTGCAGCGTCTACTTCTGCGACTTCTCGATTTTATTTGACTAAGCTCATGTTAGTGATTTTATGTGCCTTTTGAAAGTATCTAAATTGTATTTGAAATGTATTTAAATACATTTTAGGAGTAATGTATTTAAATACTTTCTGAAAACCTGAATTTTACTTAGTATTTAATTACTTTTATTTTCAAGTAATGTATTTATTATTTAAATACATCTAAAGTATTTACTGCCCATGTCTGACAAAGATGTTATACAGAATTCCATAGAATTGTCGACATGACACAAAAATTGGTGGGAAACCTAAAAGTGATTTAACAAAAATAAGACGATTTAGCAAGTGCACGTGTCCACAGGGCCATTGTTATATTTATAGTTATAATTTCAGAAATTTTGTGTGATAAACTTTTTTTTCTTGTATATAATTTAGTGATTATATTCCTATTTTTCTTTTGCGGCATAATGTCTAATAAACTAAAAAAGATGGATGCCAGTGATGTTACAAAGTGTAAACAAAAAGCAAAGCTTGAGAGCAAGGTAGCAAATTTGCCAAAGATCACAGCTTTTATTTCAACAAAGTTACAAACATCTAAAAGTGACAAGGTCAGTGAGATTGAGGTTGCCAGCAATGATCTGTAGATCTACAGAAGCTAGGGCTAACAAAGACCCTAAGATCAGGGCCGACGAGAGCTGCGCCCCGGGCCCCGGGGAAGGATTAGTATATAGGCCCCCCCTGTTTACTCAGTATTTTATTATGAATGTTTTTTGTGTACATAACAAGCAAACTGATTATATGTCCAAGTCACTATTCAAAATATACAGTATGAATAAGCAACTGAGAAGAAAATGACCATTTTATTTTTCGAATCAATTATATTAATTCTATTACCATACAATTTACAAATGCAGTACCAGTCCATGCAGGCAAGACAATTGTTTACTGCAAGATTTTCATAATTACAAGTGTACTTTCTTTGCCTTCTCTCTAGCAAAGTGGTAAATGATTCTGATGAAATTTAAAGTACGGTCTAACTGGCTTTCAATTACAATGGTTCCCAGATCCGTCAGTCGGTCTTGGGCATTGGTGGACCGCAGATAATATTTTATCTGTTTCAGTTTGACTATGATAATCTCTATAAAATGTGTGTTCATTAATTATATTTCGTCTCTGTTATTTAATCAATTGCTTTATTAATATTTTTAGATTTTATCGCCCCCTCTTTCCGGGCCCCGGGGATTTAACCCGGCTTCCCCGCCCTCTCGGCGGCCCTGCCTAAGATCTACCCTAAGGTTAGCCCGAGAGAAAGAGAGTAGGGGGTTAAAAGAAAAGAATAGGGAGTTAACAGAAGAGAATAAGGGGTTAAGTAAGTAGCAAAATCTATCATTCGTGGGTTAACATTTATTCAGAAAAAGAGAAAAACTCACCATCATCCGCCGGCAACTGCCGACAAGTCGGAAAAATAGTCGAAGAGAATAGGAAAGGGGTGAAAGATGAGAAGTAAAATAAGAACGCTTACAAACCATGCAAACACAGTCTTAACTCAAAAGAAACACTGTCATACCATGAAAACTACAGACATGCAAGTAGAGAGAGGATGAGAAAAGAACAAAAAAAAGTATGACGAGTATAACAAAAAGTGGGTTAGTTTACGCCACGAGCTACATATAAGCTCGTGTTAGTCTTTTTTTTTTAATAATAATAATTTTACTGCTGGCATATCACGCGCTGACATGTCACAAGCTGGGCAATTAATCGTCAACAGACTCAAAATTCTACCATCATCCCCAGAGTTCCTGTTGCTAATTGTTTTATTATTTTAAACGACGTTAATATTTTTAAAATGCCTATCTAAACGGTTCTTAAACAAACTAACGCTGGTAGAGTTCACGGCGGACGCGGGAACATTATTCCATTTATCAATTACTTTAAACATAAAAACGTTTTTAGCGATGCTAGTAATAAGTTGTCAGTCCTGAATTTTTAGATTCCGAGTTATGCTATATCATGAATATTGGTGCTAAATTATGTTACCTTATTTCATTTTTAGATAACTGCCTTAGGAAAGCCAAGAATAGGTATTATAATAGTGTAACTGCAAAGGAATTTGAGCGTAAAAATATCCTTAGCCTACCTTACCATGTAAATTTTCAATATCTTCCGACTTTACTAAAAGCAATTGGTATCAATGTAGTCTTTAAGTATAATAATACTGTAAAATCACGCGTAATAAAGAATAGCCCGGATATTCTGATTGGTTGTGTGTATTCGATCGGATGTACACAATGTGACTTAGTATATATAGGCCAAACGGGTAAAACGTTAGATATTAGGGTAAAACAGCATAAATATGCATGTAGAAAAGCAAATAATTCTAATGCATTGTTTAACCATATGTATAGATGTAATCATAGTATTAAGTGGGATAGTTCTAAAGCTCTCGTTAAAAACACAGATATAATCGAAAGGAATATTCTAGAATGTGCATTTATCCATTTTAAAAATAATTTCAATAACAGTGAGGGAATGTATAAAATTGACAATATCTTGTTAAAATACCTTTTGCCCCGAATCAACTCTTGTTAATCTTGTGTCAATCTTTTTGTTTTTCTGTCCCGTTGTATATATTTTGGTCATCTTGCCTCCACCGTTCATTCCCTGACGAGGTGTACTTCTGAATACACGAAGAAACTTGGAATAATTTTTCGTTTTCCTCGTGAGTTTGCATTAGAAATCTGCACGGGCCGATATTTTAGTCCCGTACCCGGCCCGTGTCCGTGTCCGTCAATATTTACGGAGGCCCGCCCGGCCCGGCCCGCTTGAAAATTTATTTAGGTGGTCCGGCCCGTACCCGCCCGTTGTGTTTCATGATAAAGTCCGTACCCAGCCCGGTCCGTTCTTTTGTGAAGGACTTTTGAAATAATGAAAATTTTTTTAATTTTTGAAAGCATTTTAGCTACTTACCACTAAAATAAAGAATATTTCACCAATAGAATTTAATAAAATTCTTACCTTTGGAATTTTATAAATTGTTGTATAAATTAGTGTGCCGTCATGAAATTAATTACTTTTGAATGCTCCTCAAAATCGATTGGTAATGAAAGTTATAATTTAAAAAATTAAATACACTAATATTTTGAAAATCCTTCTTTTACTGTAGTTTAAAAAATATTATGAAAAATTGTTTTACGAGATTCAAATGGTACTTCAATGCTCCTATAATAATAATATGATGTGCATTAGCCGGCCTGTTCCCGGCCCGTGTCTACTTTGATTAAACATAGGCCCGCCCGTACCCGGCCCGTATCTACTTTGATGTCCATCGGCCCGCCCGTATCCCGCCCGCGGGTCGGGCAGGGTACGGGCCTACGGACTTACCCGTATTTGTGCAGATCTCTAGTTTGCATCATATATATATATATATATATATAATATATATTTTTTTTTTTTTTTTTTTTTGTTTCAAAGTATGACCGCTCATGGCCACCAAAAGAAAGGTGGATAGCAGAACGAACACAGGACGAAGACTATGAAACAGCGAACGGAAGTGAACAATAGACGGGGAGGAGGAGGGGGGGGAGAAAAAATATCAGTCACAACTGGTAAAGAAGTCGGGAGCGAAGGAGGAAGGAGAACAACCCGGTTCCCGAAAAGTAGGGACCTTCCGATAGAATAGCGCCAAGCCTATCACAAGGCCCGACGCTCTCCAAAAAGGGAAAATACTCTGCGCGCAGCGCAGAGTAAAGCGGACACTCCACCAGCAGGTGGGCAATTATGAGTAAGATGTTACAATCGGGACATCGGGGCACCCGATCCCCGGCCATCAAATAGCCATGGGTCAGGTGGGTGTGGCCAATACGGAGGCGGGCCAAAGCCACCTCCTTATGGCGCGACCGATGGAAGGAAGAGGCCCAACATCCCAATTTGGGTTTAATCTTGCAGAGTTTGTTATTTGTAGCGCCATCCCAGCGACTCTGCCACCGGGAGCGCAAAAACCTACGGAAGCCAGGGATATAATCGGAAAAGGGGAGGGACACGGGTGAAACCTGTAGTCGGCACGCGGAACGGGCAGCTCGATCGGCAGCCTCATTTCCAGCCACGTTAACATGTGCAGGAACCCAGCAAAATACCACCTCCTTGCCACCAGAAGTGACAAGGATATGGCACAGTAGCTGGATTCGTCGGACCAGTGGGTGGACAGGGTCAAAACACTCCAGGCCATCCAGGGCACTGCGGGAATCCGAATAGATGACAAACGATCCATCCGGATGCTCCAGCACCACCTCCAGAGCGCTCAGAATGGCATAGAGCTCCGCCGTGAAAACGGAAGCCTCATCAGGGAGACGGGTACATCGGGGAGCAAGGGCAAACGACTGGGGAACAGCCGCGGCCCCAACGCCTCCCGACGACCTCGAGCCATCTGTGAAGACCGCAACACATGCAGAGTGACACGCTGCATGCTGAAGGAACAGAGACCGAAGTAAGGCAGAGTCAGAATCGGCCCTGCGAACGGGGCGCAACGCCCTACAGCACGCAACAGGGGTGCTCTCCCAAGGTGCAACACCCCTGAAAGAGACCGGTATAACGGATGGAGGAGGAGTGCCCATACCATCGAGGAGGGAGGTCACCGTGTCGGTGAAATACCAACCCCCATCCCGGCAGAACGCCCTCTCAACCACCTGGAACAGAGGAGAGGTGGGAAGACGGAGGATCCGGAGATAGTGCTTAGCAATGAGGAACGACCTCCGATCCTCCAAGGGAGGGATGTCGCACTCAACCTGCAGACTATCAACCGGAGAGGAGCGGAAGGCGCCAGATGACATGCGCAGTCCTCTAGAGAGGACCGGATCCAGTATCCGAAGGGCCGTGCGGGAGGCGGAGCCAAACACCACGCTCCCATAGTCTAATTTGGACTGTACCAGGGACACGTACAAACGGAGGAGTGTCCGCCTATCCGCGCCCCATGTAGTATGCGACAGATGTCCCAGCAAATCCAGGGTACGTCTCGCGGACTCGCGCAGCCGGCGAAGGTGGGGAACCCAGCTCAAACGGCTGTCGAAAACCATACCCAAGAAGCGTACTGATGGAACGAGGGCCAGAGGCTGACCCCCAAGTGTAAGGTTAAAGGCCGGGATGGCGCCGGATCCCCGTCTCCTCGACGGAAGGAAGGCCACACACGAAGTCTTCGGGGAAGACAGCGTAAGGCCCACCGACGACGCCCAGCGTTCAACCCGATTGACCGCGAGTTGGACTTGCCTCTCCACGAGGGGGGGACTCGTCCCGCGGCATAGACAGCCAGATCATCTGCGTAGATGGAACAGCGCACCGAGGGCGGAAGAGCTCCCGGTAGCGCCTTTTGGACGTCGAAAAAGACGGCCAGAACAAGATTCCGGCTGGAAAATGCCTCCCGCACATCATGGCCAAGGAGGAGAAGGGGGTCCAGAGTACCCCGAAATCGACGAAAGCCATACTGGGTCGGGGGGTATAACCCAAGCGACTCCAGTGTAAAGGAAAGTCGGACGGCCACCATCTTTTCAAGGAGCTTGCATAAGCAGCTCGTCAAGGCAATAGGCCGATAGCCCGCCACCTCCGCCGGATCCTTCCCCGGCTTAGGTATCGGGACCACAATCGCCTCCCTCCAACGGGAAGGGAACGACCCCTCAACCCACACCCGGTTGAAAAGATCCAGCAAGAAGTGCAGGGCCATCGGGTGCAGATTCCAAATAAAGTCATACGGAATGTCATCAGGGCCAGGGCGGAAGAACGACGGGTTGCCAAGGCAGCCCGAAGTTCCCGCATCGTAAAGAGATGGTTATAGGGCTCGTTCCCAGGGGCGGGACCGTGACCTCCGATAAAGGACGATCCGCAGCTGAAGGCGAACGGGAAACCGCAGCAAAAGCACCGGCCAGCCGATCGGCCACAGCAGCAGGATCCGAAAGGAAGCCGTCCCCGTCCCGAAGGACAGGGTAACTAGCAGGGACCGGCTTCCCCTCGATACTACGTACCTTCCGCCACACAGCAGCAGAAGGGTAGACGAGGAAATGCCGGACACAAAAGCACGCCAAGAGGCCCGACGGGCCAACTTGAGAGTCCGGCGGGCGAAAGCCTTCGCCCGCCGCATCTCAATCAAGTGGTCCGCGCGCCGGGTGCGGTGGAAGCGGCGCGTTGCCCTCTTCCTCTCGCACACCGCCTGGTGACATGCTGGAGTCCACCACGGGACGCTACGCGTCCGCGGGTTACCGGAAGATCGAGGAATACCGTCCTCCGCGACGCTCATCACCACCCGCTCGAAGAACTCCAAGCTCTCATCCACAGAGCCAAAGCTCACTACCGAACGGACAATGACGGAACGAGCTCTGAAAGATGGCCAGTCAGCCCGCGCAAGGCACCACCTCGGTCGAGACGAGACGCCCGGCTGCGGTCCGACCGGCTCAAGACAGACTGGGTAATGATCACTGCCATAAGAGTCCCCCCAACACCTTCCACGAAAAATCGAGTAAGGCATCGAGGGACACCAAGGAGAGATCAATACAGGTAGATGAACCCGTGGGTTCGTGGAAGTAGGTAGGTTCGCCGGAATTGAGGCACGCGAAGGAAAGGTAGGTCCTCCATTAAGGAGAGCAACATACCAGCAACATTAGTCGACTGGACATCTCCCCAAGCCGGGTCGCGACTGTTAAAGTCCCCGAGGAGGAGAAACGGTCGAGGCAGTTGCAACACCAACTCGCGAACCGCGTCGCGAGAAGGAGGGTCATGAGGAGGAATATAAATCGAGCAGGCAGTGTACTGGCGATCTAAAAAGAGCTGCACAGCCACAGCCTGCAAGGAAGTACGAAGAGGCACACCTCGCGAGGGTAATGAATGGTGTACATAAATCGCTGCACCCCGCCGGCGTGTGCGCTCATCCGGGGTGTAAGGAAAGCCAACATAGCCAGAGAGACGAGGGAGCCCACGCGCAGCCAGGATAGTCTCCTGGAGACAAACACAGGAAGGCCGCTCGCTCTCCAGCAGGGAGGCAAGGTTCTCCCAGTTAGCTAAAAGCCCCCTACAGTTCCAATGCAAAATGGAACTGTAAGGGGAAATGGCATTATAAAAAGTAGAGAAGGCAGAGAAATAGCCACGGACCAAACTGAGCAGCAAACTCAATGGTCCGTAACCAGGGACGGAATCGGCTTCCCGACTCACCCCGAACGGGAGGGGTAGGGGCCACCGACCCCGCAGCTGCTTCACCGGTTGCAGAACGAGAGGTAGAAAGTGGAACAGGGAGTTCAGAGGGGGCTCCCCTGAGGGGGGGGAGAGACGACGAGACGGGCCCAGCTGAAACCCCCGACTCCCACCAGAGGGGGGCCGGGAGAACCAGATGCTCTAGGGCTCGTCACACCAGACAAGTGCTGACGGGGAGGGGAGGAAAGGTCCACCACAGGTGGGAGAGGTAGATCCAGGAGAGAGACCCGACCACTCACAGCAGGAGCCGAAGGGAGAGAGACTCCATGAAGAAGGGCCAGGCTCCTCTCGACCAGGTCCACCATAGGAACCGAGTCAGTAATCGAGGGTGTCATGGGGCGGTGTACCTCAACCGACACCCGGACACTAGTCGGGGCACCGAGAGGCGACACCTCACCAGCCCTCCGTATAGGAGGGAGAGTCCCGAGCGGACCAGGAGCGGCGCGCCGCTTCCCTTCCGGTGAGGAATGGGAAGCAGGGCGAGCAGCGGTCATGATCGGGTCTGGAGGACTTCGACTCCGACCACTGCTACGCTTCCTCCTCCCCTTCGGGGCAGCACCTTCCCCACCCGAGAGACGAGTAGGCAAAGATCCAGACCCTAAGGCCAGAGAGGGAGAAGGGGCACCTGTAGGCAGGGAATCAGATGGGATGTCCGAAAGTGAGGCAGAGAGACATGAAGGTCCCGCGGCGCCAGGAGGACCACCAACCCCCGGAACTTCCAGGGGGGGCACCACTCCGGTAGGCGCCGGGGTAGCACGGGAGGGGCCGAGGACCCGCCAGGGCCAAGAGCCGCAGCATAGGACAACCCCCGCCGCGGCTCCCGGTCACGGACCCTATCGCGCGCCTCCCGCGCACTAAGGAATTCGGTAGTCCTTAAGGACCGCACCTCGAATTCAAACTTGAAAACGGGGCAGTCCCGAGAGGAGGAAGGGTGGGCCCCCGAGCAGTTCGAGCACGCGGGGGCTTCGTGCACGGGGTAGGGTGCGCAGGCCCACCGCAGCGGACACACAGCTTACCTCACGGCGGCACGCAGAGCTAACATGGCCGAACCGGTTGCAGCCAAAGCAGCGAACCGGGTCAGGCACATACGGTCGCACCGAAAACTCACACGACCGGCGATCACCCATGCCCCAGAACACCTGGGCCGGAGGCACAAGGGAGTCAAAGGTCAGGAGCAGACGAGCGGACGGGGTAAGAGCACCATCCCGGCGCGACGAAAAGCGGAAGACCTTCGTTACCCCCTGGGGGGCAAGATCCTCCTGCAACTCGCCAACCGGGATTGACAGCAGACGGGAAGCGAAAATGGTGCCCTGACAGCTATTCAATTGCGGATGGGGAGTCACAGAAACTCTGCAACCCAAAACATCCTGCAACTGTAGAAGGGACTCAGTCACCCGAAGAACGGGACTTCAAAAGAAGAGACCCATCCTTCAGAGGGCGGATATCATAACGACAGGGAACCCCACCGTCTTAAGCGCTGAAACACCCGTTCCGAGTTGCCCGGAAGGGAGCCAGCGGAAGGGCGGAGAACAAGGAACCTGTCCACGGACAGAAATTGACAGCAGGGACAGGTCCATGTGTAACGGTAACCGAGAGTGGGCGAGAGAACGAGGGCCGCGAAGACCCCGCCCTACGGCCACCACGAGTCCGGCCACGAGAGCCAGACGCCGCAGAGGACGAGAGGGGGCCATACGGCTTGAAGGTCAATCCAGCGGAGGCAGAGGCCGCTGAACGACCAGAAGTAGAAGTCTTATCCAAATCCAAGGGCGGCGGCCAGAGTCGTCAACAAGAGGGGATTAAGTTTGAAATTGAACCCATAAACAATAGCTTTACAAAAAAGACAGCCTCGGACCCAAGGCAATGCACCATCCGCCGCTGCATCCTTCAAGGCGCAGGCCCAACGTCCCGGGTAGCCCGCCCCCCAACCGACTGTCGTTTTAAAAACAGCAGATTGGCACTACGGAGATTTGTCCGTTAAGGGCCAGCAAAGACCCAATCCAGACGCAGCAGCGGTCCGGGCGCCCGTACCGTCCCCGGAGCACGGCTCAGCCACGGAGCGATGCCCCCCGGCGGGTGCACCCGATGACCCCAAGACTGCAAAATACAAACAGAGGGGGGGGGGATACTACAATTGACAGAGGCACAAGACCGAGTCAAGAAAAGAAATTCCGGGAAACGGAAAAAAAGGGGGAGCAAAAGAAAAGAGGGAAAAAAAAAAAAAAAAAAACGCAACTAGGTAACTCTTCGCCCACACCCGCGAGGAGTTGAGGAAACCCCAACAACCACGAGGTGTACGAGCCCCCTCGGCCCGGCAAGCCGGAGTACCTAATCGAGGGGTATATATATATATATATATATATATGATATATTATATATATACATCTTTGTTTTAGTTACTCACACGCTAAAAAATTTGCAGTATCAATGACCAATCCATGCAATTTTTTTAGTTTACAGTATTTATATTTGTTGAATATTCAAACTTCCGCTATTTGCCAAAAAGACGTTATCCTCAATTCAAAAACAGTCAAAAATTCGCCAACCCACGACTATAGAATTTTACCCACAACTTGGTCTTAAAACTCTCAGTTGTACTGTCTTTTGCACAATGAAAGCTCAAAAATGTTTCAGTATTCTCTATGTTAAATCCTGTCTGTTCACACACAGTAATGTAACTATCATTTTTGACTCAGTATTTTTCGCATGAAAAATGTGTGGTAAATCTATTCCTTTATCCAATTTAGTTTACACTTGCTGTAAATAAGGCTTTGTTAATACATGAATATTGGCTCTAGTAAATGTTTATGTATATACATACTCGTATGGTATATACACCTTTGTTTTAGTTACTCACACGCCCGCCCCCCACTTGACCAAATCCCGGGTACGCCCCTGTGTGTAGGTCCATTTATTTCACACTTTTACGATCACTACTAAATATATATAAAGCCAGTTTCCTAGAAGGATATGCGACACCTTTTATTGCAAAAGATTTCGACTTATGAATATTATACGTACATTTAAGTTGGGTTATGGGTATGGGGTCGTTCAAAAATTACGTAACGCTATTTTTGCTAAAACTTGACACCCCCACCTCCTTGTAACGTTCCGTAACGCTAAACCAGACATTCACTAAGATGTTATGTAACCCTTAATAAGGGGTGTCTGGTCTAACGTTACGGAACGTTTATATAAGGGGATAGGGGGTGTCACGTTTTAGCAAAACTAGCGTTATGTAATTTTTGAACGGCCCCTATGCTGTCAGACATTCCTCAAAGTGTACAAATTAAATTCTTGAATTTTTATGTAAATATAGCCTCGGATTCTCTCAGACCTCAGTCCGAATGATGCAAGTTTGCAGTTTGAACCAAACCAGTTTGTATGAAAAGTTAGTTGCAGAAATTAATTTATAGAAAGGGTTAATTAAGGAAGAAGATCGAAGGCCGAGATGCTGTAATTCAAAACAATGAAGCAGTTAAAGTTTTTCATCACTTGATTTATGACAATTGTGAGCAGAGCAGAAAAACACCAGTTTTTCTGTTCACAATTGTCATAATATAACTCATAATTTAAGGAATATAGAGAAAAAGGTGTTTAGACAAAAAGATAGGCAAAATTCCATAGATTAAAAATGATAAGTGTTTTTTTTTTCATGAAACTGTTTCGTTTTGCACAAAATGCATAAAACCAGTTTTTTTTAAGAATTTCCAGTGTCACCCCTCGAGCCAAAGTCACCCCCATATTACGGTAATCATCTCGGAAAGTAATGTCACTCTTTGAACCAAAGTCACCCCATATTACGGTATTAATACATTTTGGAAAGGGTTTTTTTATTGACTTCAGAGAAGGTAGAATATTGAAATACGCATCTACTATTGACCTTAGAAATATTTTCGCGAGTACATTTTCGCTTTTGAAGATATTAACACCAAAACTACATCACTCACCACCGCTATAAGAATGAGAAGACGACCCGGGAGGATTCTGGTGATGGCTTTGGCGAGTGCCTTCGACTCTCCTGGTTGTGACGTTTTGAACTGTTTTCTGCTCATCACCTTCCCCACGAACGGGTGAATCACCAAAAAGTGAAAGCCTCCATGACTTGGTTCTCCATTTATAATCTCTCCCACCTTCTCGTATATCTATAACAGAAAGAAGAATGACATTACGCTGATCTCTTAACTCTCTGTTTCCAGTGTAGCTCGTGTGCTCATATTTTTGGAATGGATTTATTTCCACTGGTCTCGCAACACGGTACTGTACATTCCGTTCTTTTTAGTTGCAAGTTACGTTTGTACCCATATCATACAGAAAGATCTGATGAAAATAGGATGTTCTGAATTTCACTCTTTTAAATTCTGCATCTTCACACAACACACAACACACAACACACACACACAAAGATGGTCAATGGGTTTAAATAGTATGGGTTAGTTTTTCATTATGCTGCAAATGTTTAAATGGCAATTTAACGACAAATAAAGCTTGAAAGTTCAAAGCACCATTTGTGGAAGAGTGTGGTACAAAATTCAGAATTGGCGAAATGTTGAAAAATAAACAAAAAAGCAAAACTGGATGGTGTAACCGTCATTAAAGTTACTTGTTACTATAATAAATAAGGCTATTATTTAAGACGAACTTAGTCACATGTGAATATTATTGTCAATAATATTATCATAATTTTTTTTTTTTTCTATTTTGATGTAATTGTTGTATGATTGGATGATTTCGTGTTGGTAAGTTTGTTGCAGGATAATAATGATGGTTTCCTCAACTGGAATTTTGATAAGGTGCTTTTCTACATCGAGAGAAACTAAAGTTTGGTATTCTAGCGTTTTGACGTCTGGTTTTCTTATAAATAATTTATCCATGACGTCACTAAGTTTTTAAATTATTTTTAAGTGATAATGAGTTACTTTTTAGAATTTCAGACCTCAGGATAAGAACACAAACCTCCCCCCTCTTTATTAACGAAGCAATTGGTGAAACTCTCCATGTTATTCTGCAGCAAATGTACGGACACGAAGACATCAAACCAGCAATCACCCCAAGGGAAGGATATGAAAAATCTGCTCCAACTTTGCACCACACATCTACTATCATTATAACATTATCGATTATACACAATCGTTATGCCAATTTTTAACTATTTCTTACCAAGATGGAGTCCCGAAATACTTGAATTCTTTGTTTTTCGAATTTTAACTTAAGTTGAAAATAATTTCTTGATAATTCTGAAATCAATTTAAACATTATAAAATTATTTATGTTCATTCCTGACATTATTCTTTGTAAAATTCCATATTTGTCAATACAGTAGACAACATCTAACTAAGTTAAGATTTTTGGCTGGACCACAGCCATTTTTAGACTGAAGAAGTTTCATCTCAGCATTGAGTGGTTGAAGGATGTTAAACTGATCAACCAACCAACGAAGATTGTGAATATCAACCAATCAATCCAGTCCATTTATATTTCCATTTACTTTTACAATCAAATAAAATTATGTAAAATGTTAGTTCGTAGGATTATTTAACCTCCTTCGCAACATCTAAGGTCATATAACAGAGGGGACCTACAGATTTACGTGGGATCCAAACTACGGGTCACTATATAATCTGGACGCATAGGACGGCTTCCCATCCAACTGGGATAAAAGAGAAGCGGTATTCCGACACTGACTACGACGTAGGCCAATTACATTAAAAAAATTTCATCGCAAACAATACTCTTCATGGTTAAAATATTATGTTATTGCCATAAAATATCAAGATTTTGGCACTATTTTGCGCACAAATTAAGATGTTGGCACCTAATCTTTTTCAGTAAAATATTCACTTAGGTCATACCATGAAATTCCCTGTTGTATCTTTCTTTGTCGTCGGGTACAAGAAATCTGTCATCTGAAAATTAAAGGAATTTTAGTATTCATTTAATAATTAGAAATCATTGGCTATAATGTTTCTGACTAACCAGTCAAACAGTCGAGTCGGGGTTCGAGTTACCTCAAAGGTAACACAATTATTTATTTCCTCAGTAGCTGAACCCGCCATATTGTATACCTTTCAACCTTTTAAATGTTCCGTGCGATGATTCCTCATTTCACGAAGATCAAGCTTGTCGCCCCTCCTCTCATATATATATATATATATATATATATATATATATATATATATATATATATATATACAGTACTGTGCAAAAGTCAGAGAGCACTGTCGATCTGATAACTATTAGATAATCTGTTGTATGAAAATTGGTTTTGATACTAAAATACATATTAACTAGAACCTCTGGTTCATATTAACGTATAACTAAGTTATTACTTAAGTGTATAAAGTTGTATAAGCTGGATGACCCTCTAGTCTGCATAAATTGGACTTGAGGGTTGATTCATTATATTACTTATAACGCATGTGTTTAAAGATCTAGCGAACTATCACTGATGGATCTGCAGTAAATGCTCCTAAGCTATTGTTATATCAGTATTTACAATTAAAAGTATTGACATATTCACTTAAATTCTGAAAAACAAATTTATCCAAAACGTTTCTCATTATAATCGTAATTCATGCTGTTTTTTTTCTTTCACAGGCTTAAGAAATGACAAAAAGTACAGTTTCTGATGAGATTAGATATAAAATAATACATTTGCATGGTGAGGGACTGAGTCAAAGAAAAATAAGTGAATCTACAGGCGTTTCCAAAACTGGTGTACAAAAAATCTTGGCTCGTCACAGATCACATGGGACCCCAGCTGATCGTTCTTGATCAGGAAGGCCCTCTAAGCTTTCTCCATCTGATCTACAATATCTGAAGATTACTTCCCTTCGAGACAGACACAAATCCAGCACTTCACTCGCAGCGGATCTCGAAAAAACAACGGGTGTCTCAGTTGATCCTTCTACTGTACGAAGGAAGCTTAATTCAGTAGGTCTCAGATGTCCAATACTTGTTTTCCAAAGCACATTTTCTTATCTTCTCTTTATTTCCATTCCTTAAAAGTGGCTTTTTTGCTGCAACACATCTTTTAAGACCTACTGAGTTAAGTTTCCTTCAGACAATAAAGGGATCAACTGAGACACCTATTGTTTTTTCGAGATCTGCTGCGAGTGAAGTGCTGGATTTGCGTCTGTCTTGAAGGGAAGTAATCTTTAGATATTGTAGATCAGATGGAGAAAGCTTAGAGGGCCTCTCTGATCTAGGACGATCAGCTGGGGTCCCATTTGATCTGTGACGAACCAAGATTTTTTGTACACCAGTTTTGGAAACGCCTGTAGATTCACTTTTTTTTCTTTGACTCAGTCCCTCACCATGCAAATGTATTATTTTATATCTAATCTCATCAGAAATTGTACTTTTTGTCATTTCTTAAGCCTGTGAAAGAAAAAAAACAGCATGAATTAGGATTATAATGAGAAACATTTTGGAAATTTGTTTTGCAGAATTTAAGTGAATATGTCAATACTTTTAATTGTAAATATTGATAACAATAGCTTCGGAGCATTTACGCAGATCCATCATTAATAGTTCGCTAGATTTTTAAACACATGTGTTATAAGTAATATAATGAATCAACCCTCAAGTCCAATTTATACAGACTAAAAGGTCATCCAGCTTATACAACTTTATACACTTAAGTAATAACTTAGTTATACGTTAATATGAACCAGAGATTCTAGTTAATATGTATTTTAGTATCAAAACCAATTTTCATACAACAGATTATCTAATAGTTATCAGATCGACAGTGCTCTCTGACTTTTGCACAGTACTGTATATACAGGGTGTTTATAAAGTCCTTATTTATTTCGTTGAATTAACGGTTTTTATTTATTTTTGTTGCAGAACCCTATGAAAATGAATGTACAAGAACGGGTGATAGTGGTGACACTTCGGATTAAAGGAAAGAAATACAAAGAAATTAGAGAGAGGTTTGAAAGAACATTTCACAAGCAAGGTCCTACAGACAAGACAATTCGTGGTTTGCTTAATAAATTTAAAAGAACGGGATCTGTTCATGATGAGTCAAGATCTGGACGTTCAAGTGTCTCTGAGCATGCTGTAAATGCGGTACATAATGTTATCGATGAACATCCAAGCGTGTCAATTCGCACCACATCACGTAGACTCGGGATACCCAAATCAACTGTCCACAAAATTTTTAAATCGACGTTGAAGAAAAGAAGTTATCACATTCAGGTGCTTCAAGACTTACATGAAGAGGATTATTCAAAGCGAAGTGCAATGTGTGCCGATCTTGTTGAACATATTCAGAATGAAAATTTAATGAACCACATTCTCTTCGGTGATGAAGCAACTTTCTACACGTGTGGAGAGGTTAATCGTCATAACTGCCGCATATGGGCTAATGAAAAGCCAGTTGATTTCTATCAATGGGAACGAGATTCTCCTAAAGTTACTGTCTGGTTAGGTATGACCAAATCTAAGATTTATGGGCCCTTTATCTTTGCTGAAGCTACAGATACAGGGCTTATTTATCTAGACATGCTTCAGCAATTCCTGGAACCCCAGCTTCATTCAGATGGCATTTTAAACACCGTCGTCTTTCAACAAGATGGGGCACCTTGTCATTACGCAAACATTGTTCGGGAGTACCTAAATGAACGATTTCAAAATCGGTGGATCGGACGTGGAGGCAACAGGCCCTGGGCGCTCGATCTCCTGACCTAACGCCCTTGGATTTCTTTGCATGGGGCTTTACAAATCAAACGTCTATCAAACGAGGGTTACAGATCCGCAAGATTTACGTGCTCATATCGTAACAGCAGTTACAAAAATATCCCCTGTCATGCTCCAAAATGTGCTCCGCAATGCTGCTGACAGATTCGAACTCTGTAGAGATACTGATGGTGCTCATGTAGAATCATATGCTTCATTCATTCATTCATCGTGTTCTGCCTATCAGGCAGGTCCAACTCATGTGTCCCGCCAAAGTGTTTTATCCTGAGCTATCCTTTTCATTTCATGGTAGCTCCTGCCTACCTTCAAATCATTCAGCATTGCTTTCCTTTTCCTCCCCCTCGGCCTTCTACCTTCATATCTACCCTCTATCACCTCCTTCAACAATCCTTCTCCTCTCAACACATGTTCGATCCATTTCTTCTGTCTTTCTCTTATCACCTTAATGAGTCTTCTTTCCTCCCTCACCTGTTGCAGTCAGGGCCTATCAGAGGGGGGGCTAGGAGGGCCATTTAGCTTGGGCCTCAAGCTTAAGGGGGCCTCAAATTTAGAAACTTTCAGGTTTGAATATAATGTTTTGCAGTGAAAGTAATAATTAGGTTTAGCTATGGGCCTCAAAAGCTGGAAGTGGCCCGGGCCTCTCTCGACCTCTGAGAGGGCCTGGTTGCAGTACTTCCTTATTACTTTGGTGTTCCCTCCAGCTTATCTTTAGCATTCCTCTCCAAATCCACATTTCAAAACTTTCCAGGAGTTTCTTTTCAGTTGTTTTCAGTGTCCATGTTTCTGCTCCATACAGTACCACACTCCATATCAAGCTTTTTACTAACCTTTTCTTCAGCTTCAAGTTGAGTTTACCTGTAAGTAGTCTTTTCTGTCTCTCAAAAGCTACCTTACCCATACCAATTCTAGATCTTACTTCCTTATTGCAATCTCCATTGTTGGTTAATAAACTTCCCAGATATTTAAACTGCTCAGCTTCTTCTAAGATCCGATTTCCTATTGTTAGGTTCATTTGTGCTCCTTTCCTTCTCGCAACTTTCATTACCTTTGTCTTGGTCTCATTAATTCTCATTCCGAATTCTTCCGCCGTTGTTGTCAAGCTATTGACCATTCTTTGCCGTCCTTCCTCAGTACTACAAACAAATGCCTTGTCATCCGCAAACCTTACAGATTTTACCAATTTACCTCCCACTCTGATTCCCTCTTCCAGATCTGACTAAGAGTGCTTCTATTGTCATTGCTTCCGCATAGATGTCAAATAACATGCTTAAGTATTCATTAAATGTATGCCTTCTATTATATTATTAAATTTTACCCTTTCTGCTACGTTTTCACTGAAATACCATTACCATTATTGGAAAGAATTCAGCAAGAGGTGGAATTCCTTTTGAAATTTATAAAAAATAAAAATTAAGATGCGATATCAATCTTCACTGTTTTGGCTATTTTTTCTTTTTATAACCATTAACTGAAGTGCATAATTTTGACGTGATCTTTGAATCTAAACTAGGACTGGACTTTAATCCCTTTCTAGGGAACGCTAATGATGTTTATAAAGGGTTGGGAACTTGGCTGGAAGCCTATTTACTTCACCTCCTAAAACAACCCTCAATACTCGGAGAACCTTATACAGGAAAAGTCTGTGGTGATGTATCGGAGACTATTCTTCTCTCGAATACGGGTTGACCTTTAAGTTAGCCCACGTGACAACATTGGCATTGTGCCAAACTCATTTTGAATGAAATTTTAATCCCAGGAAGAGACGCATCCGTACGCGTGCCATCCAAATAAGTATAATTATCAATATTATTTTACTCACCCGCTAATTTCTTCCAAAATACCGCCATTGGCTCTCTTCCCTTCATTTTCGTGTTGTTCATCGTAGATTTGGAATTTATTTTTTTTTTAAATAAACCATTTTTCAGTTGAATTTCAAGATTTTTTCTTAATCCCGATGCGAAATTGGTGGAAAAATAAACCATTAAAATAATGTTAATCATTAATAAATTTATTTTCCGCATATTTTCAGATAATTTTAGTATTTGTTATAAAGTTTTAAAGTGCTTTGAACTAAAATTTACTCATTCCATATAAATTAGGCGTTAAAATTAACTGGTCTCACTTAACACTTAAACATATTCAACTGTGAGGGTTAAAAAAACCGTAAAAAAATCATACGAAGAAATTGATTTACTAAATAATAATATAAAGCCTTAAAACGCACAAAGAAGTTATACATGCTGTAACCTCATTATGCCAAAGAGCGATGTAACAAATTACTTCTGGACGCAAACATTACTAATTATGATGAATAAAAACGGTCTTTACGCTATCATAGATGTAAAGAAACCAAAAAACAATAAACTATTATTCGTTTTTAATATTACTTTGATTAATTATTATTATTATTAATATTTTTCATAAAAATTACTTGTGATTCACAAACGCCACTCACAAACTAAATCATTTGAGGAAAATTCATTTTAAAACTTTCTTCCCGCTTCTAAAAACAAGGAAGGAAAATTCAGCTCAAAAATATTGTATTTTGGCTCATTATTTTTACTTTTTCGACGATTTCGTATACATAAATGTATATATCGTGAGTTTAAAGTCTAATAATATATATATATATATATATATAATTCAGTTTTTAATCATATACAGTATATATATACGTATACACAGTGTGTTCGAAAAGTCTCTCCGCAGTGCTATGTGAAACGCAGAGAAAAGTGAAAAACTACAATGTTTTCATTCAACCATGATTTAGTGATTTTATTACATAACCTTTTGATTTTACAGCATGTGTTCAAAGTGTTTTCCACCATTTTGCAGGCACAGAGCAACTCGTCTACACTTGTTGTCGAACACTTTTTTTAAAGTGTTGACTGCGGAGAGACTTTTCGAACGCACTGTACATATTATACGTTTTTAATTATATATATATATATATATATATATATATATATAATATAATATATATATATATATATATTATATATATATATGACCCGAAAGAAATAAGTGAACTGCTTAGGGAACAATTTAAATCTGTGTTTAGCACCCCTAAGTCCGAGATGGAAGTGGAAAACCCAGACGAGTTTTTCGACATTGAAACAGATCAACCAAGAACAAATCCCGGCACAAACCTATTAATGGACTTCGAGTTCACGGAAGGAGATGTAATTACGGCCTTATCACAGATGCGAGACAATTCAGCGCCAGGTCCAGACACATGGAGTGCCACATTTCTGAAGAAATGCAAAGAGAGTATTACAAAACCGCTATACTTACTATGGAGGAAATCACTCGACACAGGACAAATTCCACTCCCCTTAAAGAACGCGAATATTGCCCCCCTATTTAAAGGTGGTAACAGAGCAATGCCCAAAAATTATCGGCCAGTGGCTCTCACCTCACACCTTATAAAGTGTTTTGAACGCATAATTAGAGCCAAAATTACCTACTACCTACAAGAAAAAGACTTATACAACCCAAATCAACATGGCTTCAGGGCGGGTAGATCGTGCCTGTCACAGCTACTAGACCACCAGGAGAAAATATTAGGAACATTGTGTCGAGGACAAAACATTGATGTAATATATACTGATTTTGCTAAAGCCTTCGATAAATGTGACCATGGAATCATAGCACACAAACTTAAGGATACAGGAATTACTGGAAAGCTAGGAAGGTGGATATTTAATTTCTTGACGCAAAGAACGCAAAGAGTGGTGGTAAACGGAGTTAAATCGGAAGTCTCGGAAGTCGTGAGCTCTGTCCCACAAGGGACAGTATTAGCTCCCTTGCTGTTCATAATAATGATTGCAGATATTGATGCAGATATTAAGGAATGTTGTATCATGCTTCGCAGATGACACGAAGATATGTAAGGAAATATTGAACGAAGATGACATAAGAAAACTACAAAACGACATTGAAACATTATTCCAGTGGGCAGAAGACAACAATATGAAGTTCAACGAAGAAAAATTCCAACTTCTAAGATATGGTAATAACAAAGAGCTACAGAAAAAAGGGTACAAAACTCCGCAAGCCAAACAGATAACACCAAATCCACAAGTCAGGGATCTTGGAGTAATAATGTCGTCGGATTCAGAATTCAGAGAGCACTATAAAATCAAAATCACAACGGCTAGAAAAATAATGGGAATCATCTGGAGGAGCTTCCGCAGCAGAAAAGCAAACATCATGCTCAAATTATGGAAGAGTCTAGTCCTACCAATAATTGAGTATTGCTCAGTACTCACAAGCCCACACAGAAAAAGAGACATTGCGAGCATTGAAGCTATACAAAGGACTTTTACGTCTAAGATAGAGGAAACGGAAGGTGAAGACTACTGGTCTCGACTACAATCCCTGGAACTCTACTCTCTTGAAAGAAGGCGAGAGCGGTACACAATAATATACATATGGAACATACTTGAGGACTCTGTCCCTAACCTCAGAAATGAAATAGAAACAAACTGGAATGAGAGAAGAGGCAGATTTTGTACGGTCCCAGCTGCGGTGGGACAAGGAGCCATGAAAACGAGGACGGAAAATACCCTCAGAATACGGGGCCCAAAGCTTTTCAATGTCCTTCCAAAAGAAGTGAGGAATCTCCAGCACACCAACCTGAATAACTTCAAGAACCAGCTGGACAGATTTTTGTGCAAAGTCCCTGACCAGCCATGCGTGGCTGGCTACGAGGGCAGGAGGCGATCAGAGAGCAATTCCCTCCTTCACCAAGTCCCGCAAATGAGGCGGGATGCTGCAGAGGGGTCGACCGCAGGTCGATCCTGAACCGTCGTTCAAACTCAACAAAAGTAAACAAAAGTAAGTAATATATGGGATGAATTTCACACTTAAACACATGACATGAATGAATGATGCAAACCCACAAGTAAAAAGAAAAAATTATTCCAAGGCCTTTCGTGTATTCAGCAGTACACCTCGTCAGGGAATGACGAGGTGTACTGCTGAATACACGAAAGGCCTTGGAATCATTTTTGCTTTTTCCTTGTGGGTTTGCATCATATATATACACACCTTGGTTACCTTGGTTTAGCTTCCCCCGTAAGTGTTCATTCTGATGAAGGTCAAGCTTGTCACTCTACCTTGAACCTATAGTTTAACGTGAAATCCGAACCACGCCCCCACCAGCCCAGCGTCTTAACCACTAGACTACCTAGGATACCCATTTATCTACCAACCAATTTTTTTTTATTGCATGGAAGGATGAACAGCTGGGTTTTGCTGCGCGCCGCCTGCCGTCACCAAGTCTCGATCCCGAGGCCGATGGATTCGTGGTCAGCGACGGTAACCACTACACCACCGAGGTGCTACAGATAATGAATAGTAATGGTTATAAATAAATTCATCTCTCAATAAATAAGGTGGGAGTGGAGACACGCAAGATCACGTGATTTATTCGATGTGAGAACATTTCAAAGAGTAATTTTAGCGAAAAAAGTTATTAAGGGCACTTTAAAATTATCAAATGAATAAATATTAATTAATTCATATGAAGTATTTATTATTATTATTATCATTATTATTATTATTATAGAAAATACTTCAACATAATATAATTCGGAAAATACCCAATTTGTATAATAAGGCTAATCCTCTCTTTACTAACTCGGAACACTAACAGAGCGCGTAAACATACTCGCACTTAGACAAAGCTACGTTGTAACATTACAGTATAGCATAACTTCGCATCTGTGACATCGGGACGTTTGTCCTGCTGTATTTGGGTTCTATCATGTCTAACTACTGTAAAAAGTAACTATAAGAGGGTTTTTTGCTGTCAGAACACGCCGGAACGGTGTTCTGGTACCTTTTATTGTCAACATGCAGAAGAAAGTTTCATGTTTTTATTTCCATTCCGATTTGGTTCTTTTTTAAGGGTGGGTGGGGGTGCGGGGTGCTACATAACAAAATTTTTAAAAAGGGAAAGACGACATTTTATGGATTTGGATGGTCATAGGGTGGAATGGAGTAACAAATGGTAAAGTTGTAGGAAATTTAGAGCAGAGTTCCGGAACCTTTCTTTTCAGGAAAAAAAACTGACTAAAAGTTCATAACTTAAATACCAGTGTTGGGAGTAGCGGTAGCGGTAGCACCGCTGCTTTCGAGGAAAAGTAGCGAAAGCAGTAGGGGCGCTATATTTTAGTAGGAATTCCAACCGCTACTCGCTACTTTTAAAATGAATAAAAACCATTTTTGTTCTTATAGTTTACAAGGTAATAATATTACAATAAATAAAAGCAATGAAAAATTAAATTTGGGCTACTAACAACGACGTGGTGGTACTTGGAAGTCTGCTTGCGTTATGAGCTGGAATGGGTTATATTTAGCTTGGTCAGCATTGAGATCCTGATGCTGCCGCATACATGTAATCACACTTATTTTATTATAAATATTTAATGCGTATTTGACTGTTTTTATTATTTTCAGTAGGGTGTGGTCAAAAAGTAGCATTAAATAGTCCAGTTCTACTCGTAGCACTAATTCCTACATTATTAGCAATCAAATAAAGGAACTGTGAATTGAATCAACGCAATATTTATTATCCCACCACTATAGAAGATGTAACGAGATATTAGTTTCTTCCTTTTGCCTGCTTTATTCATGTCCTATTATTATACAGTATACACCTTTTTAGCCTCGCACAGCTGCTCAGTAACTGAAGGCAACAACTTAGCTACTAAATTTGTGATTTACAGATATGTGTTTTCTAATACTTGGACAAATTACACATACGTATTGGGGAATTATTATTCAATTTTGAATGCTTTTCAAAAGTAGCGGTAGTGGGCTACTTTTACAAATGCGGAGCTGTAGCGGTAGCGCCGCTATTTTCAGGAGGTAGCGCGCACAACACTGTTAAATACAAAATCCTCACTTTCATGAAACAACGTCAGAAAATAAAGAAAAAAAAGTCTTTGAAAATATTAAAACAAGCATCTAATTATAGCTTACATACAAATAATATATATATGGCTTACATACAAATAATAATAATAATAATAATAATAATAATATAATATATATATATATATATATATATATATATATATATATATATATATATATATAGCGGATCGACAAGAAATAGCCCAACAAATAGACAGACAAATCCTTTCCTTCCACGCTATCATCAAAGAGTCTTGGAAAACACACGTGGTAAAAGAGTCAAACAATGGAAACGTCTGTTCCTTCCCAAAAGGCGCGAACGCAAGATCTTCAACAAAAGGACGCGCGGACAAGGCGTCTTAAGATTTGGCGCGAAGTCCTACGTCACAGGAACTACGTATAAAAGCGAGCTTCCACTCGCATTCATTCTCACTCACTCACACAGACACTCGCTTTCTACCTCGTCGAGCAGATCTTATCACGTCAACCGCCCTCCGGTTATACGCCGGAGGAGCGGCCTGCTACTCTCTTCAAGGCCTACGATTTATCATCAAGTAAGACCTTCTACAGACCGCCTGCAGAAGCAATCCTTCGAAGCTCAACCAGAATCACTTCGGGCCTACGGTTTACAAGGTCAACCTTCAAGTTTCTCTACCGTTCCTCGATATATATTCAGCACCTCAGGCCTACGCCTGTAAGATCATTTAATAGGCCATCCTGCACCTCGAGAAGTAACATCACTTCCGGCCTACGTTCTACAAGCCTACAGCAAGCATCTTCTTTGCAAGAGGCCTAATCCACGACACGACCAACGCGTGAGCGACCAGCTTCCAGAGGACGATCAACGACACTTCGAGCCTACGGTAATAGGTTCCTTTTCAACACTCCTTCAACAGCGGTTTCATCGCCCCGGTAAGCTAAGTACATCATATTCTAAGTACTCTTGTGAAGCCTACATTAACCTACCGCCGAACGGTAGACTATACCCCAAGTGTAATTAAGCGTTCCAACTGACTCTCGTGAAAGAACGCAGTAGGCCTGTTATCCAATTCAAGTGTCATTTCAATACCGTAATTCCGCGTATCATCCGTTATGTTCAATTCATATATTTATGTGATAACTAAGTATTCTTTTGGCGTAATCACTTAATATCATATAATGGTCTTATATATAAATGATATTTGTGTAATCATTGTCAAGCATTTCAATCCATTATTATTAGGCCGCATCAATTATTCTATGTGCATCCATGCAATCATTTAGCCTACTTAATCAATGTCACGTATTCTATTCAGTGTACCAAACGCACGTGCATTCTTTGTCATTACTAGGCCCATTCAATCATCTAGCCTACTTAATCAGAGTGTCATGTTTTCCATTCAATGTACCAAACGCACGTGCATTCTTTATATCATTTACTAGGCCCATTGAATGTTCTATGTTGTATGCCATTTACATACCATCAATGAGTATATTACTTATTACGTGTCAATTAAGCTATTAACATTTCAACTAGTTAGCTAAGTTTGTGTCATAAGCATAACGTAAAACTATCAATTAATTACTGTCAATTCTTTGTTATACCACAATGAATAAATAACGGCTTTATTTTTATAATAAAATACAAAACTATAAGGTGTCTTTTATAACCTTACTATTAATTTGCTTGGGTGTAATCCAAGCTGGTGACCCTCGCTGCCATTCCGGTCGCTTCCAATAGTATGGTGGTCTACTCCAAATAGCTACTTTTCAATTGGTGATACTTTACTTCATAAATTATTAACCCAGCCTTTCATTAATAAGCAATCAGTCATAACATACAATCAAATCATTATCACCTTAAACGGCTAAAACTAGGTCCACTATAAATTGATGTAACCCTGGAGTGACTCGAACTTATTTTACGTTATTTATTCACAGTGATCCTTGTGCTTAGCTATTACTGACCATTTCATTTTCTGCAGCCATATCAAATAATTTCTATGTACATACGGTATTCATAAATTCAGTGAAATTAACTAGGCCTACTTGCAAACAGTGATATTCGTTTCGCGCGGTACTTTATTAACTAATGCCTTACTGCCTCGCGGTCATGTGCCGTCGCACAAACACCGCAACTTTCAAATTCCCTAGTGCGTCCCCCTGAGTCGAGTCTCACTGCCTCTTGACGGCAGGGGCGCGGCGACCCCTTGGAGAAGCCACCACTGGCATTGGGTCCTGCTCCGTCGTCAAACGGATCGTGGAGAGACTCACCGAACTCACCCCCCCACCCCCCAGCGCTGCAGTCAGTCCCAAATTCGTTTCAAACAGCGCATTCTTTCGTCACCACCTCGTCCAAAAATATTCAACGGTCCCGTCTCGGCCGTTGTACGGTAAATCATTTGGCGATAAATCTGGTGACGCGCCCTATTGCACTAGCGAATTTTTCCTCAAGCACGACGGGTTTCCCTTCCCCATCCTTACGGGAAGGCCTAAAAAGAAAGCATTCTTCGAGTAAACAAGCAGAGCGCACACATGCATCCATGCAACAAAAGGGCCGTACTGCAAAACAGACACTTCAGGCACAGGGTTGGCGATCCCCTGCCTTCATCAGCTGTCTCTTTGCATCATTCCGTGGATTACTACTGCTGCTCGTGTACTTGAACGACGTTTCTTTTTCTCCCCTTCGGCAGGAGCGACTTCGACGACGACAGCCACACGACGAGTTACGGGCACAGCATACGAACTCAAACACAGTTCCCCCTACCCCTCTCGTTTCCTCCGTCCGCTCTTCATTGCTCCGCATTCCTGCCGAAGCCCAACCCCTGCGGCAGGAGCGACCTCAACGAGAACAGCCACGCGACGAGTTATGGGCACAGCATTCGAACTCAAACACAGTTCCCCCTGCCCCTCTCGTTTCCTCCGTTCGCTCCTCACTGCCCCGCATTCCTGCCGTACCCCAACCCCATCCCCTGCGGAACCCCCACCCCATACAGCAGCGCCCCCTCTTCCGACCATCTCCCCGTCCCGAGACGACCTTCACTCCTTCCTGCGTCAGGAATTCCACGACATCCCATGCCAAGCGTCAAATCTCGGAGTGGCCCCATCAGGTCACCCGACAGAATGATATTTCTTCTTAGTATCGTTCCTTCGTCTCTGAGAGGGAACTATTGTAGCGGATCGACAAGAAATAGCCCAACAAATAGACAGATAAATCCTTTCCTTCCACGCTATCATCAAAGAGTCTTGGAAAACACACGTGGGCAAAGAGTCAAACAATGGAAACGTCTGTTCCTTCCCAAAAGGCACGAACGCAAGATCTTCAACAAAAGGACGCGCGGACAAGGCGTATAAAAGCGAGCTTCCACTTGCATTCATTCTCACTCACTCACACAGACACTCGCTTTCTACCTCGTCGAGCAGATCTCATCACGTCAACCGCCCTCCGGTTTCCCGCCGGAGGAGCGGCCTGCTACGCTCTTCAAGGCCTACGATTTATCATCAAGTAAGACCTTCTACAGACCGCCTGCAGAAGCAATCCTTCGAAGCCCAACCAGAATCACTTCGGGCCTACGGTTTACAAGGTCAGCCTTCAAGTTTCTCTACCGTTCCTCGATATATATTCAGCACCTCAGGCCTACGCCTGTAAGATCATTTAATAGGCCATCCTGCACCTCGAGAAGTAACATCACTTCTGGCCTACGTTCTACAAGCCTACAGCAAGCATCTTCTTCGCAAGAGGCCTAACCCACGACACGACCAACGCGTGAGCGACCAGGTTCCAGAGGACGATCAACGACACTTCGAGCCTACGGTAATAGGTTCCTTTTCAACACTGCTTCAACAGCGGTTTCATCGTCCCGGTAAGCTAAGTACATCATATTCTAAGTACTCTTGTGAAGCCTACATTAACCTACCGCCGAACGGTAGACTATACCCAGTGATGGGCAGTATCTAGATACATGTATCGCCGATACGTATCGATCGATACTTTTGTATCGGTATCGGTATCGCTTTAGCTACTTGACAAAAGTATCGATTTATCGGTATCGCTAAGGTCAATTTTCTTAAATGTATCGAAAAAATCGATACTTCGATACATTAATAAGAATTTTTAAATATTTAAATAGATGTTATAATATGACACTACTGAGTTATATTTATGACTATACATAAATAATAATATTATTAAATATTTATTTAATGACAGTACTACTCTACTGGTCACGTCACACAGTACGGCGCAACGTTTAAACACGTTTGTACTTGTTTTATTGAGATTAATTAACCATAATATAGAAACGCTCATATAATATAGAAACGCTCATTGGTGTTGCAACACTATTGGCCACGCCCACTCGGTGTTGAGTTTAAACAGGTTCATACTTGTAACGCAGCGATTCCTCTTGGTCCCCCGAGCCCGAGGCATTTCTTATCAATCAGTCACTCATTAAGTAGACGTCACGCCGAGTAGTTGTGCGATAATGAGTGAAGATATTAATAGTAACCCAAGATTCCACTGAGATGGAAGTTTTACAGTATCTGGGTGACGGAAATCATTCTCTCCAATCTCTGAGGCAGTACCCAGGAATTCTACGGGTCTTCCTGAAGTATAACACACCACTACCATCCTCTGCTCCTGTAGAACGGTTGTTTAGTTTGGCTGGTCACATTCACGCTCCGAAAAGGAATAGACTGTCTGACCAGATGTTTAGCCAGCTGGTATTTTTGAAGGGTAATAGTAATTACTTTTAATTGTTAGTGTAATATTTTCAGTCATTCATGTATCCTACAAAATTAAAACATACTTTCATTAAATAAAGCAATTGTTTTTATTTACATCTATAAAACCCATTAAAATGTTGATTTTACTTACAGTGCGTACAAATTACTAGTATAAACAATAATATCTAATACCTACATATTAAATGAATAATTATAAAAATGTACCGGCGATGCATGTATCGGTATCGGTATCGCTTAAGACATCTAGAAACTATCGGCGTATCATATTAAATGAATAATTATAAAAATGTACCGGCGATGCATGTATCGGTATCGGTATCGCTTAAGACATCTAGAAACTATCGGCGTATCATATTAAATGAATAATTATAAAAATGTACCGGCGATGCATGTATCGGTATCGGTATCGCTTAAGACATCTAGAAACTATCGGCGTATCGGTATCGCCTAAGACGTTCTTCATGTATCGATGTATCGGTATCGCTTTAGCGATTTTCATGTATCGATGTATCGTGAAAGAACGCAGTAGGCCTGTTATCCAATTCAAGTGTCATTTCAATACCGTAATTCCGCGTATCATCCGTTATGTTCAATTCATATATTTATGTGATAACTAAGTATTCTTTTGGCGTAATCACTTAACATCATATAATGGTCTTATATATAAATGATATTTGTGTAATCATTGTCAAGCATTTCAATCCATTATTATTAGGCCGCATCAATTATTCTATGTGCATCCATGCAATCATTTAGCCTACTTAATCAATGTCACGTATTCTATTCAGTGTACCAAACGCACGTGCATTCTTTATATCATTTACTAGGCCCATTCAGTGTTCTATGTTGCATGCCATTTACATACCATCAATGAGTATATTACTTATTACATGTCAATTAAGCTATTAACATTTCAACTAGTTAGCTAAGTTTGTGTCATAAGTATAACGTAAAACTATCAATTAATTACTGTCAATTCTTTGTTATACCACAGTGAATAAATAACGGCTTTATTTTCATAATAAAATACAAAACTATAAGGTGTCTTTTATAACCTTAATATTAATTTGCTTGGGTGTAATCCAAGCTGGTGACCCTCGCTGCCATTCCGTCGCTTCCAATAGTATGGTGGTCTACTCCAAATAGCTACTTTTCAATTGGTGATACTTTACTTCATAAATTATTAACCCAGCCTTTCATTAATAAGCAATCAGTCATAACATACAATCAAATCATTATCACCTTAAACGGCTAAAACTAGGTCCACTATATATATATATATATATATATATATATATACACCTTAATTTAATATACATGGTGAGTCAAAAGTCTTCATACATAGGCAAAATGGTCACTTTATTATGCAATCACTTGTAAGTCACAAAATATGCTCTATGTGGGCACCATTACGCTGAATGCACATACGGATGCGTTCCTCCCAGTCATGGCAAACGCGCGTTAACACGTCTGGTGTTATGCGTGCACACGCATCACGAATGCTTTCCTTTAGGTGGTCCGTGTTTTGTATTTTCACCTGGTACACCATGGCCTTCAAGTGCCCCCACAAGTAAAAATCAAGGGGTGTGAGGTCTGGGGACCTCGGAGGCTACTCCACGGGACCACGGCGGCCAATCCAGTGACCCGGAAACTGCTGATCCAGCCACTGGCGCACGCAGATACCGTAATGGGGTGGCGCCCCGTCTTGCTGAAAGTACGCTGGAAATCCCCCGTCCTCGTTCAGCAGGGACGGCATGACTGTGTCTTGCAGCATGTTTAGATACATTTCGGCATTCAGATTGGTGTCAATGAAAAAAGGGCCAACAATTGTGTTGCCCCATATCCCACACCACACCATCACTTTTCCAGCGCCTTGCGTCTTTGAGGGACTCATCCAGTGCGGATTGTCATCACTCCAATAACGTCCGTTTTGACGATTAACCTCTCCATGAACATAAAAGTTGGCTTCATCTGTAAACAGGATGCGAGCCGAGAACTCCGTGTCTTCGTCCACTTTTGTTCTTGCCCATTCACAGAATTCCAGCCGCCTGTCCGGGTCGTCTTCGCTAAGATACTGCAACATTTGTATTTTGTATGGATGCCATCTGTGCTCTTTCATAATGCGGACGATACTCCTTTGGCTGACACCGCATTCTGCAGACATCCGTCGAGTGCTTTTTTGGGGACTCTTTGCGAACGCTGCCAGCACCATGGTCGCTGTGCCTTCATCGGTGGCTGTTCGTGGACGGCCACTTCTCGGTTGGTCTGCAACACTTCCAGTCTTCTTGAACTTCTCAATGAGTTTGGCAACGGTGTCGTGTGTGATGTGCGTGCCGGGGGCGTGTCTCCTGTTAAAATCCTCGGCAACCTCGCGACAGCTTCCTGATCCTTCCAGAAGAATGATCTCTATACGCTCTTCTTGGGACAAAGGCATCTCAGCACATCACCTGCAAAAAAATAAAAAATAAATAATCATTTATTTATCATGACCATTTTGCCTATGTATGGAGACTTTTGACTCACCCTGTATACAAGGAGTACGGTCTCCCATCCAACTACTACTCAGCCCCAATATCGTTTAACTTCGCTGATCAACGGTGTATCCTTACATGCAAATAAATGCTTAACATTTGTTAAAAGTAAGAAGGATGGAGACTGATCTACTTCCACTGCAATTTGCTAGATTTATTCATTAAAAAATTGAATCAAGATTATTAGTTGCGTAATGAAATCAGAAAATATTAATTACACAAAAAATACGTATAAAGAAAGAGTAGAACTCAATTAAGAAAAAGAAAGAAGAAGCGTATTCATCGAGATTGCATTCAGATTGCCGCCCATTAAGTAAGAGAGGAGGGTTTCATTGGTGTTTCACTATTAAAAGTCGTGTAATTGCTCCCGTTTCTCGAGGAACAGTCTTCAAGGTTATGAACACATGGAAGGAAATGAAAAAACTACATCAAATAGGAAATATAGTTGGTGTTAAGGCAATAGTGCCGGATTATCCAATAGGCACAGTAGGCACGTGCCTAGGCCCCCGTAGGTTGACGATTATACAATCAGTATTATTGAAAGCAAAAAGAATAAATACATAAAAAAAATAAATAAATAAGTAAAAAGTAAAATATTATACTATATTTTTAACATTTATGATAAATGTTAAAAACAGTATCATTTTTTCATTACGATACATCAAGTGACTTGGATGATCCAAGTCACTTGACCAGCCTGGACTTCACAGACAAATGTATGTTGTAAATAAAACAATAAGCCTGTTTTTGGTATTATGTTTGGTGTTGTAATACTGTACTATAGTTTTTTTTATAACATTACAAACTACGAGGAAGGGATCCCAAAGTCTTGGTGCCTAGGGGCCCAGAGGGTCTTAATCCGACACTGTTAGGCAACACTAACAGAATGTGACAGAAAACTCTTATTACGAGCTGTTAAGCTCAAAATTTTGTTGAGAACTTGACAACAGTCTGTAAAGACCAGGAACAGTCAAAACGATGTTGTGAGAGCTGAAGTAAATACCTTCATAACACCAACTAATGCAAAAGCTCGAATGAAATTGGAGTTGGAGAGAATAATGAGAACTACTGCGCTTATGTGGTATAGTTTTCTCCATTTCTTTCCATGTATTCATAACCTCGGGGACTGTTCCTCGAGATGCAGGGACAATCAACGCGACTTTTAATACTGAGACACTAACCAAGCGGGTTCCTACTATCATGCCCTTTTCACAGCCAGTAACATTATTTTGAACTGCCACTTTTTTATTTATTCCGCAAGAACAGCAAATGCCAATATGAGCATATTAAAAGAGATGTTCTCAATATTATATGCATTCACATATAAACTTAGTAAAGTACTCGTATATAATGCCATTAATAACATCACAAAATACACTATCGAAATTGCGAGTGTTTCCATTATTCTGTCCAAATGTTTATATATATATATATATATATATATACACACACTTCTTCAGGTCTGTCTTGTGGAAATCATGCGTATAAATGCAACAGTTTTGGTACCAGCGGATTTATTTTGTCCACTGACATTAATTAATTAACTCTCATCCATTCCTTACGATCATGGCTGCGTTTAATTACTTTGAAAGAGTATCAAAACTTTGACCATATGGAATGCAGATCAGCTGATTTATGATTTTTTATGCGAGGAGGAGGACACAAGGGCGAATGCCCGCAAAAACACCCCTCCCCGTAAAAGAAGCAGAAGAGCCAAAATCAAGTTTTCGAGATGCCTGGACACCCTGCGTTTGAAAGATTGAAGGTAATATACAGGAGGAAAGATGTGTTGTGGAAGGTTGTTCCAGAGTTAACCGGTTGAATAGATGAAAGCTTGAGAACGCCGATTAACCCTTGCGTTAGAGAGCTGGGTAATTGTTTAGAATAACTCCAAACTGTTCAATTCCAAAAATTATACATTCATAGATTCACCAGAGACTCATTTCTGATAGTCTGAGGTTGCGCAAATGTCCCAAAATTATGTTAGCCATGATTTCAGTTTTACGGCATTTGCGCAACCTCAGACTATCAGAAATGCGTTTCTCATTTATAAACGAATCCCATGAATGCATAATTTATGGAAATTAAACTAAACCAAATCTAATCTAACCTCCATCATGTAACTTGCCTCTTAGTGAGGTGGATAAAGTTTAGCTGCAGCAATTAGGAAAGCGTGCAGCCTTTCAACAGGATCGGATACTTAAATCAGAACAGATATATCGCTAAGTAGCCAAAAAAATGTTTCTGACGTCGTTATAAAGGCGCCACAAAATAATAATTTCAGAAAATTTCACAAACTTTGATTAATATTTATTAATATTTACGGATCTTGTTTGTCATTTACACTCATTTTGTATTAATACCATTTCGTTAAAAAAAATATGAAGAATCTTGCAGCAACTTTGTCGTTTAAAACAGTTTGGAGTTATTCTAAACATTACCTAGAGTTGGAAAGAAAAGGAATAAGAATATGCCGGTAGTCTTGTACAACAATCTATCCTTAAATGAGGAGGCATGCAGTTAGAGAGTTCAGAAGAACAATGTCCGTTATAATAGCGATAGTAAAGAGAGAGTGCGGCAACACTGCGACGAAGAGCGCGGGTTTGAAAATAGTCAGTAAGAGGCGGGGAATTGATGAGACGAAAAGCCTTTGATTTCATCCGGTCAAGTAGAGCTGTGTAAGTTGAGCTACCCCACATACGAGAAGCGTACCCCATACATGGGCGGACAAGACCCCTGTACACAGACAGCAACTGAGTTGGGGTGAAGAAACTGTGGAGGCGGTACAGTACACCAAACCTCTTGGAAGTTGTTTTAGAAAATAAGTATATGTGATCTTTCCAGAAAAGATCACGAGAAATGGAAACGTCAAGCATGTTAAGAAAAGAGGAAGGATTGAGTTGTGCATTGTTGAAGATAGGAGGATAGTCGTGTGGAAGATTGTGACGAGTAGAGAGATGAAGGAACCAAATTTTTGAGGCATCGAAGGCCACACCGATTTTCTTTGCCCCAATCAGAGATAGTAGAAAGATCAGATTACAGGTGCGCCATAGCCGTCTCATGCGACGAATCATGGAGTAACTGTTGAGAGGGACGCTTGTGAAGCGGGTGGAGAAGTGAAGAATGGAATCATCAGCATAGGAGGGGATAGGAGAGGCAGTGCGATTTAATAGATCATTGATAAATAAAAGGAATAGAGTGGGTGACAGGACAGAGCCCTGAACAACATCACTATTAATAGCTTTAGGAGAAGAACAGTGGTCATCTATAACCACAGCTATTGCTCGGCCAGAAAGGAAATCAAGATGAAAACACAGATAGAGGGATAGAAACCGAAGGAGGGCAATTTGGAAATTAAAGACTTGTACCAGACTCTATCAAAAGCATTTGATATGTCTAGCGCCAGAGCAAAGGTTTCACCGAAATTCCGAAAGGAAGATGACCAAGAATCAGAGAAATATGCAAGAAGATCGCCAGTACAGCATCCCATGTGGAACCTATTACTGACGATCTGAAAGAAGATTGTCAGAAGAGAGGTGTTTAAGAATCTTCCTCTTAAGTATAGATTAAAAAACTTAAGAAAGGCAAGAAAGCAAAGCAGTTGGACGATAGTTGGGGGATTGAGAGCGGTCACCATTCTTTGGGACATGCTGAATGAAAGCACTTCCAACAGGAAGGAAAAGTACCAGATGAAAGGGAAAGACGAAAGAGTTTGCCTCGGCAGGGTGTCAGCACAGAAGCACAGTTCTTGAGAACAACAGGAGGGACACCATCAGGACCTTAAAAGAGATCCTAATTTCAGACATAATTAAGCTAGAGGGAGGAGGAGATGGAGGAACACCTCCGGAATCGTCTAGGGTTGAGTTGGAGGTGAATTTTTGAGCGAAAAGTATCAGGAGAAGAGACGGTAAATGAGCTGTCAGAATGCAAAAGCGGAAAAAAGGAAAAGTAAAGTTGATGGAGAGGTTTTTGGCTAGGTGCCAGAAAGAGAGAGAAGAATTAGAATTAGATAGGTTTTCACGATTTTGTCTGATGAAGGAATTTTTGACGAGTCGAAGAACAGATTTTGCACGATTCCGGGCAGAAATATTAGCCAAGTGGAAGTCAGGAGTTGGATGGCAAAGGCACCGTCTGAAAGCCTCCTCTCTCTTGCGAATATCATTAGAAAGCAAAGTTAAACCAATGGTTTTTTCCATTAGCAGTAAATAAAGAATATGGAATGTACGCCTCCATGCCCAAGAGAATCACTTTCGTGATGCGCTCAGCACACTCAGAGGGGACCCGGTCACGGAAGCATTAATCATTCCATGCGAAATCAGAGAAATACTGCCTGAGGGCCTCCCAATTAACGGCAACGAAGTGACAAAGGCGCTTCCTCCTGGGAGGATCCAAAGGCCGAACTGTAGTGATAGGACAGGAAACAGAAATGTTATGGGGGATACGAGTAGGATGCTATACAATCTGCTCTTGGTCATTCAGGATAGAGACGCTGTAAGGTAGTTCATCAGGGCTGTCAGTGAAATGGGAGGAAAATCTAAATTGGAGATTTCATCGAAAGGACTTTGACTTCCTCACTTTCGAAGTGAGGTAGTCAAAGAGTTTTGGATAGTCAGTAGAATTAGGAGAAAGGTAGACAGCGTAGATGTATTTAGGTTGAGATTAGTATGTAAGCCGCAGGTAGAGGGTATAGAATTAGGAGGATTCAAGTTCGGGAATACGAGAGCAAGTTAGATTGTTGCGTACATATACGCAACATCCACCTTTTGAATGAAATTGAGTACATAAAGAAAGTAGGTGGGTACAGGAAAGGGTTTGCTGCCAGTTGTCCTGGACACCCGAGTTTCAGTGAGGAAGAGGTGAGGTTTAGAGGAACAGATTGGAAATTTGAGGAAAGGCCACGAATGTTGCAGAAGATTATGAAAAGTGAATTAGACAGAAGCCCATGGCATCTCGAATGGGCAACAGGGGAGTTCCAGGACAAGTGACCCAATGATTTTTCAAATTTGAGGGGTCAACTCTTCGATTTTTATGAAAATTGGTATTCAGGGTAGCTTTGGCCAGAGAAAACGAAATTTCAAATCTTAGGCTGATCCACCCAATAGTTCTCGAGGTATGGGTCAGGTCAAATTCAGGTCACCTCATGACCCTTCTTTTTTTAAGGTCAAATATCTTGACTATTTTTCAAAATATTTCAGTCAACCTACATATTTTTTAAATCAAGAGAGGCTGAGGACTCCAAATATGTATGTTTCATTGTTGTAGGGTAATAAATAAAAATTTGGTCACATGACCTTTATTTAAGGTCAAATTTTGACCTTTAGCGGACCACTTCACAAAAAAAATTATAAAACTAAAATTAAAGACAAATCATTTTTCTGCATAAAACAATAAAAAATATTGGTATATAACTTATAAAGGTAGAAATTAACAGGTATTACAGGCAAATTTTGACCAATTTATTGTTTTCTTCTAAGTAGCTTACATAATGACTAATTTTTCATCAAAATACTTAACTAAAAGTATTTATTGTAGAAATATGATGAATATGAAAGTATTTATGATAGAAATGTAGACCTTGGATTTACAATCTGTACACTTTGTTTCGGTTAAGTACATAACAGTAGATTTGGAACTAAGCGGTCGATCTTTGCCGACCTAGGCTTTACATGCTAACTTTAGATTAGGTGTATCTTAGAATCTTACAAAGCTATGTATACAGTAATCCTTAGTTGGCCTGTCGAAGAAGCTTTACTCGGCGTAAACGCTCCATTAATTCCTTTTAATTGAAAGACTATTTAATTCTTACACCACCTTTAAGAGTTGGTGTGCTCATCACGTGCACTATGTTTTCACGTGGTATATAGCATGAATCTTTTTTCATTGGGAAGCTATAAATTGGGGCAACAGAAAAAAGTTGTAAGAAATTAATTAGATAATCACTATTCTTCTGAGTAGTCTTCAACAATCCCTAACCATAAATTACACTGATTAACAAAACTAAACTTTTTTCTTGTTCCTGCATAAATATAGCTGATCTTAAATTAATTTTTCACGCTAAGTTCGAATCTGTTTTCAGAATTTTTCTATCACATACTGTAGAGGGTTTGAGAAAAATGCAGTTTTATGCAAGTATAAACAATTTATTTTATTATACAAATACAGCAAAATAAACATAAATAGAAAGCTACTGAAATGATTTAGTGGAATATTTTCGCTTGTATGATGTACGGGGAGCTTCTCTTAACAATGACCAACAGCAATCAGCTAACATAGTAGGGTTCCATCTGCCCTGGTACCGTTTTTCCAACTTTAAAATACCCTGATGGAAGCGCTCGCCATGCTCATCACTCAAAGCTCCCAAATTCTCAGGAAAGAAGTCTAAATGGGAGTGGAGGAAGTGAATCTTTAAGGACACGCTACACCCCATTTCATGGTATGCTACCAGCATTCTTTTAACGAAGTCTTTGTAGTTTAGTCCTTTGTCGTTACCTAAAAAATTGGTCGCGACGGATTTAAAACACTCCCAAGCACTTTTTTATTTTCCTTCTAAAACTGCAGCGAATTCATCATCATTCATCAATTCTCGTATTTGGGGTCCCACAAATATTCCTTCTTTTATTTTCGCTTCGCTGATTTTGGGGATATTTTTCTTTAATGTATTGAAATCCTCTGCTGTTCCGATCCATACCTTTCACAAAAATTTTTATCAGTCCTAACTTTATATGCAAGGGTGGTAGATAAAATTTTTTTTGGTTCAATAAGGCTTTTATGCAAAACGTTTTTTTTACCTTTTACTAGTTGTCTAGTTGGCCAATAGCTAACAATGTAATGTTTAGACTTAGCACGGCTGCCCCATTCACATAAGAAACAGCAATATTTCGTATACCCCAGCTGCATTCCCAAACGAAGAGCTATAACTTTCAGGTCACCACAGATGTTCCAGTTATACTTATTGTATTCTATGTTGTTTAAACGATATTCCATATTTTCATATGATTCTTTTAGGTGAAATGAATGAGTTGTCGCAATGGAAACTCTGAGCAGCATCTTGGACTAAAAAGAAATAGTTTTCAGAAAAATTTCAAACTAATATTGACTCAATCTAACTTTAAATATCCTTTCATATCTTGAAAATACTGGGTTTGTTCATGGGCTATGAAATTGTGTCGAGTTAACTTGTATATATTAGAACTTAATGAGTTTAGGTAGACAGATAAACTCTCATTGTACATCTATCTGTGCTTACCCAAACTTTATACCAAATTTCAGCCCCACAAGTTTCAACGCTATCTAGTAACTCCAGAAAAGACTTAATACCATTTTCACCATCACGATTTTGGCATTTATGAATCATGCACTTTGCATCTTCTTCTGTGCTGCAGACTGCATATTCCATTAAATCTTTATATGTTAGTCCATGCTCTCCTAAAGCAGCCAGTTGTAATTTGGGGTTTTGGTGGTATGTACAGTTGTCCGCATATGTAATGTTCCTCGCCTCACAGGCGACTCCGTACATGTGGAAACGCCGCACTGATATTTAAGGTACCCCAACTGGGGGAAAGTGGGATGGAGGGGGTACAACCGAGTCCAACAACAAAAACACGACATATACTGTATATCTAAAGGACAATTCAATGTACAGTCCATTGACATACAGGTAATTATAATGTAATGTTTGTGTTCATAAAGATAAACAATTCATATGATTGTGAAGACCGTTGACTCCATGTAGTTTCCTAGTCTTATACAGTAATAACATAGGGCGACCCAATTTTAACCCTAAAAATTGAAATTATTAACTTTATTCTCACCAATTATTAACTTTATTTAACCTAAAAAGTTCTTTATTTGCAACTTATTTGTGTATAAATATTAACGCTTAATAATAAAATAAAACAAATCACATTAATTTATTTATTAAATTATTAACGAACTTATTTAGTTATGTTGTTGGAGTTTGAACAAATTCACCAGAATAGCTAGAAATAATTGCCTGGATTTTCGCAAAAGCTGATTTCGCAGTTTTAGGCATGTTTGAAATTTATATATTGTGCCAAAAAGATAAACAAAATTAATATAGTTAATTAAACATGTGATTTATGGTACTACTGAACTGATTCTAACGACAAAAGCCAAAACATAATAATATTCACATAGTATTCACATATTGTATGAATACACGCCTCACTACCAAATGTAGAAAAGCTCCACGAAACACTACGTTGATAAATAACGAAAGAGTAATGTAGAAATAATGCATAATCAGCTTGTATAATCATCATTAATCAATGTATAGACTGTATGTAAATAAGAATCCAGAATGCATATTATAACATCATGTTAGAGAACCGGAAATCATTTATTTGCTTACGCAGTTTCACTCCACATTCTTGTTAATTTTATTTTATTAATCCATCACGAAAGTTTTAACCTTATTAATAATTTTATTAACTGTATTAACCCATAACTAAAATATTAACTTTATTAACCTAATAGCGAATTTTTAACCTTATTATTAACTTTATTAACTTTGGGTCGCCATAGTAATAAGGTTCCATTATAATTACTATTATAACTATTTTACTTGTCTACATGAACAGCTACCACAATACAACTTTTGGATCACTTTAACATATTGCTTCCCAAAGCATTCGGGAAGCAATATGTTAAAGTGATCCCTCCTGGGAAGCAATATGCTAAAGTGATTAACACTGGGAAGCAATATGTTAAAAAGAGAAAGGTTGGTTGGTTGGAAAGAGGTTGGTAATCTAGGAGATAACCTACCGACCGTAAACAAAGCTATAAATGTTAAGAAAGTTATAAACTTGCTCAGTTCTTTCTATCACAACTTAACCAATCGTCAAGGGCATACAGTTGACCTACAGTACATGAAACGGAAAAGACTATATAGCGCAACAATTCTAATAAATTTACTTTCAATCTAATATTTTGACATGTTATGATTTACTTTTTGTCTTTACTTTATTAAAGCGAACATTTTTTTATCGTACTCCTTATCCTAAATAGCGGGAAGCAATATGTTAAAGTGATATACACTACGAAGCAATATGTTAAAGAGAGGTTCCTGGGAAGCAATATGTTAAAGTGATCCCAACTTTTTATATACTTGTGAATTTGAACCATAAATAGACATTACACAACCAACCTCCACACTCCCTCATTCCCCTCCCCCACCCACCAGTCTCGCGTGTATTAAATCATTATGTAACAACAAGCAAAAATACCGCCCTACGGGCGGTTTTTGCTATTTCCTGCGGAAGGCTTGGAGCCCTCGGCCAATTACTTCATCTGGGAAATGAATTTTCTTACCTCAAGGTATTATTTCCTGTTATAAAATATAAAAAAGAACACTTCATCATAAACTTATCTTTATTTCATTACTGAAGAATTTCCTTGTAGACATAATTGTCAACAAATACATACTCCCTTTTCATTTCTTTCTGTCAGGACTTTCAGCAAAAGATCTGCGCTACGCCCCGATTTCGCTAGATCTGCGGTACTTGGGCATTCGGCCCAAACCGAATCGAATTGTGGGCCTACGGCGTATTTTATTTTGAACATCATTCCTATCCCTCTCACCTTGGGCCAATTACTGTCTGTTCAATTATTTGGTCAATAAAACTATAGAAAAGAACGCAGCCATGAAAATCTAAAGCTTCACAAATCTTGATACAATGAGCTCAAATGTGAAGCTTAAGATTTTCATGATTGCGTTCTTTTCTATAGTTTTATTAACCAAATAATTGAACTGGCAGTAACTGGGGAGCCTGCGGCCCCCCAATTACTGGGGGTTCAATTATTTTGCCAATAAAACTATAGTCATGAAAATCTTAAGCTTCACAAATCTTCTTGACACAATGTGAAGCTCAAGATTTCCATGGCTGCCTTCCCAATTACTGTTGGTTCAATTATTTGGTCAATAAAACTATAGAAAAGAACGCAGCCATGAAAATCTAAAGCTTCACAAATCTTGATACAATGAGCTCAAATGTGAAGCTTAAGATTTTCATGATTGCGTTCTTTTCTATAGTTTTTTGTTGGTTACATATATATATCGCACTTACCTCCATCATAATATAGATACTAATAAAGGAAAATGAGGGTGTGGAGGTTGGTTGTGTAATGTCTATTTTTGGTTCAAATTCACTAATATACAAAAAGTTGTATCGTGGTAGCTGTTCATACAGACTTGCAGTAATCATAATGGAACCTTATCACTGAATAAGACTAATTATCACAGGCCAGCGATGGTTTTGTTGTCCGAAATATTTTATCATTTAGATAGTAATTTTTGCACGCTGATTCATTCCGAAAATAATTAGTAAGAAAACTCTTGCAAAGTTCTCATTCGCAGGCCTGTGATTTGGAGGCTAGTCTCTTATCTTTATCTCCATCAAATACACCTTTTGTTTACAACTCAAGTAGAATAGATGCAGGAGTTCATGCCATTTGTTCGACATTTCATAGTGAGTTATGCCTTCCATCAATAAGAGATAATGGCATTTATAAGACTGAAGAAAGTTACGTGACACCAACTCTAAATAAGTATTTTCAGAATTGGCTCTAGATATAAGAATACGCAAGACACAGATTATGCCCTTCTTATTTCAGTCTTGACACTCAGCAATTCAAAGAACGTATTTATATAGATTGGCTCATTTTACATTACCATTGGATAAAAGCAGTGATGGTAGTTTTAAGCCGTTGCTGACCATTTCTGAAGTGAATAGAGATGCCAATTAATCAGGCAAGTCTGGAAGATTATACAATCATCCCTCATTTTGCATCTTTTCATTTTTAAGTCACGAACATGGTGTGCCACAGGGCTCAGTTCTGGGTCCACTGCTGTTTTTTATATATAAATGACCTTCCACGTTTATCTGATATACTGAACTTCATAATGTTTGCAGATGATACAACTGTCTTTTTCTTGCAAAGATGTTAATTCAGCTAAGAATATACTTAATTCAAAATTCATCAGTGTAATGAAATGGTTGACCACCAATAAACTCTTCCTAAATACCAGTAGAACAAATTTCATGATTTTTACTAATAAAAGAAATGTATATCTTGATGAACTTAATGTTAATGAAATTGCTATAAAGGAGTGTATTGTGACAAAATTTCTTGGTGTAATGCTAGATAAGAATTTGCAATGGAATGATCATGTAAATTACACTGGTATGCATATGAATTTTTTTGTCTGCTGTGAGGGTTTTTTCAACTCATATTATATAATTCGACCATGCTGAATTCGAAAATGACATTGGTTTTCCTCAATCAGGTCAGGTTTTTTCTCTATTGGCCATTTATTATAAGTCCAATTTTATCCCCAAATTTATTGATTTTTTTAGCTTAAACACTGTAGATACGAGTAATATAAGAACACTCGTGAAAAATGAAAACATTGTGTGAATAAATACTTTTATTCATACAATGAATATGGAAAAAAGTTTATTGAGGAAGGAATGAAGTTTTTTTGGCTTTCCGTCTGTGTTTTTCTTCGGGCACGTCTCGCTTCAAACACCAGCAATAGTCCGCCAGCATATTGATATCCCAGTTTCCCTGGTACCTCTCTTCCATTATTTTGATATCTTGGTGAAATCGTTCACCCTGTTCCTCACTATAATCCCCGCAATTTTCAGGAAAATAGTCCAAGTGGGACCACAAAAAGTGCATTTTTATGGACATGCGCGACCCATGAGCTTTGAAAGCTTCCATCAAGTTTTCGACAACGGACTCGTATTCTGGACTTCTACGCTTGCCAAGAAAATCAGTGACAACTGATTTGAATGCCTGCCAGGCATTCTTCTCAGTTGGAGTCATTGCGTTTTCGAACTGAGTATCCTTGATCAAAGTTCGAATTTGAGGACCATCAAAAACCCCAGCATTTAGTTTAGCATCAGATATATGAGGAAATTTAATCTCGAGATATCGGAATGCTGAACCCTCCTTATTCAGTGATTTGATGAAATTTTTCATCAAGCCCAGCTTAATATGAAGTGGTGGGAGCAAACTTTTTGTTGGTGGTACAAGGGGCACTGAAACGACATTATGCGACCCAGGTTCAAAATTCTCTCTGGATGCCCATTCACGCTGTGCATAGTGCTTCTCATCCGCTCGGCTATCCCATTTGCAGAGGAAACATGGGTATTTCGTGTATTTGTTCTATCAGATAAAAAAATCTATGCATTGGACTGTATCACTTCTGTGGGGAAGTTAAGTGTTCTTATACGCTCTCAAATAACCTTTGGAAAAACAACATAGTCAATAGCAATAGTTTACTTATGATATTAGTATTACCTTCAAATCTCCACAGATCCTCCAGTTATGTTGGTCGTATACGAGAGCATCCAGTAAAATTTTCATGTTATCGTAGCTCTCAGTAAGTTGTACGGAATGTGCTACAGGGACTGATGCAACCCTATTCCCAATGTTGAGAAGTACTGCTTTCAAACTTCGTTTAGACGAGTCTATAAATAGCCTCCATTCTGATGCGTTATATGGCAGGCCCAAGGATTCGATTAGCCCCTCAACATTGCAGCAGTACACTAAGGAAGAGGTATTTTCGTGCACTGCAAAAAACTTGCGGAATTCTTCCTCTCGTTTCCTATACCAGGAGAATGTTGTTCCCGGAGCCAGCAAGTTGTCCTCTCGAAGTCGTGAGCCCAAGATCTCGGCAGCTAATTTGGAAAGTCCTAAATCCCTGGTAAGATCATTAAGTTTGGCCTGGTTGAGAGGCCTCGGCTCATTTGGAGCGGTATTTTGAGGTATATACGACTGGGACTGGTCATTGGCATTGGTCATTGATTCATCATCAGAATCATCGAAGTCCAGGGTTTGAGGTGGGTCGGGTATTGGAATTCCAGGACCATGGGGTACAGGTCTCATAGCAGAAGGAATGTCAGGGTATACAACAATGTGTTTATTCTTCTTGTTAACTCCTGAAAATAGAAACACAGAAACATGGATATAAAACTTGCATATGAAATAGAAGAAGCATTCAGACAGTGGCGGCTCGTGAGGGAAGGCTGCGGTCTGTAAGATATGAAATAGGTCAATGGAGTCTGTATATTTTCTTTCTTTTTCATTCATATTGTCCCTTCGGGGACAATATGAATGAAAAAGAAAGAAAATATACAATCATTGTATATGTAAATGTAACTTGTATAACAATATGTATGTGTAAATGTATTTTCTATAACAATATGTATATGTAAATGTATGATTACCATTATGGTGAATATTATGCTATATATGGTGAATATTACATTATGGTGAATATTATGTCAAGTTTCATACGAGGATTTCAAAATATTTAAGAAAAATAAATTTATAAGCCCACCTTGGAGGTTTGTCATGCAGAAATAGCAATCTGTCACGTGATCCTTTCCTTCTCTCCAAATCATGGGAATTCCAAAAGGCAAAGATTTCGCTCTGCCTTTGCTCCATCTTCTCAAATTTTCAATGCACGTCTTGCAGCACATATGAGGGGCGAAATTTTTGTCCTGGTCCCCTAGCTTAATTCCAAAGTATGCTCTATACATTGTCTTCACAAATTTAGTGATTTGGGACTGGTTATTTGGCATGGTAACCGTCCCACATATGTAGCAGAATCTATTGGGATCATTTTTACACGCTCTATTCATTATGAAATATTTTATCTATATGCCTGAAAAGTAAAAAGAGATATTATACAAGTGAAACAAGTGATGATAGATGTTACTGTTCCAATTCCGCTTTGACAAAATCACGAAAAATTCTATTTTAATTATGAGGCCATAGCCGGATAACCTGAGCTGATTGAGAAAAACGGATTACAGATTCGAAATCAGCAGGAAAAACTCTCTAAGAATCACTTACAAAACCCTTGACAGCAAAATTGATGCATACCAGTGTTATATCGCGAAAAAGATTTCAAGGAGCGTCGCTATAATGTTTAAACTTAGAAATGTAGTCCCTAAACAAGTTTTATGGACGCTATCATACTCTTGTTCTTCCTTATATAACATACTGCACCCTTGTTTGGGGAAACTCCGCTAACAACGCATTAAACGGTATCTGTCATCCAAAAAAGAGCAATAAGGTTATTATCTGATGCTGATTTCCTTGATCACTCTAGTGCATTATTTAAAGAGCTAAACCTACTAAAGTTCAATGATATAAGCAAACTGGCACATTTTATTTTTATTTACAAGCGTAAGAACAAAATCATTAATTTACAATGAGTAAGTAGATATTTTGTAACTCATCAAGAAATCCACTCGTATCAGATCAGAAATAGATCAAAGCTTGTTATACCTCAGTTTAGATTTTAGATCGTCTTCATCTCAAAAACTACCCATTTTCATTGGATTGAAACTATGGAATGATTTAAATGCTGATATAAAAAATATTGTGAATGTAAATTCGTTTAAAACCAAGTTGAAATCCCAATTAATAATGGCATACTAACAAAAATCTAGGATTAATGTCCATTACTATTGTTTATTAATTTCTCGTGTATAATCTAGTATTAAACACATTTCTTCCAATTGTTCAGTTCTTATCTCTCATGTATAATATAAGGGACTGGCCAAAATTAAAAAATCGACTTTGAACGGCGTTTTTTGTTAATAGCTGGCACCCATGCTAAATCAATCAATGTACCTGTGGGTGAGGAATAAAATGCAGGTGGATGCCACTCTCGCTTTTGGCTTTGAAGGTCATTTTCGAGGTCAAACTGTGCAAAAAATTATATTTTCTAATTTTAATTTAAAAAAAAATATTCTGAGCCAATTGGTTTGACCAAATGTTTCATTTTGCCACACTTAGTGATAAAGAAGTATGATGACACGCTTATTCCATCCGAATTACCAAGTTAATTCACGACCGAAATTGTGCTAAAAATTTGTGATTTTTTATTTTAATTGGCGAAAAAAAACATTGAGCAAGTCTGTTTGTCAAAACAATTTATTTTAACATGATTAGTGCCTAATAAGTTTGATGGCATGAATTAAGTACTCACAGTAACAGAATTATCACAACTAAATCACAAAGCAGTAAATATAGCCCATAACATACACTATACAGTTTACACACAGTAATCTACAAGTTCACGTTTCTTGATGAACAGCACCGAAATGCTGCACTGACAGTCACAATTGTGTGGATTGCAATCACTTAAGAACAGAGTTATTAGTTCCTTACAGCACATTCCAGCTTCTCTCGATTTCAGCCCGGAAGAGAGACATAGATCTACTGTCCAGCTGGGTTACAGCAACCGCTGTCACAACCACAAGCTGTCGTACACTTCATCCTTTTCCTGAAGCAGTTGCATCTAGCTGTCTTGCACTTTTTCTTGCAACCACAAGCAACAAGCTCCAGGCAGGCTTCAGGGATTGGAGGAAGTCTTGTCCACACTGGTAGGAGGCTCCCATCTTCCAACTTCCAGGCTGAAGTGTCCACCGGATCTTCAACATCTACGTGCTCTTTGTCAGCCTGGAGCCATATTTTGGCCTGATAGTTTGCCCGCTTGGCGTGGAGCTCCAGGGCATCCTTTGTCGGTGGGAGCATTTCCAGAGTCTTCTTGGCCTTCCCAAAAAGGTGAACTCTGGCGTCATCAACTGTGTGTTGTTCCGGGGTGCCATACAAATGACACACAAACTTCTCAACATCTGCGATATCCCCATCTCGACCAATGGCGTGCAGCAGGAGTGGGTGGTCACTGAACACCTTCCAACACTTCTTTTTTCCATGACCACTGAAGGACGAGACTGTGTCACACCCGGTCAAAGCGTGGAAGCTGACCAGGTTGTCCCTGACTGGGGGCGACAAACTCTTGAATACATCGTGCACGGGGTAGCATTTTCGGTTCTTGGCCGTTCCGCACAGCATCCACACTTCAGCGACCTTGGTGCAAACGAAGTGAATCAGCAGCACCATTACATCAGTATCTCTGCACACTACCAGTATTCGTTCATAGCCCTGGGACGCTGCATCACATGAGTGAAGGATGAGCCTGGTGTCCGCCTCTTCATGGTTGCTATGCAGTGGAACGTCATGTCGCCTGGTTGACCGTACTTCAGTGGCTTCAGAGAAGCCACCCCTGTCACCAGCTGACATCTTTCTTGAAGATCTCTGCCCTTCTCAGTGATGACGTTAGACAGAAACAAGGCTAGGTCAGCCTTGTTTGTATCCAGGGCCATGAAGTTTTTCCACACTTCAGGCAGTGGAACTTGTGGGCCATCAATGACTTTCCGAATCGGTTTCTTCTTGCTTGCACGCTTTGTCCTGGTAACTGCTTTGATCGATCCTTCCCCTGCGTACCGATCAAAGATGACATCAACTCTTGTTGTGTGTTCATTGAAATAACTCGTCACGGCCTTGAAGAACACTTCAGCATAGTCGCCGAATGTCCGACAGCCGCCAGGCTTGCCAAGAGCTTGGATGAGTGCATGGCCATCTATCATCACACAGGTCTTCAGATCAGAGGTTGGAACCTCTGAGCTTATGGTCTGCTGAGCCATCAGGATGTTCATCAGCTCAGACTTCGATGTCGAATTCATCTCTCCTCCTGCCTTCGCCAGACTAAATGGGACTGGGGACAGTTCATGCTTCAAGACGTTGACCATCTCCACCATGCGACCTGCGGTCGCGGCATTCAGGAGCCGCTGTAGTAGCTTTCTGTCAGCTTTGATGGTCTTCTGCATGTTCTGCTTGGTGGAAACTGTAGCTTTGTACACATCAGCGAAGGTTTTCGACCGATGTTTCTTCATCGTTTCATGGAAGCCTACTATCTGTTCAATCAGTCTCTCCTTCATGAAGCCGATTACATGCTGCTTTCCTCGATCCTGAGCTGTCAGCAGGTTCTCCACAACATCTGTGGGTGCAGTGTCTTTGGTTGCCAGTGAAACAAGTGGGATGTTAGTGGCGGCATCTGTATCTCCTGCTTCACTCACGTGAACTCTGAAGACGTCAAACTGCTTCAACTGCTGAACTAGCTTCATGACATCATGAGCGTCACGCCTAGTGCGAGAAGGCAGACTGTCAACCCGAGTGAAGGTGGCTTCCCCATCATCATCTTCATGAAGATTGAAGAGGCATCTTGTGTCTTGAGAGATGCGTGACCGCTCTGACCATGTGATGCAGAACCTGTCTCTTGCTTGGTCATTCTTTGTGATGCCGATGATACCATTGTGCATCTTGCATGTACGATTTATCCATTCGGTTGCCTGATCAGCTGGAACTTGGTTGAAGCGCTTCGCCGTCCTCTTGACGACAAAGTTCCCATTACAGAACTCTGCATGAACTTCTGGTGCTGACTTCTCAAGACCTCTCATATCAGCCAAGTAGACCGGCCCCCAACGTGCATAGTTTGTGTGGTCATAGATAGTTAGCCAAGGCAGCATTGCAGCAAAGGCTTCTATGTGGAGACTCCACATGCCATCTCTCTGAGCTCTGATGAAGGCCAGTAGGATCTCTACCATTTCCATGTAGGATGACCACAGCATGAAGTTGGGATTTTCAGAGTGCTGGTCATTGAATTCCTCCATGAGACTGTGGAATTTCTCATCTGCCAAAACGTCTGAGAAGTTGTCAACAGCATCGCGCATCTCATCTATGTCAGCTCTGTCTTTGAAAAGCGAAGCAACATTGAGGGCAAGCTGTTTGACGTTCTCATCTCCGTTGCCAGTTGCAGCCAGCCATGACTCAAACATCTGCCACTTGATGCGCCACAGTGCCTCATACGTCAGCTGGTGACCTCTCACAGCTCGGTAGTAGGCCTTGCCGTCCAGCATTGTCTCAGTGGTGTTAGCCGCGTACACACCTGCCTCTGTCCATAAGTCATCAAGTCCCACACTTTCCATGTGTTGACCAATGGCTTTCAGAAAGTTGAAGCAGATATGGAGGCCTCCCATGAGCAAGACCACGTTGGCAAATTTCGAGTTTGCCCAGACTAGTTCCTTACCCCTGCTGTACAGAGGCTGATCAGCAGTGATGATGGTGTACTTCTGGCTGACATACTCAGAAATGGCCATGAAGCGATTGATGACGGTGGTCATGGTGTCATTGTCATCTGCTGGTGCCTGCAGGATTGGCAACATCCCGGCGGTCGTTACTGGTGGATCCGCAGTGCTGACAGATTGATTGAATGCTCCCCAGCTTGGAACGGACATCGCTTCATCATGGATGCGTGACACCACCCAGGCCAAGTCCTTGGCACGTGCCCGGTCCCTCTCAGGTTCATGTGACAAGTCGTCTATGTCAGTGTCGTAGCCAGGAGGAGATGGCCTCTTGCCAGATGGGAGGGTAGCCTGGTCCAGCCTTTGGAACTCCTGTAGGTCATCAGGTTTGATAGATTTCGATCTCTTGTGCTTGCCACCCTTTTGGCCATGACTCTGCTGTGGAGGGGGCCTCTCTGCCATACCATCAGTTGAGTGCTGTGGAAGGTGTTCTTCCCGTCTAAGGTTGACTCCAAGACATCTATGTTGTCACAAGAGCAGTGAATCATTCTCTCTTTGACGATGGTGTCAGGGATGTAGACACATCCATTCTCAGCATACCTCTCCAGGATGTTCTGAGCGATGGTGGTGTCTATCCTTCTTACAGTGTCGATACCAATAGTGTGATTTGCCGCGTGGAACAGATCTAGGAGTGCTTCTGAGCGGGTGGCTTGGTGCAGAGTAAGACCCAAGCCCACATGCTTTGGTGTCAACTTTCGTCGGTTGGAGACTGCATAGACTATGTCCTGGGCAATGCTACACACACTCTGCTTCACTTTCTGGTCCTCTTCACTTCCCTCATCCACAGCATCCATTCCCCAAAGAGCAATCGTAGAAACAGGTACAGACTGTCGGGTATGACGCGATCAACATGTTCCTGATCAAGACCTTGCCATGTCTCGGAGTGTCCAGGAGTTTCAAGATCTTGTCGAACCTTCAGAGCCACGTGTACCATATCTTGGAATATGCTGCTAGTGGCACACATGCGGACATCAGCATCTTCATCTTCAGTAGACTCTGACTCAGAGGTGACAGGACCTTGTTCACAAGACTTAGCCAGTGCTTTGGAGATGATGAAATCTGAGCTCTCTCCAGGGTAAATCAGCAGCGGGCCCCTTGACAATGGGCGTACATAGCTGGCGTTTGATCCAAGCAGCCTTTGAACATCTTCGTAGAACGTTGTTCTCCTGGAGTATTTCACGGTGATGCCGGTGTCATTACACATACTCTCGTATCTGTCCCAGACGTCTCCCATGTCGTATACGTGACCACGAGACAGGCCTACTGTCAAGTCTTTGCACAGCTTCGTCATGCACTCATTTTCAGGCCCTTGCTGCTCCTCTGACACCGCTTGTTTTCTAGTACGTCTCTCAAATGTCACCAAACATGCCAGATGATAGCAGCCTTCAACTGCAATCACATCACTCACCGCTGACAACGGTATGCTCATGACAGGGTCGTGTTTGGCACGCTGGATCAAGTCATCTGACTTCTCCATTGTCTCCACCCTGTGCAGTTTCTTTGTGGTCTTCTTTTGGCAAAACATGCAGAGGGTCCAGTCAATCACTGGTGTTGAACGTCTACGCTTTGGGGAAAAGCCTGAGAGCCTGCACTTTTTGTGGTCGCCGATGCACCCATGGTCTGCTGCTGACTTCGCAGCCTTTTGAGTTTGCCTTCAGAGGTGAATAAAGAGTAGCATGATTTATGCCACTTGAGTTCCAATGCATTGAAATCATCCTTGGAATGACTTTCCAGTCTTTGTAAAACATCAAGATAGTAGGTATCTCCCAGGTTCTTTCTCTCATCGCCCACAGTCATAGTTCTTGCTTTTCCTTCTGCTGATGCTGTGCAGGTCACCAGCGCTGCTTTGGCAGAAGAAGCAACAATCCTCACTGACATCCTGACGTTTCCTCTTGCGCTTGATGACAGCTACAGGGTCCATTGCTGATGAGCTCCCTATCTGCAAAGACAAGTGGGAATGGCAGTATGTAGTAGCCACAGATATATTGAAACAATTCGAAACATACCTATCCTTTAGCAGTATTATTATTATTATTTTACCAGCTGGCACTGTCTGCACTCTTTTAATTGCATATACCAAACCAATGTCTGGCCAGCCAGTGCATTGAAAATATTCAACATGTGAAAGTATGCTATTACTTGTACTATGGTAGTAGTAGGCACATGCGCACCTCACCCAGCATGCTAAATGTAGTTTTAATGGAAATAAAGACATCCAGAGTCATAGTTACATTCAATTATTATCCATAAAATCACAAAAATATGCTTTATGTGCTAATGATACACCTTTAAACACGTTGTTACATAGAGCCACCACTGAAATGCAAAAATTCGGAATTTTTCAGAATTTGACTTTTGTAACCTTGTATGGGACCTTCAAACCCAAAATTGAGATGGCATCCACCCACATCTTGTTTGGCATCCTCAACTACTTATCTAAGGTGGGTGCCTGCTATTAACAAAAAACGCCGTTAAGTTTTTTCCAAGAGAACTTTTCAATTTTTGGCCGGCCCGGCGGCCCACTAATATTCATTTCATTGTATGGTATTGGTATAATACCTTCAATAGTGACCTTGCATTTGTCGTATCAGTAATGATAATTTAGGATTAATACGTACATACCTTAACTATTAATGATACTTATTTAATTATTTATTTATTTTTAATTAATAATAATAGCTGTTTATTTTTAATAAGAGCCCAGTAAAGCCTAAAGCTTAAGGGCCAAATTAAATTAAATTAAATAAATAGGCCAACTTCACAGTTATTTATGTCATTGTAAATTGTAAAATCAATTACTTATTAATAATAATAAAGGACTAGTGAACATGGAGTTCAAAGTTGTTCACGATCATATTAATTGTTTATTTTTCTGAACACAGACATTACATTATAATTACCTGTATGTTAAATGTTGTTGTTGTTGTTGTTGTTGTTTAGCCGATCAGCCGACCCTGATCGAGTAAGCCGGCGGCAGCAGGTAACCGATCGCCCTCTCCGGAGTGAACCAGAGGTTCAGCGCACTGGTGATGTTGTGTTGTGTTCTATGTTGTGCTAGAGTGGTACAGTCTGTCATAATGTGTTCAATTGTTTGTGATGTGTCCTGGCACAGGTGGCAGGTGTCGTCTGTGAAGTTATCTAGTCTGTGTTTATATGTCCGTAAGTTGGGGTGATGTCCACATCGGAATTGTGCTAAGTTAACTCGATCCGATCTGCTCGGGCTGATCTCTGACCTGTTAATGGGTGGCGGCTTCGCACCTAGGATCGCATTCGGACCGAGTCGTGTCATTGCTTTGTGGGTTAGGTGTGTGTGTGTGTGTGTATGTGTTTTCTGTACTGTGTGATGTCTGTGGGGTGTGGTATGGAATGGAGTATTTGGTTATAATGTGTCTCTGGTGTTACCTTAATGGTGAGAGGTGTCGGTGCATGATTGTACATGTAGTTGCAAGGGTGTTGTGGGTTAGTTGTCGCTGCTGCCATGAATTGTGTTCCCCTCATGTCTAAATGTCCCCTAACTTTCAGTATTTTTGTTTGTGTGCAGGTGTTCTATTGGTGTTGTTTGAGTGCATCCTGTAATGACACGAAGTGCGTTGTTTTGTATTGTCTGTAAGGTGTTTATGTATGTGTTTGAGATAATGGGTGCCCAGCATGGGCTAGCATAGTCCATAACTGAGCGAATATATTGTTTGTATACGAGTGATGTTGTTTCCTGCTGGTGTCCAAAGTTTGTGCCTGTTAGTACCCTAAGCGTGTTAAGTCTTGACGTACATTTGTTTTTAATGTCCTGAATGTGGTTTGCAAAAGATAATGATGTGTTGTATGTGACCCCAAGTATTTTGGTCCTGTGAGTGTGTGGAATGTTGGTGTTGTTTAGTGTAAGCTGTGGAGTTATCTGGTGTTCTTTTGTGTTGCTTGTGAGCAAGGTGATGGTTGATTTTGTGGGCGCTCCTTTGAGTCTATTGTGTGTGAGCCAGTCTTGTATACTGTTTATGTATGTTTATAGGTTATTTGTAGCGGTGTCGATGTTGTTGTGGGTGGATGTTAGAGTGATGTCATCTGCATATGATGATAAGGTAAGCTTGTTATCTATGGGTGTTGGAATATCATGCATGTATAAGTTGAACAGTGTTGGTGAGAGAACAGAGCCTTCAGGGACCCCGTTCAGAAAAAGCTTGTTTTTGGATGACTTGCCATTAAATGTGACATGTGAGTATCTTCCTGAAACATAGTTGCTCAGCCACCTTTTGGCGTTATTGTGCATGTTCGAGTTGAGTATTTTGTTTATGAGAGGGAAGCGTGGGATAGCATCAAATGCTTTACTAATGTCTATTGTTGCTAATAGTGTACGTTGAGGTGGTCGTCTGGAGTTGATGCCATACATGATGTGCTGCGTTATACGTTGTTGGACTCGGTTGTCCCCTCTCCACCCCACCTTCCCCCATTTGGGGTACTTTGACTATCAATGCGGCGTTGCCACATATACGGAGTCGCCTGTGAGGCGAGGAACATTACATATACGGGCAACTGTACATACGCATATAGGATGTGCTCCACTTCCACCTGCTAATATACAGTATGGAGGCCTAAGGTTGGCAAAACTAGAAAATCCTATTTTGGGATTATCCTGGTTCTTCTTATAAAGTTCAAATAATTCTTTCAAGTTTCCCAATAGAAGCGTTTCTTGTTGTTGTATTTTTTCACCATTTACATCTCTAATTTTAATACAATCCTTCTTACCAAGGCATATCCTACTTACTTCATCTGATTTATAGAACTCTCTTACTTTCTCCTTGTCTTTTTCTGTTATTACTTTCCCTTTACTCATATTTAGTACTTTCGGGAGAATACCAAATTGTTTCTTCAGTTCTCTGCTTCTTTTTACCATTCTATTTGAGCCACCGAATAATTTTTCTGTCTCTTTAATTGTGAAGAGAGATAATGAGAAAATTTCCATCTTTTCACAATAATTTGATGTTTTTTTATGTCACTAATTCTCCCATCATCTGTTCATACCTGTAAATAAATGAAGTGTGCACTATAAATAGCTGGCGTACTATACCATAAATGAAATTGGCCAAACATTCACTGCATACTGAAATGTTTTCATAAGGTAAATTCTAAGTAGATAGAATCAGTGGAAATGTAAATGTGTGGTAATATACTCTAAAAGAAAAATATCTATATAATACATAGTAGGTTCCATACCTTTGAAGTCTTTCCTTAATTGTTTTATTTTGCGCTAGTATCTGGATTCACCGTTATATCAGTTTGCCTTTGTTTTTTACTTAAGCTTTCTGAAATTTTAATATATTATTACTAATTACAAACCTAAAACCTGTGTATGAATAATTATAAACACATCTAAGTCCTGTTTTTATGTACAAAAGTATGGACAAAAAAGAAAAAGTAGAACACAAACGACAAAGCCTATGTTGGATCTTACTTGTTTTAGCAGGCGTTTCTCCAATCAAAGGAAGAATGTGTCTCACATGAACCGCTGCTGTTTCGGGATTATTACTGATTGAGGATTCATTTGATTGCTATCTTCAGAGTGACTTGACAATACCTATTTCAAGATCCCTTGAGTTTGTGTTCCTTTTATCTCCCCTGCATGAAGACTCAAAATCAAGTTTAGATTGCTTGATATATAATTCATGCAATTACTGCAGAAAAGGCGCTTTTTTTTATTTTATTTTAATAAAGCCATTAACTTTGTCTGAATAGGATGAAGAAACAGATTTTAATCCTGTAAATATTCTCTTTTTATGGCTCCTTAAGGGATCTTGGCAAAATTTTGATTTATTCACCAGGTTTAAATTTCTTAAAATGTTACTGCGTTTATCGCTTCTAATCTTTAATAATTGTTATTATTCTACAAATTTATACTATTCTATTTTGCCTGTAAGAAAAAAAATCACTATTCATGTTTTGTTTTACTCAAGTTTATTAACAGAGAACTGTAGGGATGGGAGCCAAAAAAATAAGGTTAAAATTTTCAAAAATGTTTGGTAATTTTAGATAATTTCTACCTTTATGAACTCTATATACCAATATTTTTTTATTGTTTTATGCAGAAAAATGATTTGTCTTTAATTTTAGACTCATTAAATTTTTGGGGAAGTGCTCCGCTGAAGGTCAAACAGAGGGCGCTGATGTACTGTAGCATTGGTAAGTGACAAGTAGCGGTGACGTAGCACACAGGATCAGATCTGTTTCGTGAGGTGGTGAAGAACAAAGTGTGTGTTGGATATAGTCTGCAAAATGGGTCGTGAGGCAGACGTTACTCAGTGGCAAAAAGGAGCCATCGTGTTTGGCAGAGCCCACGGACACAAAATGTCTGAAGTAGCCCAATTTGTTGGTGTGTCAACGCGTACTGTCCAGCGAGTTTACAAAGAGTGGTGTAGTTCGCAATCAACTGACAATCGACGGCGTAACTGTGGCCGGAAAACAATTCTCGACAATAGGGGCCGCCGCCATGTTTCTCGTCTAGTAACTGCAAATCGTTTTCAAACCAGAGAACAATTGCTCCAAGAAACCAATGAGGTTCTCCAGCGACCAGTTTCCGAACGGACATTGCGACGAGAACTGCATGCGATGGACATCTGGAGCAGGGTACCACGGAAGAGACCGCTGTTAACAGCAAGTCACAAATTGGCACGTTATAAATGGGCTCAGAGGCACAAAAACTGGACTGCGGCAGATTGGAAACGTGTAATTTGGTCCGATGAGTCCCGTTTTTGTTTGTTCTCCAATGATGGGAGGCGACGAGTACATCGCAGGTCCAATGAAGCCTTTAATCCTGAATGCGTCGAAGGTGTTGTTCAGGCTGGAAACAGAAAGTGAAGCGCAGGAATAGACACCCACGGACTCTGGCGGAACTTCGGGACCGGCTGATGAACGAGTGGCAGCAAATCGATGTTCAGTACATGCACAACCTCGTAGAGTCTCTGCCTCGCCGGATTCGGTTATCAAGGCCAGAGGCGCCGTCACACGTTATTACGTACATTCTGAGAGGGGTGACTAATTTTTTGTCCGGTGTGCTTATTTGGAATCCTCAGCCTCTCCTGATTTCAAAGATGTGTAGGTTGACTGAAATATTCTGAAAAATAGTTGAGATATTTGACCTTAAAAAAGGAGGGTCATGAGGTGACCTGAATTTGACCTGACCCATATCTCGAAAACTATTGGATGGACCAGCCTAAGATTTGGAATTTTGTTTTCTCTGGCCAAAACTACCCTATGTTTTGTGTTTGTCTCTGGGTCACTTGTCCTGGAACTCCCCAGTACCAGAACCAGCCCCACTGTCCATGTCTGCGTTCCCGGTATAAACAGCATGGGAGCCAGAAGTGTGGACATTTATGGTCTCCCCATGGGACTCTGAGGCTCTTGAAGAATGACATTTTTTTTAACTTTGAAAAGATTGTTTAGTGTGTAAGATGCATGCGTGTGTAGTAAGGAATAGGGAGAAAAGTGTTTGAGAACACGCTGGACTGCTCACAGGGTAGATGAGACACGGAAAAAGATCAGCTAAGGAGGACAGTGACAGGAGAAACGGGAGCTCCAGCACTCCCTGTTTCCTGCCTAACGTCCCCACCGGAGTACTTCCCTAATCGATTGGTGTCTACAATCTTCTACTGGAGATTACTTTTGTTCACAAACAAAACTTGAACCTAACCTAACCTAACTCACCTTGCTTAACGTCGTGACTAGGTTTTACTTAACTGTCCAGTTTCTTAGAATCTGTATCCATTTAAAATTCAGTGTAGACACGCAAGGCTAATTTTAGATTATGGATATTAGATTATTATGAAGACACGCATCAAAATTATTTACCACACATGTATTCAAACGGAGTGGGGTTGCATGCAAACATTGATTGATTTTCTGAACTGGGTTTGATTAACGCCAAGATAAGTTCAGTTTATAAAAAACAAAAATCTAATGTCACTTCCTGTCTGGCAACATTATAAGCTTTACGCCTTAGTTATAAAGCCTACTTTATAGAGCCTAGTTATGTAGTCTTGCCAATAATGAGGCCTATTTTCATAAGTTAATTTAAGATAGACCCAAAATATTCTAATCTGGGTTTTGTGAAGTTATAATGATGTCAGAATCAATTACGAATCCTTTTATTACTTATAATATTCTTACTCAAGCTATAGTCCATTTCATAAGTCTTGAAACTGAGTTTCCATTAATAATTTGTAGCGTAGAATGTGAATTTGTCCAGGCCTATTTAGTTAGTTATCTCCTACTTAAAATTTTATCTTAAAATGGTTTTAACCTTAAACTTACATCGCAGTTACTTCTAAAGTAATTTTTTCACCTTTAGTTCCTTAGGGTAGTCGAACAGGAGTGATGACACGTTTTCGCAGCTTTTGCGATCAGAAAGTAAACATTCTTTTCAAAATGATCGCTTCGATACCCCAATCACGACAGCTTTGATGCCGTATCATTGACGAATTGGCCCTAAATGACTTATAATCGCGATTTAAGCACTCATAACTGAGGAACCCATGTCAATCAGATCGGCAAGACAATCTCGACACTAAAAAATTAACTTAACCTAACCTAACTTAATCTAGCTCGCAATAACTTGTCGACGTTAGCCTGTGACTTGGGGGGGGGGGGTATCAATGAATAATAGAAGATGGCTTTGATCTACTAGAGGCACTCAATATATTTTGCCCCAACCTTTTTTCTTAGCTAAATAATAGGCCATGGGATGAAATGTCTTTTGGGAGGTAAGTTTGAACTTTCTGCGCTTCACGTTATGTGATAACCGGATTTTTCCAATTCGAACCTCCCCTCCTTGTATAAAACCGCTTTTAAACGCCCTTGTATAAAACCGATGGTTAACGCAGTTTCGAAAATGGCGTCTGACAGTGATGTGCGGCGTAAACAGAGAGCTGTTATCGAGTTCTTAACCGCAGAGAAGGAAACAGTTGCAAATATTCACAAACGTCTACAAAACGTTTACGGATATGCTGTTGTTGATCGAAGCACAGTTGGACGCTGGCCTAAACGTGTGAGATCATCGGAGAGAAGGAGAGCCAGCCTCGATGATCAGCCACACAGCGGTCGCCCGCCTGGCATCGGCTGTGACATCTCACACTGTGCAAGGTGCTAACAGCATCATTCGATCAAATCGGCGCGTCACATACAAGGAGCTATCACTGGAGCTAGGAATTAGTGAAGGAAGTGTGAATACGATAATTCAGCAACTGGCATACTCAAAAGTGTGTTCACGGTTTGTTCCTCGCAAACAGACTGAAGATTACAAAGCCCAAAGAAAAGAAATTGCTTCCGAGTCGTTGGTTCGATACGAGACAGAAGGGGATGACTTCCTTTCACAAACTATGACTGGGGATGAGACTTGGGTACACCACTTTGAACCTGAAACAAAACGCCAATTCATAGAGTGGCATCACGCAGACTCCCGACGCAAGAAAAAGTTCAAAATGGCTCCCTCTGCAGGAAAGGTTATGGCCACCATCTTCTGGGACATGACAGGGGTGATTCTGGTGGACATTATGAAGAAAGGACAATCAACTCAGAGGCATATATTTCTACCCTACAGAGACTCCAGAAACGTATAAAGCGAATTCGACCGGAGAGAAAACTGGAAGACGTCCCTCATTTGCACGATAACGCAAGACCACACAACAATTTGCAAACACGAGAGGCCATCACAAAAATGCGCTTGACTGTGTTACCCCACCCTCCATAGAGCCCGGATCTGGCACCTTCAGACTTCCATTTGTTTGGGCCAATGAAGGATGCTATTCGTGGAAAAAAGTTTCAGAGTGACGATGAGGTTCCAGCGGAACCCAGCGGACTTTCACCAGCAAGGAATAAAGGCAGGGGTGTACCTAAAGTATTTGGCACCCGGGGCGGATCCTTCCTTTGGCACCCCCCATAAATAATTTTAAAATTTAAACACAGAAAAATATATTATGTTTGCAAGTAGATTTTTAAACAGTACAGTACTGTCATAAGCAAATTGGAAATAAGAAAAATGCAGGACATTAAAAATTCAGTGAACAGGTAATACTGCATTTTATTTTGAACAAAAAACACAGGAAATCCAGTCTCAACACTCAGCCTATTCTTCAAAGGTAAATAGAGAGGATTCACAGTATCTGCTTTCGAGCCTTAATTTCTGCAAATTGATCAATGACCTCATCAAAATTCACCTTCTTTGCATATTCATCACTATGATACCACATTGTCAAAAATTATGGACACTGGTATAAGTGCCATGATATTGTTAGAAACACCAGCACTTTATGTTTTATCATAATTATTTAAACAAACGTTCGCCTTTCTATACAATCTTTATCAAATATTTAATTTTTCGTTTGTAAATTTTGTATTGCCAATAAAAATAAAAATTGATTTTATAGTGGAAATTAACATTAAGCTGTTGTAATAGTTTGAACATTTTTAAATTTTTTTCTTACTTTGGCGAATTTTTCATTTGGTTTGAAAACTTGTACTGGTATTTCAACTCTCCTGATGGCACCCCTATCCTGGCTGTCACCCAGGGCGGACCACCCCCCTCGCACCCCCCTTAGTACGCCACTGAATAAAGGCCCTTGTTTCGAGGTGAAGGAAAGCCGTAGAAAAGGATGGAAACTATGTGGAAAAATAAAAACTTGTAAAAAAGGTATGTAACTACTTGTGTACAAAATTTCTGGAATTTACAAGGAAACTTGGAAAGAAAAAAAAAGGTGGGGCGAAATATATTGAGTGGCCCTCGTACATTGGAGTTTTGTTTTTTTTCCTCGTATTACACATCACACGCATAAATTTTCCAAGCGTTCTCAATATTCTCCCCTATTATCAAGCACAAAGGCCATTTCTTCTTACATTATTGTTAGAGAAAATTAGTAGGCCTAATGCTTTCTGGTAGATCATTTATTGAGAGTGGTCAGTCATTGATTTAGTTAAATAATTATTGAAAATCAAGTGGTTCTCATAATAATTTGTGACTCTCAATAAATATAATATATAAATGTAATATATATATTATATATATAAGAATTAAAAATAAGCAACTGTTCAAACATTTTATGTTCATAAAATTTTAACATTACCGCCAGCGCATGCGCAAGCTGAGGCGAGGGACGTACAGTACAGTACACTTATTTAGTTGTAATTTTGAGCTGTGCCTTGCGCGGTACAAATTAAATGTTGAAATATAGTTTCATTGTGAAAGTGTGAGGATTTTCAGTGTGTACGTAATATAGTATAATTGTTAATAGGCTCGTTTAATGCTAATATAACATATCCCATGACTTGGCCTTGGCCTATCAGTGGTTAAAAATTCCGTCTTGTTAAAAATTCCACTTGTCCAAATACAACTTTCTGGAAACGTATAAAATCAAGAACCTTTTCTAATTTTGCACAGGTTTTCTGTGGCCTACGACTCACCTCGTGCACGCCTATGGTTGAAAAAAAGTCATAGAAAATAGAAAAACAGTAGCTGACTCCTAAGAAAGTAATTCAATTTGCGCAGAGCATTTCGGGCAAGAGGACCAAAGCCTACCTAGGCCCTCTATCTAGTTTGTAGAAATTTCATACACTTTTGAGAAATCGAAAAAAAACAGCGAGACCAGAAATTTACAAAAATACCACAGCCATCAAAATTCTGAGCTTCAGTTCCAAACCACAATGAAACTAAATTTATGAAGTTGCATTCAAAATCTAAGCGACTCGTGAGCTTAAAATAAATGTTAAAGGTTTCACTGGCTTAACAGTTTCTGTTCAAAATCGTTTGGATGAAATTATTTACGTTTTAATGCGCGCGTGGACCGACTAAATATAGGTAGGCTTTGAGAGATCTAGACTCTAGGCTACGAGAGAGGCTGAGAGTCCTGAAAAACCATCCCTTAGGGCTTAGATCAACATGCCGTCCCTGCATAATACTAAGCTTCCTCTTAATTCTACTGGTCGATCCTCACTGGCATTAATTAAGGTAAGTAAAGTTCCAGTATGCCGACACTCATTCAGTGGACAAGCATAGACCTAGGTTATTATGATAGGTTAAACAACAAACAGGATTTCATTAAGTACGCTGTAATCCTCTAAGTTTCGATTATCGTAGGCTAGAGAAATTTTGCGAAATGTGACGCTCAGATTTTAGAAACTGGAGAGAAGCCACTCCAAAATTAAATGAAGTGGCTCTAAATCCTATAGAAAATAGGAAAAGTAGGAAAAGTAAGTGATGCAGATACTCCATATTAAGTTGGTTTCCAGATTTTTAAACAAAGTTTGTTTGACAAATGTGTAAATTACTGATGTAAAGTAACATTAATGTATAGCCTAATAGTTATTTAATTAGAGTTGGGACTACTGGTCTTGGACCTATGTCAAATTTGGTTGAAAAATCACTCATGAGTCATGACAGACCTATTGGCTTACATGCCCAAGGCCAATATTAGACCTAAAAAGCATGTAACATAAAACTCTGTATTTTTCTATAATATACAGTATGTATACCTTAGTAAACCTTGACGTGGAAGTTATATTCTTTCACCGACTTCAAGTCGGATTTCTGGACGAAATGAACACGGCAACTTAAGTTTGTGACGTCAAATGTAAACAAAATTGAGTTAATCTTGCTCTTGTCTTGGCCTACTTGGCAGTTCATTGGCTTAGCCATCGGTCTGGATACTCAATACAGGGCAGCAGAGTCCTAATTTAAAGCTTCTATCATGAATCCAGCCTACAATGAGACTGAATAAGGTTTACACTCTGACCAAGGCTTAAGTTCACCACAGCAATGCTAACCTCGGCCAATGTATGTCTGAAAAGGGGAAGATTGAGGCCAATTCTTTACATAAGGCTTATAAATACATAAATTTAATCAAGCATAACCTTTTAATATCACTAAAATATATTTTCTTTTATATATGGACCTAAATAATGCAATTAATTTTTTAAATACCTTTGATTCTGCAGACGACAAATTTTTTGTTTCGAAAAGAGTAACTCGAGATCTGAGTTTTCTCTATCCTGCTTCGGCAAAATTCAAGTCTAGTTTGTTTTAACGAAAAGAACGCAGCAATTTATATGTCTGTCTGTCTGTCTGTCTGTGTTCGTTTATACACGCCGAAACGGCAAGGGTAATCTGCACCAAATTTAGTATACACATTAAGGGAGAACCAGGGAAGGTTTTAGTAACACTTTGTAACAATTTAGGCCCAATAACGATTGGGCATTTTAATTAAACATTTAGTTTGAATAGTCACTAAACTGTTAACGGCTTGTCGTGTGAAATTAATTTTATTATTTTTTTATTATAATCATGAATGTTGTGAACAGTTTTCACCTCAAAATGTAATAAAACTTCAGAGAGTGAAATTGTTCGCTAACTTTTTTAACTTTATCACAGAAGTAAAATATCCCTGTTATGGCCCCTTGTATGAGCATCATTGCTTTGAGAAGTTCAGGAAGTTTAATGTGAACGTTATTTGGTAAATTCCTAGTTTAGAGGCGCCCTTCAAATTTTTATTGCATATGCATAAAAGTTACACCATTGGATTGGAAATGATTTATTTATGAACGTTGTGAGGTGGAAAAAGAACCTAACCTAACTTAATCTCCTAATTCGGGCATCAGTCGACCTAAACTAGGCATTATTCGATCTAACCCAGGCACTAGTGATCTTTTAAAAGAACAACGTTTTTTTTTTTTGCTTTGTTCTTTCTTAGAATTGCATCTAAACAGCTTTGCATTTAAGTCCACTTTACATGTTTTTCCACACTTTGGGCATTTAAAACTATTTAAAATTAATTTATGCGCGATACAGAATTTCAGTAAACTTAAAATTGTCATAAAATTGTAAAGTAAGTTGAATTATACCAAAATTACAACCTTGGCATGAATTAACGTTGTCAAACTCCATATTTTAAACTTTTTTAAAACGCAAAAACATACAATATAAAAAATGGGACTAATTCTAGCACGAAGATTGAAATGTTACATTACTGATAAGTTGGAAACGGAAACCTAAAAGCTTAAATTTGCCCCTGTTACAGACGCTGGGTGTCAAATATATATATATATATCATAAAATACATTCTTTTATTAGATCACCTGAAGATCAGGGCCCCCAGCCTTCTTTAGTTAGCTTTATAAGGTTAACTAACGAAAATATCACGTCCTAACCTAACCAATCGTCGAGGGAGTACAGTTGACCTAACGATTCGTTAGGTTAGGTCGTGATATTTTCGTTAGTTAGCCTTATAAGGCTAACTAAAGAAGGCTGGGGGCCCTGATCTTCAGGTGATCCCTTTTATTTATAAAATACACGAAATTATAAAATTTCCACCCCATCAGTGTTCATAAATAAACTATTGCCTATCCAATGATATAATATTTATACATATGCGTTGTCTATTAGTTAAGAGGACGCCTCCAAACTAGGAATTAACCACTTATTTCTACATTTACCATAATTTTACAGTCTTCATCGTTGGGGGCTACGTCGTGGCCAGTGTCGTAACAACGCTTCCCGTCGATTAGCGAAGTTAAGCAATACTGGATCTAGGTTGTAGTTGGGTGGGGGTCCTGGGGGATCGTCTTGTGCGTCCAAATTATTTAGTTCAGATCCCACGTAAATCTGTAGGTCCCCTCTGTCATATGAGCATAGGTGTTGCGAAGGAGGTTAAACAGCCATACCAACCGTCTTCATTTGTTATTAATGCGATAAGAATGTCGTGTAATTCATTTCCTTTTGAAGAAAAATTTTAATCCACTTAAATTTCATTTCGACGAAATAGAAAATGATTGATTTTAGTATTAAATGAACAGGGTGATGGATCATATCCGAAAAAACTGAGCTTTGTTTCAACATTTAATAATAAAAAATTATTTACAATGTGATATATATATATATATATATATATATATATATATATATATATATATATATATATTGGGCATCCTCTTTCCATAGAAAAAGATGGCAGTTGATGAGAAACCATGCATGAACTTTAATAGTAAAATGTATTTGTTTCTACTGACTTTGCAGGGTATTTCCCACTGATAATTTTTTTTTACAAAGTATCTAAACCATTGGTGTAGGACTCGAGACCGGTCTCGAGACTTTTTTTCTGGTCTCGGTCTCAGCCATGGTTGTCTCGACTACATCACTGATCTAAACATTACTATGAAGACAAAATATTGGCGAAAGGTAATAATAATTTACAAAGAAGTCTAGAAGGAAGAAAGAGGCTGTTGGTTTGTACCATTTGCCACTATTCCTACACTAAGTCACTGAGCCTTCAGACAAGAGGGTTTTTTTCTTTTCTTTTTTCTTTTTTGCCTGACCTTAACAATAAATGTTATCTTACACTATTCATATATCTTAAAAACTACTAAACTAATTATGAACTAGAATATACCACGAATGGTTTTCTCTGGATTCATAAATTACAAAATAAAAACACCTTCTTTTAAATAATTTTCTTTTTCATTATTCAGGACGAAAATGCTCACAAAAATTACTATTCGTAAGATACTTTTACATCGTTATCGACTAATTACTTTTTTACAACATCTGCGCTTACGAATGACTGGATTGTCGTTATCTTTTGGAAGACAACTCGCTTCACGGATGATTTAAAACAAACAATTTTAGCCTTATGATTTACAGTCATTTTTTTAATGCTAATATTTATTTGTTACATTTCTGTTTCACATCATATTTTTACATCATATTTTACATCAGGTTTCCTATACAAATTTTGAAACTTACTTTATTGCAACCCATTCACGTAACGAGTAACTGCTTTCGCACGTTTTTAGATCTGATGTTCGTCAGTTTGGTTTTGCGTCTCATGAGGAATTTTCATTTCAAAAAGACTTATATTTTAGCCTAACAGTGAAATGCTTCACGTTCTGTCAATGCTCATATTTGATCCAGTAACGGTGGGGATCTGAGTCATCATCTGTCCACCATAAAATGGCTGAGCGGCGTACGTTCCTGAGAGTAAAACAAAAATTTATTATCTCTAAACTTTATATTATAAAATAATTTTTTTTTTCAGTTTTTGTATTTACTGCGATAATATCGTCTTTACCCGGTATGGGAGCGTAAGATGGGGTTGACACAACGTAAGGAGAAGCGGATATAAAGGTTTGGGTTGCGCTCCCCGTCGACGGAATGAAAGGCTGACCTCCCCAGCTGTTGTTTATCGCGGAAGCGGCTACCATGTTGTACGGGGATGGAGGGATCAATGGCTGGAATCTTTGGAGGATTTGTGGCTGTGCTTTAAATTGAATGAAAATAGAATTCAATAGAACTTTTAATGTATTCTAAATTTATCTTAATAGTAACACTAAATTAACATATGAAAAGTAATTAAATATGACACGGTGCAAAAACGAAACACAAAGCAGTAATTAATTAATTAATAATAATAATAATAATAATAATAATAAAAATAATAATAAATTCGACCCTTAGGATATTTTTTTAATCGATACGGTATATATATATAACTGTTGTTATGAGGATGCAGAAAAATTCAATAAGAGCGTATGCACTGTGCAGACACCCGTACAGAAACGTTAAATTCTCAGCCGGTTAGCCAAGAAGAATTGTTTTCTCATTTGTATAACGGAAGAACCAAAACTTGAGAAGGCATTCGCAAGAGCATTACGAGCAGGGATGGGCACGTGAATATGTTACCAAAGTAACTGCCTCAGAAATGCCCCTTTATTATTTTTAAATATTCACTCGTACTATCTGAATGACGAACTAACAAACTGCGCGCGCGCGTCTTGGGTATTGTTTAACCTTCTTCGTAACGGCAAAGGGAACTATAGCTTTACGTGGGATCCGAACCACGAGTCACTACATCATCTGGATGTAGAGGACGGTCACCAGACCCAGACCCAATGTTAGTTAACTACTTTAACAAACTACCCACTTTCTTACCCGTTTACCTACCTAACTAACTAACTAACTAACTAATTAAATTGATTAATAAATACCCAGTTGATACTGGACATCCTGCTGCGACTGAGTGATGAAGTCTTGCACGGGATTCAATCTCTCTGGAGCATAAACTGTTGGAGGTAAAGCTGTCGCCAGGCCGATTGACTGTAAAGGTTGGGAATCGTAATTTGAAATTAGAAACGGAGAAAGTTTCAATAGCAGTTACTAAGCAAGAGGTAAAAGTATATTATCACGCTAAAGGGTCAAACTTTCGCGTGTATTGCGTGTACGTGAGACGTATTTAAGTATACATTTATGTAGAGCTCTTTAGAAGTTAAAGGATTTACTATATTCAAATTTTATTTTTTTTTATATCGGGTAAAGTTGCCAGTAGTCGCGCATCGGTACTAATGTCGCGCATTTGACTTTAAAAAACTCCCCACAAGATACTGTTACATGAAGGAAATAAAATGCTGTGGAACATTACTTGTAGATACGAAGTTATTAGAAGTAATGTTTCACTCCAATTTTATTTCCTTCACTGTAACAGTATTTTGTGGGGGTTTTTAAGTCAAATGCGCGCCATTAATACCGAAGCGCGACCACTGGCAACTTTACCGGTATAAAAAAAAAATTTGAATAAATTACTAACCATATACATCCGTGGTTGGTTATTTAAGATGATTCACTCGTTCAAAACTGAGTTATGGCTTAAATTGGTTAACGAGGTATTATTGGCAGTTGTGGAAAATATTCTCCGAAGCGAAAAAAATGAACTCGTTTAAAATTCAGAAAGAATTAAAAATTTGTTGGATAAATTATTTGACAATAAGAACGATTTTGGTTACCGAATCGGCCTATATATATATATATATATATATATATATATATATATATATGCACTAGAATCACAAAATAACACGTGACCTTATTATAAGCAAACAACCACAAGGAAAAGGAAACACAAAGTCCGAGCGCTTTCGTGATATATTCACGAAAGCGCTCGGACTTTGTGTTTCCTTTTCCTTGTGGTTGTTTGCTTATATATATATATATATATATATATATATATATATATATATATTGGTACTCCATTTATTTGTTAATTTATTTATTTATTTATTCATATTTAATTTTTCACATTTTTTCAACCAATTACAAATTCTTTTCTGAATTTTGAAATACTCTCGGTATTTTCACGTAGATTTTATTTCCCCGAAGACTTTTTTTCGCGTCTATTCGAGTACAACCCGTTTTCAGGAGCACCTGAACTGATAAACTTGAAAATACGCCGAACAAATTATAAAGTGCCAATGAAAAACGTCTACTATTGACTATGGACTGAAGAGCTTCTTCGTAATGACTTTACTAAAACCGAAGAGAAGAATTACTTCATAGTTTGTAAATTCATTTAAAAGTTTAAGAAACGATTTAGCTCAATCGTTTCGATACATCGACTTACCTCAATCGAGTTTCGCCCTGTCATGTCTTGTACGTAGGAAAAGTTGGGGTATACGAAGGGCAGTTGCAGAGGGGAGAACGATTCCTGAAAGATAAATCGGTGTTTAGTCCCGGAAATGTTTTGTATGTCGGCGATCCATGTTATAAAAGATGTTAGTCGTGTTAAGAAGAGTAATTTAAAAAGATTAGAAATGAGCGTTTGGTTTAATCATTTCTTTAAAACTGTTCAAATTTTAGCCTTTTACAGAATCTTTATCCATTTTTACTTAATGTAATATTTTCATCATTTTATATCTTAACTCCTTTCTTAATTTGCAAGGTAATTATATTTAGGGGGTGGGGGGTAGGGGGCTGTTGTACAGTTCAGTTAATGTTGTGTCGAAATACTCTCTCTCTCTCTCTCTCTCTCTCTCTCTCTCTCTCTCTCTCTCTCTCTCTCTCTCTCTCAGAACTCTGTACATGCATTGTTTAGTAATAAAATAGTAGTAGGTAAGTTTTTGGAGAGAAAGGGGATCATGAAGCTTCATTCAATTCGGTGAAATGAAATTCCAATTTAGTTTAATAGCATCTACTTAGTCGAATATGTCCCGTTATTATTGTTACTCGGTTTGTAATGCCATTGAATAGCGAAGGGTCATTGAGAGGAGCCTTTGTGAGGTTATTACACTCCTTATTTCATTTGAAATTGCTTCATTTACCTCGAATGAAATTTGCGTTTCCGTTTCTTTAATTCCTTTTTTAATCCCATTTTCAGGACGAAAGCGGTAAAAATGCAATTAATATGAAGAAAAATGAGATAGAAGATAAGACAGTAGATAATTATAATGCTGTTGTAAAAAGTAGTATGATGTAATAGGGACGAAGAGATATGATGAACGTTTACAGTTATTATTATTATTATTATTATTATAAGTACATTCATGGCATGTCTAATATCAGATATGTTTTGAATATTATATAGTGCGTTCGAAACGTTTCTCCGCAGTACTATGTTAAACGCAGAGGAAATTGAAAAACTACAATGTTTTCATTCAACCATGATTTAGTGATTTTGTTATAATGTTTCAGACCAACAAAGACCCTAGGATCCACTCATGGCTGGTCTACCTAACTGCGTTCGTAATTGTGTAATTTATCACATAACCTTTTGATTTTACAGCGTGTGTTGAAAGTGTTTTCCACCATTTTGCAGGCACAGAGCAACTCGTCTACACTTGTTGTCAAACACTTTTTTTAACAGTGTTGGTTGATATACTCAGCTAAAAATATTCGTTCCTCGGTTGTTAACATATTCACAGACAAGGATGCACACACATTTTTTTTACCAAGCTATCGACACACACTATTGTCACGATCCCAACTCTGTCACAGTACTGACACGATCGAGTTTAAACCGGTTGAACCCGGCTTAGCGCGCATATACTGGCTACAGCACGTTGACTGCGGAAAGACTTTTCGAACACCCCGTATAATTATTATAGCGTATGAGATGCAGATTTGAGTTTCTGAAATGTCGCATCATGGACGCTTTTAGAAAAAGTCGGATAAAATTCCGGGTCTAGTAGATCCGATGTTAATATTCATTAATTAAGAAAAATCGCCGATGGAATCCAGTTCGAGATGACAATTATCGTATATTTACATATGCACTTTTTAACGTACTCCGAAACCTTGATAAATAAGTATTGATGAGTAATGCTTATTTTCGGGTATATCTTTCGTGTAAGAAATTTAAAGGGGTTCGAGAAATTTCTTTAGATATATAGAAAGGCGTCTTTTGTCCGGAAAAAGTCTGGGAACTATTGATTTACATCTTTTACTCTTATCGAATCTCTCCATACATTTCGCATAACTCTTTATCTTATAAATATTTTCTTATCGCGCGCTCGTCCCGAACGTTCTGATTTTTCATTCGGCCAATTTCTACAGACACCCCTGTCACAAGTTCTTCGCAAATTGTTTCCTGATTTAACTTACTTCCGTTCGCAAATATACACGCTATACCAAAAATGCCCACGCATGCGGATAGCAATGTATCGTTTAAGTCGGTGGTGATTTCACTCGGTCCTTTATAGCCTTTATCTTCATTATTCACCACCACAACGGCGCTTTTCATCATCTTTCTTCTTCTTTTTGCACCTGGTTTTGCGTCTTTACTTTCTCAGGCAAGTTCATTATTACAAGTTCACTTCTTCGACTATTTTTCCGACTTGTCGGCGGTGGCCGGCGGATGATGATGATGATGGTGAGTGTTTCTTTCTCTCGTTCTGAATGAATGTTAACCCACGAATGATAGGTTTTGCTACTTACTTAACCCCTTATTCTCTTCTTTTAACCCCCTACTCTCTCCTTTCTCTCGGACTAACCTTAGAGTGGATCTTAGGGTCTTTGTTAGCTTTAGCTTCTGTAGACCCGTAGATTATTTATTTCTCCTCATATTTACACTCCATATAAAACAGAACATTCATTCTAGTATGTTTTGAATATAATCACAACAAATTCCATTCACGCCAAAAAGCAACATCCTTTCGGAAAAAAATATAAACTGTGTAATATAAAATGTATCAAAAGCATGAAAAATTACTAAGCATTAATGATCTTTTTTTATTATTATTAAACCGTCACCAAAAACAATAAAGTATCCAAAGAAAAGCCAGGATATTACCAACTAGTAATTTTTTATGCTATAATAAATTTAGTGTTTTTAGGCGAATTTTTTTCTTCTGAGATTTACATTGTATCGTTGGTGGGAAGGAAGGAATTATCCGTGGATGGAAATTGATTCAAGATTCAGTTCAAATAGGATTTTTTTTTTTTTTTTTGTGAGGGAACAAAAGGAGAACCAAGAAAATTAGCTGAAATCATTTTGTGGAATTTAGTTGTTTTAGGAGTATAAATTTCAAATGCGTATAAAGTCATTATTAATCTATTTACCTCATAAGTGTTTAGCCTACCTCATTTTGCCTAGGCCTAAGCGGGTAGGGTCTTGAAGCAATATATCCTTGCGCCCCCGCTGCTGTTCGCACTTTTTGGTTTATTATTATGGGCTCACTGGTGAAAAATACCAATCAAATCATGTTCACATAAACACAGATACAAATTAGCCTTTTAAAATGTAAAACTTTTCCTAATTAATGACACCCTGAGAGTCGTCTTCCTTACAAGCCGCCGCCTTTTTTTTTTTAAAAAAAATGTATTATAGAAATGTGTTTGGTTTATGTCTAAAAGCCTATTCAGTCTTAAAAGCTTTGAATTAATTAACTAGAGATAATTCATTAAATTAAGAATAGGAACTTGAAGCCAAACCGAATCAAAATAATCAGAAATGAAGAGACATATTTCCAAAAGCGACTACAAAAAATATTTCACATAAAATTCAAATTCAGGTTATAAAGGGGAGATAATGTATAATGTTTTGAACTAATACCCATTTATGCCAATAGTTGCCTGGGCAAGCGGGGTTCCAATATTTGAAGCGGAGGATAATGCTTTGGAGGCGGCTTTCCTCTGTTGGTACTCTTCTCTGTTCGTTACGGGCTTAGACCAGCTTATATCAATCTCACATTTGTCCACTACGTAACCTGAAATGCAATATTGAACGTCTGAAACAAATTTTACTTCCATTTATTTGATGTGAAAATGCGCAAAAGAATTTCACGCTTTGATTCTTTTACGAAAAAGTTTAAAAAATTAATAACGATGTCAATTTACTGTATTGGGTGAAATTGTAATTCAAGATTTTAACGAAGGTACCCCCAGTCACTGATTAAAATTTATTTGGTGAAGTAAAATATCTGACGTGTTTCATTATTTTAATTTTAACGTTTATTTTCAATCGACGAAGGGAGGGAATAAAGCCATAATAAGTTGATGTATTAGAAATTAGAAGCGCTGGATTTCATCAAGTACGAATGAAAAGGAAGAAGCGATTGTCAATTTCAAAAGACTTCGAGTAATATCAATCATAAATACGCAAACTTATTACCTTGCAACTTATTTTTAGCTTCATCCGCTTGCTCTCTGGTAGCGAAATGGATGAACGCGTAATCTTTTATCTTCTTAACACGCTCGACGGTTCCTCCATAACGCGAAAACAGTTCGCGCAGCTGTTGGTCGGAGGTGGACAGAGCCAGATTTCGGACGTACAGAATACGGACCTTGGGACAAAAAATTACTTCTTTACAATAATAACTAAAATAAGGCGTGGTGGCGGTAAACATTTATGTAAGTTTAAAAAGACAAGAAATTAGTTAATTTATTAATGGAACAAAATGGCACTAAATGCTATATTACGATGTCAACCAACTTATTCATGTTGTATGTAAAAGATTCAGTAGATTTTTTTAGTCTTAAATGTAACTTTCCCATTTTTCCCCGTGGATAAACAGTATTTATACAGCAACTGCTGAGTTTATGCCTTAATTTGCTTTTTGTAAAGGTGGTCAGCGCCCGTAGCTCAGCGGGTCACACCGTTTTCCTATAAGCGAAGTGAATTTTCCTATAAGCGAAGTGAAAACAAAGAGGTCGGGGATTGGACTCTCGATGGTGCCAATTATAATAATCGAGGAGTTAGTGCAATGGGACAAATTTGTCTAGCCTGAGCACTGTGCCAGTTTTTAGCCCTTTGACACTAAAGACGTCGATTTTATAATACTGTTTCTCTGTATTGTTACGTATATAGACAGAGAAAAATGTTTTGTTGATCCAAACAAAAAAAAAGGTGTTTCAACAAAAGTTTTTATTTTTAGAACCCAAATTTTTGTTTCGTGTTAAAAAAACATTTTTTTGTTAATAACTTGCCGCAATACACATATTTGGTTGTCTAAACAGTAATTTGGTTAAATTAAACGTAAGTTTTGCTTGTCTTAGAATTACCAAACTGTCTAATCGAATTCTTTTTTTTTTCTTTTTCATATTTTCATTAC
>JAJOZX010004058.1:0-105000 GCA_023014485.1 Bathynomus jamesi
ATGGTAGTAAACTATAAGCATTAAGATAATAAATAATACATTAAGTACACTAACTTTAATATTAGCAAACAAATAAATAAAGAAATAATGTTATAAGATATGTTAATATTAATATTTTAATGAATGAAAAGACTAAACAATAAGTTAAATAAAGAAATGTTAAACTTGTAAACAAGGAATGAGGAATAAAACAGTTTTATTAAATTAGTATGGGAAAAAGAGTGAGAGTTGGACAGTTGCTTGTTAAACCCTGTTAGTAAATGAATAATAAAGTACAAAATTGTTAATATTTTAATGAACAAACAAATAATGAAAGAAGAATAAACAAATTTAGTAAAAGAGACGCTTCTGAGGTTTAAAAGTGTCGGCGTGTGTGTCAAAACTCGAGTTTTGAGAAGTGGAGGGAACCAATTGGCGCATGTGTGGAAATATAAATAATAAAAAATATAGTTTAAGAGGGTAATTTGACAAGAGAAAATAAAGAACATAACAGAGGAAACTAAAGTCAGGCTGGATTTGTCTGAGGCTGAAGACCGTTATTGGACCAAGGGAACTTTAAGTTCTGTTAGGAAGGGGATGCTGGAGATAGTGAACCACTAACAGAAGGAAGCTATTCTGGCAAGTAAGAAACTGTTGGTGGCGGGAGCCAGCAGTCGTGGAGTCGGAGGTCTGGGCAGCGAGCCTGGATCCAACAACCCTTCAAGGTAAGCAGCCTGGTTTCGTGGAGTTCTTAAACAAAAGAAAAAATTCTTATTCGTGGTGCGGCCGTTAGGTTACTCCGAATCCCACCACACCGTGAATGGCCCGCCACCATCTTTGAACTCGAACGACAGATTGCCAAACTTCGTACCGTGCCGCCAACTGGGCACGCTCCTGCAATGTTAAACACTCAGCCATGTTACCCTTCAATCTGAAATGAAAAAAAAATGAATGTTACAATTGTACCACTTTAGAGAACACAAAGAGAACACTTTAGAGAAAAAAAGATTACCGTTACAATTGTACCACTTTAGAGAACACACCATAACAATATAACAATACAATCACAATTTATACATAATTTATATGTAATTTAAATTAGGGAGCTACTTTCCGCCCACCCTGTATTTAACTTTATATAATGCCTATACTCATATGTATGTACGTGTGTGTATTCATTTTTACATAAGGACCAAAATCGCCCAACGCGAGTTTGGATAAAAATTTTTGATTTGCTTTCTACTTTGCCAAATAATTGGTGACCTGTTGTTTTTTTAAAATCTCATAATCATTTTTTTAGATTTTGCTTAATAAGGAATCGTGCTTAAGCTTTGGAATGCTCATATTTTGTATACATTCCTTTCGTTATAAAAGATGAGATCATGTCTTGCCTAAGCATTAAAATTGTACATCTTAAACATTAAAATTTTACTCATATGCATATTTTAGTGTAAAGATGCATAGTCCGATTTCCACTTTTAGTTAACTTGGCAGATCATGATAACATCAGATCTGAAAAGTCGCGGTTTAAGATAAAAATATGGTTTCATCTTCAAATATTTTGTTTACTCGTTCAAGCCTTACCACAGCTAAAAATTTACTTTATTTTCGAATATTGTGCAAAAATAATACAGCCTTTTTAGCATTTAATAATAATGATGTTAGCAGTTTTTGGGTATATAAACCCACTAAAAATATTCCATTGGCATTCAGAAGCTAATTCAGAGGCTGAGCACTACCTGTACATTTTAGCAGTAAATTTACAGTTGAAGATAGTTTTTATCTTATCCTTCGAGCCTCGCTCTCTTCAGAAGAACTTAGTCATTAAACTTTCCGGATACGCTATAAGAAGAATCCGGAACCTTCAGCATTTTTAGTAAGTCTATCAGAGTCCTCCGAGCCACTATAGAAGAACTCAGAGAGTAATATAGAAGAAAACTACTGCAAGTCACACATCCGTTGCTGCCACCTAACTAGAACCCCCGTCGACTTCGAACCACCCTGGGCCATAGACGGAGGGGTTAACATATATATATATATATATATCCTTTGCTTTGTCCGGAGTGATAGGGCGCGTCCTTCTGTGGCAAATGTGGGAATACACCTTTCTTCGGTGTAAGGGCTTTCTCTGCCCTCGTGGACCATTAGACCCATTTGGGGACCCGACTGATCTCCTGCTTCTTTTTCTTTCTTTCTCCTTTCACCCATTCTTTCTGGCTTCTCTCTCTTTTTGGCGTTGTTTTTTGGACCTTGATTTTGACCCCTTCCTTGGCCCTTGGGTGTGGGAAGTGGTTGCCCTGCACCCTTGTCACTTCAACCAAACCCAAGCCCTGTCCCTGCCACTTTTCACCGCGTGTTGGATGAGAGAGGCCGCCTTTCAGGCACAGGGACTGGGTACGGGTCAGGGATGGGGAGTTGGAGCTTTTTTGAAGTCGTGAGTCGGTAAAAACGATCGACTCCCGACTCTGATTCAATTTCTATATGCCAACAATTTACCAGAATACTACTCTGCCCTAAATAAATATCTTCCTGAACTAATTCTAGATTCACATTTCCACATTTGATTTATTGTTCTGGTAAATCTTAGCAAATGAATTTCATATTTCTATTTTCTATTTCAGGATACTAGGTACCATATAAAAATTAGCAATATATTAATTATTAATTTAATTAGCCCCTATTAGTAATGAGTCGTGGGCCTAGTAGAAAATCAGCAGTCTTTCAATATTTTAAGCTAAATGAGGATGAAAGTATTTTTATTTGTCAAGTAGAAAAGGATGGTAAAGAGTGTAATGCAAAAATTAGTGCTTACACTGGGAAACATGCTAATGCTCCAACTAGAGCCAGGAAATCCAGAAACCTATTTCTAGTCAGGCCAGTACCTCTATTTCAAAAAGCAAACAAGTCTCTGTTACAAAATTTTTCCACAGTGAGAGAATTACAATATCAATGACAAAGGAAAATTTTAAAAAATACCTTATAGATTTAGTTGTAAAGAATGGGGTTGCACTTACATTATTTTCCTCCCCAGCTTTCCGTGGATTAAATGGAGAAATGGCGGCAAAACTAGGAGTGTCATTAGAGAGACATGATATTTGAAACATGATTTTAAAGGAAGCAGAAAGCCAGAAAACTTTATTGAAAACAATGCTGCAAGGAAAATTCTTTCTTAAGATGGATGCCTGCACGAGACAAAGAATTAATTATATGGCAATAAATGTTCAGTTCATTGATGATGAAGGAAAACTAGTTATACATACTCTGGCAGTGAAGGACACTGAAACTCAACATTCAAGTGAATACCTGACCAAGCTAATTGAAACCATCTTGACAGAATATGAAATCACTAAAGAGCAAATATTATCAATTGTTACTGATAATGCTTCAAATATGACAAGTACAGTACAGAAACTTAATGATGGTGAAGTAAAAGGAGATCTTTTTGAAGACAGTAGTGAAGAAGATACGGATGAAACTGCTGACAAACTTGACAGTGTTGACGCTGTAGACAATGATTTTGCTGGATTCTCAAATATCCCCCATATGCGATGTGCAGTCCACACATTGCAACTGGCAATTCATGATGGGTTAAAAGAAAGGAATGCTGCTAATGTAGTAGGTAGGTTACGCAACATAGTAGTGGCTGCAAGAACGCCTAAACTTGATGCAATATTAAAACATCGATCCAGAAAAGGTGCAGTTATAGATCAAGTTACACGTTGGGGGAGTACCTATGAAATGATTAAGCGCCTTCTTTAGGGTGTGACAGTTGCCCCAACTTTGTCATACAATGCTGTTCAAAATTTTGGTGTTGCATATTGACAAAAAATACCCACGTGCAATTTTTTGAAGATTCATGCATATTCGAGTGAGCACCAGCAATTTGAAAAATAGCGATTTTGCTTATACGGCATACACGTTTATATATGAGATTACACAACCATCATAAGGGATATTAACACAAATCATTTGCCTATCTTAATTAAAAGCTGTTATCACTAACACAAAAAAGTTAATCATTCTTATTCTCTCATGGTACATTAAGGGGTTTTATCATATATTCACAAGATATTATTTCTCTAGAGCAAGAAACCATGATTTCTGTTCGGAAACAGATGATCATTTGCGCTGATTAGGAATGCGGAGTCTGTCATTTTCAACTACTTGAAGGACTTCTTGAAAGCGCTCCTCATCCCTAGCAACATTAAGAAAGTCATGGCAAAGTTTTACACCACGCTCTGCAGCCTCATTGATGACCTGAAGCTTGTCCACAACCCGTTTCATGTTCAGGTAGTCGTCATGATCCGCCCATTCACTGGCTGGACTGTGGAGAAACTGATAGGGCATGCCTAAAATGGTGAAGAACCGGCTTGAGTCAGGCCCAATTAGGTCCACCAGGGCAGTGCCACTTTCTGGGACAGGGGGAAGATATGGCTTTCCATAGCCCCCATGATTGAGCCCCACTCTCTTAGTAACTTCAGTGCCTTCATGGCAAAGAAGGGCCTTCCTCATCTCCTCTTTTGTCCTTTCTTGTACTTGGGACGAGAACAAAGCCAGTGGGGCCAACTCCTCAGTTAGGTACCAAGTGTGTCTACCGAGTGCCACACGGGCTTTGTCAACTATTGTGGCGTCATATGGGGTAAATTCAGCCAAGGTTTTGACCAAATTCAAGTCATTCAGTGGCGCACTTGCTGGAACGGGGCAAACAATCCACCATGGGACATAAACAGCGACTGTGAACACAGCAAACCGTTCTAACTTGCTGATTTGACTTTGTCACAACCTCGGCTTTGGGAAACTACTCTTTGATCTGGCCTGACAAAAGAACAATCTTGAGGGTATAGAGCAGTTTAGCCATCCACCTTGCTTTGTGAAATGCGCCGGGGTAGACCATTGTGAAGTTCACTGGCTCGGATCCTTTAGTTACAAGCAGCAGACAAAGCTCTACCAGCTCCTTGTAGTCGCCACGTGTAAATGGTTGGGCTAGAGATTCACGGAAGAAGTCAGCCATCTCCTGCTGGCGCTCCTCAAACACTCCAGGCATTGCGGGGTAGTAGTATTTATTTTTTTCATTGTACGCCAGTTGAGAGAAATGGTTCTTGAACCTAGAAATGCAATTATTGGGATTATTGTATTTCGTACTAATCTATAATATTGTTTTAGGGGTATTAAGATTGATATGATCGATCATTTGCTTGGTGTTAGTATATCTTATAAGTCTAATAAAAGAAATTCCACTAAATTTGTTCATTAGATAATAATATTCCTTGTTATTTTGTAAAGCTTATGACTCACCTCTGGAAAACCATTATGTTTGGACTTGAAGAGCCTTCCACTTTCAAGCAATCCCAGCAAACACCTAGGATGACTTCGCCCACATGCCTGCGACAGGCGCACCAGAATACGGCACGCTCTAATTCCTTTTGGAGGGAGACGCAAGCAGCTGTTTTTTGTCCTGAAAAAAAAATGTAATTATAGTTTAAGGCCACCATTTCAGGCATGTGCTTTTTGCAGATTTCTGTTAAATCATTCACTGTATTTTGGTATTAATGTCGTGATAAATTCACGCTGATGTTTGAAATAGGTTTACCTGTATTGGATGAAGTTGTGTCGAAAACCATACCAATGACATTCTGTTCACACTCCCAATCGACCAGAAGTTGTTTGGTTGTTGTTGATATCAAGTCTCCTTGAACCAGGCCAGCGTTTTGAGTCAAATGCGGAAGAGGTGGGACTCCAAGAAGCTTTGTGCCATTGACACCAGACACAAGAATGGGCAGGTGGTCATCAGTGCCTTTGGAATCCAGCGTGTCCATAAGTTTACCATCCCAGTGCACCAGTACTTTGTCTGATGGTTGCCATTCATCCATGATTTTTAAACTTATTTCTGACACGATGGAAGCTCGGTATCGGTGGGCCGTCCTTGCATTTAGACTCAGCTTTGATGTATCTCCACCACATGCAGATACAAGGGAGTACACAATTGCACTCAGCTGGGTCGGCGAGATGTTGTTTCGAACACTGCATGAAACAAGTTCTGCCGACTTCAGAATATCATGGGGCACAAAAATTGAAACTCCCTCTTTCACTGTTCTCCGATGTTTTCTCTTTGGTTCAGCAGTGCTGGCCTCATCAATGTCATCATCCTCATCAGAGCTAATAGGTGAATCAATATCAGCCTGTACATTCTCAGCATGATCACATTGCTCTCTCTCTCTTGTCGCTTCTCTTCTCGCATCTGCCTTTTCTGTCGCTTCTGAGCCTTTTCTGTGAGTACTTTGTTTACCCCAGAGTAGGTAGCTACTCTGTCACTTAGCATGCTTTTCATAAAGAGTATGTCAGTATCGATGGCATCTTGTTCGGCCTGAGTTTTCCCCTTTTTCGCAGCTGCCATGTCTTTCAACACTGTGTTCTTATAAAATTTCATCATCAGGCTCAATTCTGATTTAAACTTCATAATTCCAGGATCATCAGCCCGTCTTCTATCCTCATTCTTTTTCATAAGCATCATGTAGTCTTTGTCATAGTAAGTTTTAATCACTCGGCCAATATTGTTCCTGCCTGTAATGGTCGGGACATTCGCCTTCTGGTAATGCAAAAGCACATTGTCAATGGTGGCAGATAAAGCCTGGTCCCAATGCATATCCCGAAGGTTTGCTAACAGACATAGTAAGACCTGCCTATTAGTTGGCAGTTTGCAGCCCTTTATTTCCTTTTCTTCTTCTCTGGGTATGGTGCCCAATAACATTCTGACATACTCATCATCTTGCCGTGTATCCATGATTAAATTCTCTATTCACAACATCAAATCACTGTCAAGGGAAAAGAAAAGAGCATCATTAAAATTAAATGCAATAAAATAATACGTGGAAAATTTGTGGGTCAGCGTTCCAGACCCGGAAATGAAAATCTGATAAAATGTGCTATTTTCACACTTATTTATGAAGTTCATAAGCTGAAATAGCAATACTTGCTGGTACGATGGTGCTAGCTCAAACATGCACCGATCTCCAAGAAAATTTACAGGGGTGTTTCCTAGATAAATACACAACACTAAAACTTTGAACAGCATTGTAGGACCATTTTTTGATTTTTGGAGGGCAACAGTCACACCCTAGCCTTCTTGAATTGAAGCCATACCTTATTGATATGGCAAACCCAGATGTAACAATGACTGATATCCAGTGGCAGCAGGCAAGTCAACTTGAGGCATTACTTAAGTACCCATATGTGGTTACAAAGAAGTTTCAAGCAGCTGAATTGACACCTGGCACATTTTACAAGGAATGGAAAAATATTAATTATAAACTATCTCAAATTGGCGGCATTGTTGCAGATGGTATAAGAATGTCTATGCAGCGTAGAGAAGAAAATTTACTGAATAATGACGTGCTATTGGCTGCAGTTTATGTAGATCCTATGCACAGGGTACTTTTAACTGAAGAACAGATTGCTAGAGGAAAGTCAGCTCTGTGTGATGTAGCTGTGCGAATGAAAATGTTAAATGAAACAGATGCTGCAAGTAATTCAGAATTTGAAAGCTGCTCTAGTCCTGCCATTATGCAAAGCTCCTGCTCAAACTCTGAAGAAGAAATGGATTTTGAAAAATATCTCGATAATGAAGAAAAATCAAAAAAAGTTAAGCGATGCCGTTTGAGTCAAGATGATAAACCTATAAAAATAACCCCATTGACCAAATTCAGAGAAGACTTTAATGCAGCTTTAACAAAAATAGAGAAATTTGATCGTTCATTAAAACTTGATGTGATGAATGCCATACCAAAGTATCCTGAATTAGTGCAAGATGTAGCCAGAACTGTTACTGCATTGCCACCAACACAAGTCAGCGTTGAAAGATTATTTTCAGCTCTTCAGTTAATTAAATCCCACCTACGGGCTAAGTTGAAGGAGGACATAATTGATGCTATACTTTTCTCAAGAACAAATTCTCCTTAGAGAGTTAAATTATTAAATATGTTTTTTTAGCCTTTTTTTAATATTTAGCTTCAATATTAGCTTAGTATATAATATATAATGGAAACAAAATATTCTTTACCAACTTTTTTTTATTTAGCTACGGTACCGTATGCAACATTAAAATTTTAAAATTGTTAACCTAATGAGGTTATAAATATTTTATACGAGATCAATTTCTTTTTCTGTTAATTTTTATTTTTGTGTAATACAACATTAAAATTGTATTAAATTACTAAACTGTATTATTATCGTACCTACTTTATTACATTTATTTATACTTATATATTTGAAAGAGTCGGGAGTTGGAGTCGGTTTTTAAAAATACCGACTCAGGAGTCGGGAGTCGGTTGTTTTTGGCCGACTCCCCAATGAGTGAGTCCCCATCCCTGGTACGGGTGTATCTCCCCTGCATGACATCTATTGGCGGTGGGACCAAGTGTGCCCATGATTCGCCTTTCCCTTGTTGGAGTCGGTGTTGGCTGGATGTGCAGGGGGGATGAAGTTCTTTTTGTTCGCTATGGATACTTCTCCGCCTCAGCTTATGACTACTGCTTCTCATTCTCGGACTACTACTTCTCTCAACAACACACGGGTGGTGGGCATCCAGGCCCTCGAGTCTTCTACCACTGGAAGACCACAACCTGATGGGGTTGACCCCTTTGTGGAAGCGGAATGCTTGCACTCTCCTTTTCCATTGCTGATCCCAGTCCGTCCCTCGACTATGCCCTTGGACCTACACTCTCTGGAGCACTTAACATCATACCTTTAAAAGGTGAAAACTTCACAACCTCCACAGTACCTACTATGTATCATATTGATATTTTTCTTTTAAATTATATTACCACACATTTACATTTCCACTGATTCTTTTTACTTAAAATTTACTGTATGAAAACATTTCAGTATGCAGTGAATGTTTGGGCAATTTCATTTATGGTATAGTACTCAAGCTATTTATAGTGCACATTTCATTATTTACAGGTGGAATAGATGATGGGGAGGGAAAATTAGTGACATCATATAAAACATGAAATTATTCTGAAAAGTTCTCTCATTATCCCCCTTCACAATTAAAGAGACAGAAGAATTATTTGGAGTCTCAAATAGAATGGTGAAGAAAAGCAGAGAACTGATGAAACAATTTGGAATTGTCCCAAAACTACCAAATATGAGCAAAGGGAAAGTATAATAACAGAAAAAGACAAGGAGAGAGTAAGAATTCTGTGAATTAGATGAAGTAGGTAGGATATGCCCAGATAAGAAGGATTGTATTAAAATTAGAGACGTAAATGGTGAAAAAATACTATGAAAAAGGCTTCCATTGGGAAACTTGAAAGAATTATTTGAACTTTATAAGAAAACTAGGATAATCCCAAAATAGGATTTTCTAGTTTTGCCAACCTTAGGCTTCCATACTGTATATCAGTAGGTGGAAGTAGAACACATTCTGTATGTGTACATAAGGGGTTCCAAAAAACCTTAGCCCCCCATTTCCAGCTTACATGTTTACTTATATCGAAGTAGTTTTTAGTGATTATAAAAATATATAAAATTCTTTATTTATTGTAGGTATTAAAATTACTCTAGCTGATAAAGTGATAATATAATGGCTTCTCAATTAATTGGTGATTCGGAGAGGCAATGTGTGACCAATCGCATACGAGCAATAACATTTCGGGAAGCTCGTGATGCTGGAGCCACCTTTATAACACGTTCATGATTTGCCAAAAAGTTGCGAAGAAGTGAAGACTTCGTCAAAAGAAATTGGAATAAAACTTTGGATGAATGTGAAATGGATACAACCAAATCTGGGTGCCCAAATTTGCCACTCTCTCAGGAAACAAAGGACATCATTGAAAGCGGTACACGTAAGCGGAAAAACAGCTGTGCTAAACTTTCTAGAGAGATCAAAGTGTTGAGAGGAAAGATCGTTAGTGGTGAGATCATTCGACTGTACCATCATAGGCAAGGTTTAAAGCTTTGGCATGAACTTCCAAAGCCAAGAAAAACTCAACTTAATAACATCGATGACAGAATGTGGTTTGCCCATTATCTTGAAGATTGGGATGTGGATGATTTCATGCATTTAGCTGTCTCCGATGAATTTTTTGTTTACGTAACACGTCGGACTAACTACCAAAATGATTGAGTGGGGGCCACAACACCAGATGAAATCGATGACAATAAACATTATCGTGAATTATTAAAAAGTCCAGAATGTATTGGTGTGTTTGTTTTGTTCACTGCAAAGAAGCTCATGTGGGTGCTGAAGCCAAATGGTCAGAGTTGGGATAGACAGTATTTTTGTTATTAATATTCTATCCCAGCATGTCATTCCTTTTCTAAGAAACCCAAACAATGTTATGGATGTTGATCAGGTCACACTTCTGCACGATAAGGCCCCCTGCTTTAAGGCATTAGCCACTCAACAGTTGTTGCGGAACCATGAGATTAGTGATGTGAGTCATTTTTTATTGTCATTTTTTTTGTTTTTTTTTGTCGTTTTTTTTGTTTAAAATGAAGGTACTGTTTTTTTTGTTTTTTATCATTTTAAACTTATTCCATATTTTTTTTCCTTTAATCTAATAAGTATATTAGTATTACCTATAATTTACTATACTACCATGCTTATACGGTTATACCTAGTATATATACTATATAGTCATCTTTTAGAAAAATTGAATCACGCAAAAAGTATATAATAGAAAGGAAAAACAAACTCTCATTTTTTATATGTATATATATTTTTTAACTAGAACATAAAACATTCTTCCTCGTTTCAAACAATATACATAATTGTGATTGGCAAGAGTACCAGTATATATATTCCAGATAGAAAAGGAAAATATTCACCTTTTTTTGAACCTTTTTGTTAACCTACATTTCCATGGAAGAATCATCACTAGATTGGGTAGAGCATATATGCTAGTTTCAATATCACAGGTACTGGTATAATATCCATAATACTGGTATAAAACAATAGATATAATTGTGATTGGCAAGAATACCAGTATATATATATATATATATATATATATATATATATATATATATATATATATATTCCAAATAGAAAAATAAAAAAATATAAATATTCATCTCTTTCTTTAACCTTTGTGTTAACCTAATGCTGTTTAACTTTCATTATCTGATTCTATTTCCATTGAAGAATCATTATCACTAGATTGATTAAAGCAAATAGTTTCAATATCACAGGTACTGGTATTTATTGCAGATTTGGATGTTGACGAAGCCAATGTAGCACCATGTTTTACTTCACTTTCTTGGAATTTTGCATTTTGGGATATAAATACTAGCTTTGCTGCTCTGTCTGTGCTTAATTGGTTTCTTTTGGCTGTATGGATATTACTGTATGTGCTAAATGATCTCGGAGGTAATGAAAGGGCGAAATAGAGGTGTATGAGTTTGTGTAGGTATATATGTGAGTATGCATGCGTATGTATCTGGAATTCTGGATGTATGCATGTGTATGGGGTATACAATAGATATAAATGTGTATATAAGTATTTATGTATATATTGGTATATATGTATATGGGTGTATGTGTATGTATATATATATGGATGGTCTCGTGGGGGGGGGGGGGAATATGTCATCGCGGGTCTAAAGGATAGTTAAGTGGGAGATTCAAAATCCGATGCATGGATGGGAGAGTCCTGGGAAGGTTGGACAATGGGCAGTCAGCTCCCAGCCAGTGTTCTCGCAAGTTTAATGGATCTCAAGATACAAGACTTTCAGTGCAAGAAAGAGGCCAGTTTTTTCTGTAAATAGGCTGAAAAGGACATTCTATACTGGTACCATATGGCCTATTTTATTATTTATTTATTTATTTTTATAATATATATCATTGCAAAAGTATACATTATAATTAAATTGGCAATATCTATATTAATTATTAAAAAAAACAAAAAAAACAAAAAAAACGACAAAAAAAACAAAAAAAAAAATGGTTTTTTTACATCACTACATGAGATAGATTTCTTTGGAAATGAAGAATGGCCAGGAAATTCTCCTGACCTGAATGTCTGTGAACACATTGGATCAGTTATAAAGGACAAGGTTGAATGTCTCTTGTTTCAAGAACCTGCAGCAAATTGATTTTTGAAGGATACAATGATGCAACACATTGAAACTGTTTTAGCAGATTTGCGTAATGATCAAGATCTATTCACGTCACTTTTGGCAAGCTACCCAAAGCAAATTCAGGCTGTCTTGGAAGCCAATGGCGGGAACACCAAGTTTTAATTGTTTCTCATTAAATGCAGGATTAAATTCTCTCTTGTAAAGTATGGTTAGTTTTACTGTACCTCTAATGGTTTAGGCCATGGGTGGGGGGGGGGGGGGGGCTAAGGTTTATTGGAGCCCTGTACATCCCACCAAAACCCTAAATTACAACTGGCTGCTTTAGCAGAGCATGGATTTAACATATAAAAATTTAATTGAATATGCAGTCTGCAGCACAGAAGATGGAAAGTGCAGGATTCATAAATGCCAAAATTGTGATTGGGAAAATGGTATCAAGTCTTTTCTGGAGTTACTAGATAGCGTTGAAACTTGTGGAGATGAAATTCAGTATAAGTTTGGGTGAGCACAGATAGATGTACAATGGTGGAAAAGAGTGAGAGTTTATCTGACTACCTAAACTCATTAAGTTCTTGTTTGGGGCATTCCAGGACAGATCACCTGAACTAGGAACCTTGATATCTCAGATTTTGATGAAATTTGGTGGAGTGGTAGCCTCCACCAAGTTATGTAAAACTGCAATTTTTTTTTGTTATGTGACCACTAGGTGGCAATGTACGGGGGGTCAAAATTTTGACGAATGGAGCAAGCGCGCACCCTTTAAGAAGTCATATCTCAGCTTGTAGTTGACCAATCAAGTTGATTTTGGTGTCATTTATTTCATCTGACCCAGAGCTTTTAAATGAGCCCAAACTTGATATGGTGCAAAATGAAAAAAAAATTTCATAATGTTTTTTAGTTCATTTTTTTTTTCACCCCGCGCGAGGGTGAAATTAAAATTTTTTTTTATCCTAAATTAAACTTCTATCTATATACAAAACATATATGGAATAAAATTCCTGTATATGAAACACTAAATAGGTGAAGAAGGAAATGTTTGCTGAAAATACACCATTTTTGTGTTTTTTGGCCTTTTTTGATGATAAAATTGAAAAAAAAAATCTGGTTTGACTCCGTGTCTTATTGATGATAAAATAGTCCACTTCTGCTTTTAAAGCCGGCCATACACGTACATGCCTGCTTCATGCTCAACCTATCAAGCCAGCGATGAATTTGGTTTGATGGCTTCATGTTGCTCATACACGTACATGCCTCATGTCAAGCCTATGCAATCCTGACATCTGGTGGTAAAATTTTTAACATGAATCAATTCAATGAAAATTTTATCGATGAATACAAGTCGCGCCGGTGTCTTTGGGAAATGAAAAACATCGATTGTAGCAATAAAATAAAGAGAGAAAATATATTCATGCAGTGATTCAATTATTGCTCAACAGGTTTCGGGAATAATTTTTCCAAGGGATTGAGTGGAGATAAACGAAGAAGATTTGATATCTTTATAGGATCTCCCCGTTGTCAAAAACCTCAAAGTTACTACCAATTTCTCATGACCAGTGATGTATTTCCTCATTATTGTGTCATTTTTTGTAACTGGGATCTGATTTTTGATGACAAAATGTTATAAACTTCCTCTGACATACGTAAATAGTTAAATAAATCGCGTTTATCTCCATTTAAATGTTGTAGAAGTGAAATGTGACTCATGGTACTTCCTTTTCTTAACCAATTTTTAATCCACATTGATTTTTTTCTTTGACTTATCAGAGATTGCAACACTTAAACCAATTGCGATCATGTCATTTCTCAATATCTTAACCATGCTCACTCGTTGAATTACACATTGACACTGTGAGTTAAATAAAAATATTTACCACCAGATGTCAGGATTGCATAGGCTTGACATGAGGCATGTACGTGTATGAGCAACATGAAGCCATCAAACCAAATTGAGCATGAAGCAGGCATGTACGTGTATGGCCAGCTTTAAAAGCAGAAGTGGACTATTTTATCATCAATAAGACACTGGGAGTCAAACCAGGTTTTTTTTTTCAATTTTATCATCAAAAAAGGCCAAAAAACACAAATTGTGTATTTTCAGCAAACATTTCACCTATTTAGTGTTTCATACATAGGAATTTTATTGCATATATGTTTTGTATATAGATAGAAGTTTAATTTAGGATAAATTTTTTTTTTAATTTCACCCTCACGTGGGATGAAAATAAAAAAACAAAACTAAAAAACGTTATGAAATTTTTTTTTAATTTTGCACCATATCAAGTTTGGGCTCATTTAAAAGCTCTGGGTCAGATGAAATAAATGACACCAAAATCAACTTGATTGGTCAACTACAAGCTGAGATATGACTTCTTAAAGGGTGCACGCTTGCTCCATTCATTAAAATTTTGACACCCTGTACATTGCCACCTAGTGGTCACAGAACAAAAAAAAATTGCAGTTTTACATAACTTGGTGGAGGCTACCACTCCACCAAATTTCATCAAAATCTGAGATATCAAGGTTCCTAGTTCAGGTGATCTGTCCTGGAATGCCCCTATATCCAAATTAATTTGACACCATTTCATAACCCATGAACAAACAAAGTATTTTCAAGATATGGAAGGATATTTAAAGTTAGGTGTCAATATTAGATGGAGACTTTTCTGAAAACTACTGTAAATTGTGGCCAAAAGCTGACCTTAATTTTTCCAGATAAAAATTTTGATTTAGGCCTATACCTGCTGCATAAGCTGACATTAAGGCTACACCACTTTCATCAGACTTTACCAAAAATATCAGTAATTAAACAAAAAATGAACCTACACCTACTATTTTGCCTATTATCTATAACACAACCTTATATATTTTGCAGAAAAATGGTAAATGATTAATAGCAGTAACAAATACTACAGGCAGGTGTACCATAGTAGTATTTAGGAGTGTTAAAAATCTGAGTTGTAACCCAGTAATGTGATATAGATCTAAGCTTCAAGTCTGATGAAAGTGGCATAACCTTATTTTTACCTGCCACATTAGCCAACCCTTAATTTTGGAAGCAAAAAAATTAAGCTTCAAAAGTCAGCTTATAGGCTGCAATTTACATCTTCCTTTTTAGTCCAAGATGCTGCTCAAGGTTTCCATTGGGACAACTCTCAGTGCACTCTTCATCCTTTTGTTATGTACTGGAAGTCAAGTTTAAATGATCAGAGTTTTTGCTTTTTGTCTGACTCAAACATTCTATAGCTATGGTTCATAACTTCCCTGTCAAAGCTACTTCCTTATCTAAAAATGTTGTTCCCAGACTTAAAAAAGGTGAATTATTTTACAGATGGTTGTGCTGGACAATATAAGAAGCGATTTAATTTTTATCAACTTGTGCTACCATGAAGAAGACTGGATTAAAAGCTGAATGAAACTTTTTTCCACAGCTCATGGAAAAAATGCCTGTGATGGTATAAGTGGCACTATAAAGTGAGCGCTATAAAGAACTGTGACCAACCAGATTTTAACTGCTAAAGTTGTGTTTGAGTTTTGTCAGAAGAATATGTGATAAGATGAAGTTCTTTGTAAAATCCATTGAGGTAGAGAAAGATAAACTTAAATTAGAAGAAAAATTTAAGCTGTCCAAAACAATTGAAGGTACACAAAGATTTCACCATTTTGTTCCAATTAGTAAAACCCAAATCAGAGTGTATGAAAGATCTAATGATGAAGCTAGTGTTGTTCAAGAAATAGTGAAGAAGGGGGAAAAATCTGAGCTTGATTGGAAAGTTGATTTTGAGGTTTTAACGACTGGCAATTATGTTGCATGTATATATGATGATAATTTATGGTTAGGGATTGTTAAAGACTACTCAGAAGAATAGTGATTATCTAATTAATTTCTTAAACCTCCTTCTATTGCCCCAAGTTAGCTTCCCAATGAAAAAGGATTCATGCTATATACCACGTGAAAACATAGTGCACATCATGAGCACACCAACTCTTAAAGGTGGTGTAAGAATTAAATATTCTTTCAATAAAAAGGAATTAATGGAGAGTTTACATTGATTAAGGCTTCTTCTACAGGCCAACTAAAGATTAATGTACACATTGCTTTGTAAGATTGTAAGATACACTTAATATGAAAGTTAGTATGTAAGCCTAGGACAGCAAAGATTGACCACTTAGTTCCAAGCCTACTGCTATGTACTTGGGTCATTCTCTGTCAGATCAACCAAAAAAAATTGAAATTAACACCCTCATCTCATATTTTGCTGAAATTTGGTTTATAGGGAGTTTGTGAGTCCTGAATCCATTTCTGAAATTATAAGGTCAATCCGACCAACGGTTCAAGAGATATGACCTCGGGCAATTTGAGGTCACTCGCGAGGTTACTAACATTTGGCGAGCCATAACTTGGGTAATAATTGTCATAATTATATAAAAGTATATATATTTAGAATCAGAAAATGACAAGGAATCCAAATATGCAAGTTTTAGAACTCTAGGTTGAAAAATAAAAAAGTTACACTGTAACCAAAATTTGAGGTCACGATTTGACCTCTGGGGTATCAAATGAGAATTTTTTTTTAAATGTAAAAAATGAAGGCATAGGCATTGGCTATTAGAATCAGCAAAAAAAAGTTTGTTTATGTTAGTATTTTTCATGTAACTAACATATAAGTGAACACCATATTCATAAGTTGTGCGTCAATTCTACCTATTTTTTCACACAAGCTCATAATTTGACCTATAGAAATTAAAATTACATTTTTTATAGATATAAAAAACAAAGTCAGAGTTCTTGACTAATAGAAACAATCATAAAAAGTTGTTTATGTTGGTACTTTTCATGTAACTAACTTATAAGTGAACACCATATTTATAAATTGCTTGTCATTTCAAGGAATTTTTATATCTTAGCTATCAATTTGACCTCAAGCTCCAAGAATTTAATAAAAATTGTATTTCACTGCTAATCTACACTGGCAATAATAGTTATAATAGTGAAAGGGGAAGACTAAGCTCACATGTAGCCTAAACAAACCTGTTGAAACATGTTGCTACTTGTCTAAGTGCAGAATCAACACAGATAGTTGCAAAATTCCTTGTTTACAGGTTAGTACAGTTCCAGCCAGCACTGTGGGTGGCTGGTGGGTATGGTGTTTTAATGAGCCTCAGAGACTATCAAGGCCTAAAATATTAAGTGTGTATAGCTATATATTTTCTAAAAAATATATATTACCTAATTGTAAATCCTATATCTTTACAGATCAAAATACAATGGTTCGGCACTTGAAATACTGCCAGGACCCTATTCAAAAACACAAGAAACGCATAACAATCAATCTTAGAAAAGTGACTGATATACTTGTTGAAAAATGTGCTGGAAGAGTGAAAAAAGACTCATTGTTGTGTGTGAACTGCTGGACACTGATAATGAAAAACCCCACTATACTTAGTACCACTGAAAACAACGAGTCTGAGCAGGATTCAAATGAATCATCTACTATCAGTGGCTTGAGTAACATCTCTTCAATTCAAGATCTGGACAATGACAGTGATTGCTTGATAAAGGAAAATCCTTCAACTTCAGCTGAACCAGTTCTAGCATTTCTGGACCAAACACCAGTTAAAAAAAGTAAGTAATAAATTAATATAATAACTTATACTTTACTACAAGGTCTGTTTGATCTACTATATAGCCAATTATATAGCATTTAAGGTACTATAATTAATATTTAATTACTAATATTCAGGTGTGTGAAACCTTTTTTTCTGTTCTTTTCAGAAGGGCTGTCATTAAGCCAGAAAAAGCGCAAGGCTCGTGGTAAGCTATCATCTGCTCAGAAACACCTGAAGGAGAGGCTAGAACTCAGTTATGGTGTTCAAATTACCGAGGAGGTAAGTGATACTTCAAAACCTGAAACTAAATCTGAAAAACATCTAGACAAATTAATGAATGAATTGAAACAGTCATTCCTGGAGAGCAAATGTCACCATCACAAACTACAAATATTGACACTCTCACCATACACAATTGAAAAAACAGCTAGTTTCTTTCAAACTACAACATACATGGTGAAAAGAAGCTGTTCACTTAAATCAGAACATGGAATCCTTCCGAAGATTCCACTAATGAGCAAAGGAAAAGTGATATCTGAAGAACACAAAGATATAGTTAGAAGATTCTATGAGTCAGAAGAGGTTAGTCGTATGTGTCCTGGCCAAAAGGATTGCGTGAAAGTTATCAGTGCTGAAGGTGCAATGAAGGTGCAAAAACGATTGGTCCTCGGGAATTTAAGAGAGATGTTTGAACTATATAAAAATGATGAAAAGAATGCCAAAATAGGATTTTCCACATTTGCAAAATTACGGCCATCATATTGTGTGCTTGCCGGTAGTGGTGGGACTCATTCTGTCTGTGTCTGCACATACCATCAAAATCCAAAATTGCAGCTGGCTGCATTGGGAGAAAGAGGTCTTTCATACAAGGATCTTATGGATTACAGTGTCTGCAGTACAGAAAGAGAGACTTGCATGATGCAACTTTGCAATGATTGCCCAAGAGAAGAGGGTGTCCTGGATTTTCTTGAGTTACTTGACAGTGTGAAATCAGCTCCAAATGAAATATCTTACAAGCAATGGGTGACTGTTGACCGTTGTACAATGGTTGATAAGGTGGAGCCACTTCATGAATACTTATCATCCCTAAGATGAAAATATCCCGCATGGTTCGTCATCACTTGTTGCTCAGCAACAATCACAGTACTTCAAGCAGTTGAAAGAAACACTACCACCTCAGAGCGAGGTAGTTATAGTAGGTGATTTCTCTGAGAATTATTCTTTCATTGTCCAGGATGCTGCCCAAGGGTTTCACTGGGACAATTCACAGTGTACAGTTCACCCTTTTGTCATCTATTATATATCATCTGCAGACCAGGAACTTAGCCATTTTAGTGTCTGTTTCTTATCTGCATCACTAAAACACAACACTATAATGGTTTACTCATTCATATTGAAGCTTATGACATATGTTAAATTCAGATGCCCACAATTGAAGAAGGTGCACTATTTCTCAGATGGATGTGCTGGCCAATATAAGAACAGATACAACTTCACAAATCTCTGTTACCATGAAGAGGATTTTGGTCTGTCTTGTGAATGGCACTTCTTTGCTACATCCCATGGCAAAAATGCATGTGATGGGATTGGAGGAACAGTGAAAAGAGCTACTGCTCGTGCCAGTTTGCAGAGAACTACAGAGAGGCAAATTCTACACCAGAACACATGTTTCAGTTTTGTGAAGAAAACTTGAGCAAGAAGATAAATTTTTTCTTTGTAACTACAGCTGATTTGAAAGATGCAGAAGAACGGTTGGAACATCGATTCAAGGATAGTAGGGCTATTCCTGGAACTCAGAAATATCATAGATTTGTTCCCCTAAACAAGGAAGAACTGATGGTGTATCCCATTTCAAGTGGCATTGGAGAAAAGAAAAGAATAAGGAAAAGTCATTTTACTAATGAACCTGCAATGCTTGGTAACCTAAAATGTGTCAAACCAGGAGAGTATGGTGGCTGCATTTATGACATGCAAGTTTGGTGTGGAATTGTGGAGGAATATTGTGAAGAGTTTGATGATTTCACTGTGAACTTTCTACATCCCTCTGGGTCATCAGGATCAAGTGCATATTATTATCTATCAAACAAGGATTCATGTGCAGTGCCAGGACATCATATATTAACTGTAATGAGTTGTCCTACCCTAAGAGGAGGCAGCAGAATTCAATACATTTTTCCACAAAAAGAAATTGATGAGAGCATCGAGCATGCAAAAATTGTATTAGGCTAGCACATGAATCCTCTAAGTAGGTCTTCCCCTTTCACTATTATAACTATTATTGCCAGTGTAGATTAGCAGTGAAATACAATTTTACATTTTTTGCCTTTGTTTTTATATCTATAAAAAAATGTAATTTTAATTTCTATAGGTCAAATTATGAGCTTAAGTGTGAAAAAATAGGTAGAATTGACGCACAACTTATGAATATGGTGTTCACTTATATGTTAGTTACATGAAAAATACTAACATAAACAAACTTTTTTGCTGATTCTAATAGCCAATGCCTATGCCTTCATTTTTTACATTTAAAAAAAAAAATTCTCATTTGATACCCCAGAGGTCAAATCGTGACCTCAAATTTTGGTTACAGTGTAACTTTTTTATTTTTTAACCTAGAGTTCTAAAACTTGCATATTTGGATTCCTTGTCATTTTCTGATTCTAAATATATACGTTTATATAATTGTGACCATTATTACCCAAGTTATGGGTCGCCAAATGTTAGTGACCTCGCAAGTGACCTCAAATTTCCCGAGGTCATATCTCTTGAACCGTTGGTCGGATTGACCTTATAATTTCGGAAATGGATTCAGGGCCCACAAACTCCCTATAAACCAAATTTCAGCAAAATCTGAGAGATGAGGGTGTTAGGCACTGGTTGATCTGACAGAGAATGACCCACTTAACCTAAACAAAATGTACCGATTGTAATCCAAGGCCTACATTTCTATCATTAATACTTTCATATTCATTTTGAAAAAACTATATAGCGCTATGGGTTGATTGCCTGTGCCCTCATCCGTTGGAAATTTCCAACAGACTTCAGTGGAGGGTTACCGACAAAAGCCCTATGCCTTTTCGTTAGAGAGTTATAAATATGTAGGTCTTTAAAGGACCTCTTTGTATTTATATTGATTACGGTAATTCTAGCATCGGGAGTTGGGAAAGCCTTATGTTAATAAAAACTGAAGTTGCTCACCTTATTTTTGCTGGGTCTTTGTTTGTTTCGATGTAGGGCGTGACGGTCATTTTCGGTGTAGGGTCGCCACGATGGGGTTACGCGGCGAATTTACTTAAGGTAATTAATATAGGCAGTCACTATATAAACCCCTGAAGGAATAGGCCTATCCTTTTATAGTCATTAGGTTTTATTTTATAAGGAATTCACTCAGGACTTGAGGGAAAATTTAGACACGTTTTCCCAGTTTAAAGCGTTTGCTTGGAATAAATAGCCCTGAGAGCCGTTCCTTGGTTCGCTTGTATTTTCATTATTTGCCGATCTAGCAAGATTTTGTTGTGTCTACTACCTTTTGGTAGACTAAACAATAAATTGGGTTTTCTTGTTGCTATGTGGGGCTGATCCATACATACAGGTTCCTTGTACGTATGGCAATTCAATTATTTCATTCCCAATAGGCTATGTCGCCAATCCCGAGGCAATTTTGTATAGATATTTAATTCAATTAATTAATAATTTATATTTAATTATGAAATAAATATACCACATATGATACCATGTTGTGAGTGCGTATAGTTTTTCCATATTCATCATATTTCTACCATAAATACTTTGTTGCATATTTTGAAAAAAAATTTGTCATTATGTAGGCTACTTAGAAGAAAACAATAAAATGGTCAAAATTTGCCTGTAATACCTGTTAATTTCAACCTTTATAAGTTCTATATACCAATATTTTGTTTTATGTAGAAAAATTTCTTTAATTTTAGTTTTATAAAATATTTTTGTGAAATGGTCCACTAAAGGTCAAAATTTTACCATAAATAGAGGTCATGTTGTTGCGGGGAGAGCGAATGAACTTAACTAGAATACTGTAACTTGGCTACTTCTTGATGATGGGAAACGAGAAGGTTTTGGGTGGTGAAGTTTTTCTCACCTCCACTGACTGTCACTGAGGGGCAAACGAGACTCCCACACGGCTGAACCAAGAAATGGACTCGACCCGCTAGCTATTCCAAAGATTAACACTGTCTGAGTCGGGTCCACTTGAGAACCTGGAAAGCCCTGGCTTCAGGAAAGGTGTGTGCAATGTACACCCAGCAATACTTGAGGACTTCAACTGAACATGGGTGTACAACACAAGCAAGCAAGATTTTAGCAGACCAATCGTGAAGTAAACCAAATGTGGCTGGATGAGAAAAGCAGATATTACCCTCTGAATTGTAAATCCTTGAAAGTAATGACCCCAGTCTATGAGGACAAAAGCTGAAAAAAAAAACTAGTTGGTAGAATTCTAAGGGTTTATTAGCAATCAACTTGAATTATTTACAAGAGCGAGAATGGGTTATGAGCTTGAGTCTAAACATGGCTTAAGATCAAGAAACAGAAATCCAAAAACCCTGAAAGGGTATTCTATACAAAGGTGCTTACAATTACAATGACAAAAATACTGGACAACAAAAATAGAATTTCTAGAAAAAGATAAAAAAAAACTTAACCTATGCTAGAATGGTACAATTAGACAATACAATCGACCTCACTGGACCTAACATCCTTAAGCTAGACTTGAGGTCGATCCAATCACACCTAGCTATTATAGTTAAGCCATGGAGAAACTAAACCTGAAGCGAGTAGTTCTAGAAATACCTTAACCTGCACACCGTTATGCAAAGGCAATGTCCATTATTACAAGGCACTCTGTTTTTCTTGAATTTTACTTTTCCTTAACAAATTGAGTTGGCAAGCTAGAACTTCCACAAGCGGAAACGAATTGTGACTTTGAACAATGAGGTTTGTCTTTTCTAAAAATTGAAGGCTAAGTTTCTGAATAAAACAAAACAAGACTACTGAGCTAGTCAGGCATTAAGCAAGACTAACTCCAGCAATATGGGGGTTACATCCTGAAACAAGAAGAAGAAAAGATGTTAGTCAAGATGACCCCACTACACTCCCCCCTCCAAGCGGTGGGTACCACCACTCAAAAAGTGAGTGCAGCGAAGCCCTCTCCCACATCCAGTCTTTCAAGGAATTGCCACCTCCCCATCCTGACACCAAGCTCCAAGTTTTCCTTTCTCCATGGCTACTAAACACTAGACAATTATATATACAGACATGAATCAATACTAAAAAGGTACTATCACCTTCAAAACCCTACCTATTTACAATCTAAATTTACACAATTAGTACTGGATACATTCAGTTTTCGCACTCCTTTATATGGTCCTTTCCTTAAGAGGCTATTCACAATCCTTCTTGCTTGAAACTGAAGCCACCTGCACGACTATTGTCCTTGATTAATATCCTCACTAGCCCATCACTATCAATGTACCCTGGCCCTGGTCCACCCATCCATACCTCCTGATTGGTAGACATCCCTACCAAAGGTGGGGTCTGCTTGCTCCAGGCTAGAGGTAACTGCGTGGGCTGGCCATGCCCCTCTTGATGAGCAGTCCTCCAGAACCCCCTCCTATGTAGACAAGAATGGTGGTGCATACTGGAGCAAGGCCTGGAAGACCCCCACTCAGGCTGATTCTTGAAGAGTGGAAGAGCCAATAATGGCTCCCTCCCTGAAAACACCTCCCATGAAAGTAGGAAGGCGTGATTGGGGGCATTGGAGGCAGGTAAGGACAGGGAAATGCACTGGAAGCTGTATGCATGACAATCAAGCAGTTACAAAGTGGGTGACAAGTGAGGGCATGTGCATGAGTCAGGCAGGCAAGCAAACCAAAAATTACAGCACTTAACCAAGCTCAAGGTATGGTATTCAGTATCACTATGTGCAGTCACTTTGTTCTAGGAAATTTACACTAGCTTCCTCCATGGCTTTACTAGCTAGGCCCTACCTATACATCATGGTACAGCAAGATATACCTATTTTTATATACAGTATACTGTATCTTAACCAAGGCTCCGTAAAGCCGTTACAAAAAACTAGATACACCATTACAATGTGACCAAATTTTTATTTATTACCCTACAACAATGAAACATACCTATTTGGAATCCTCAGCCTCACCTGATTTCAAAAATATATAAGCTGACTGAAATATTCTATTCAGGTGACTTGAATTTGACCTGACTCATACCTCAGAAACTATTTGATGGATCAGCCTAAGATTTGGAATTTTGTTTTCTCTTGCCAAAACTACCCTGTATACCAATTTTCATAAAAATCATCCTCTCAAATTTGAAAAACCATGTGATCACTTGTCCTGGAACTCCCTTTTATGATAATTTATACTCATTTCAAACTGTAATTGCATAAAATGGGTTTTCTATTTATGAAAAAAACAAAGCTTAATAAGTTAAGTTACCCATAAATTTACATTTTCTCTAACTAGATAATCTCTAATTTACAGAGATGGACATAAATACTTTGAAATGTATTTAAATACCAAATACATTACTGTAAACTGGAATGTAATTAAATACTAAATACATTACTTTAAAAATGTATTTAAATACTATGTAAATACATCCCATTTTTAGTGTTTATTATTGTTATAGTAGTTTGAGGCTTCCTATCTGCAACATAAACAATCCAAAGAGACAATAGAAAGAAGGGACTACATAAATCATAATAAACATAACACATACAGTTTGGAACAGTTATAGGAAAAATAATTAAATTCTCAATTTACAAAAAGCATAAGAGACTAAAATACTTCGATAATTCACTAGGCAACAAATTTCAACTTTTTTTTTGTTACAGACACGTGAACTACTGATTCCTACTAAAGTGCTGATGCTGATTTCAGATCTGATATCAAAATTTCTCTATCACGTCCAGATTTTGTGTAACTGAAAACCCCTATTTTTCATTTTTTTTCTCACCCGCTTCTATTACGAAAGCCGTCTAAGCTACTTTTCCGTGCCACATTTTATGTTAAGCATACTTAAATAATTAGTGAACAGGGATGTCTTTCCTCCTTTATTCTGGCTTAAGACAGACAGCAGAATTCCGCTGGCGGAGTTACCACCCCTGCGCCCAACCATCCACCCAAAGCGCGTTAGTATTTTGTTGTTACTACTGAAAGGCAAATTCCTGTTCTTAAGTGAAACTTTGGTGTGTCCTCTTCCTTTGTCGCTTGTAGGATGACGAGCTCTCCTTCTGCAGGAACCAACAATAATCTCCCATCATATTTGGGTTGAAATTACCTTGGTATCTGTTTTCCATAACTGAGATCTGTTGGTGGAAGCGCTCACCATGCTCGTCACTTACAGCCCCAAGGTTGGCCGGGAAGAAGTCAAGATGAGAATGTAAAAAATGAATTTTCAAAGACATTCTGCATCCCATTATTTCATAAGATTTAAGCATGTTTTCTACGAGTTTACGGTGGTTTTCAGCTTTGTGGTTTCCAAGAAAATTTTTGACAACTTCAACGAAAGATGTCCATGCTCCTAGTTCATTCTCATTTAGGTTAGATGAAAACGATGAGTCGTGGATGACACTGCGGATCTGTGGTCCAGTGAAAACTCCAGCTTCTAGCTTAGCATCTGTCAATATTCCTTTGAATTTATCCTTTAAATATTGGAAACCACTACCTTGATGATCCATACCCTTCACGAAATTTTTCATAAGGCCAAGTTTAATGTGAAGTGGTGGAAGATGTACTTTCTGAGGGTCAATAAGTGCTGGGTGTTTCACATTGTATTTACCAACAACATGTTCAGTTCTAGATGGCCAATCATGTTTTTTAGTGGTTCTTGTCATCTCTGCTGTTCCATAGACACAAAAAGCACATATGCTTTGTGTAGCCCAACTGTAACCCAAGAAGTAATGATACAACTTTAAGGTCGCCACAAATATTCCATGTGTGGTCCTTATATTTGATGAGTCTTAGCAGCAGTTTCATCGATTCATAAGTCTCATTAAGGCCAGTGGCATGTGCTACAGGTATTGAAGGTTTTTCATTGCTGTTGTGCAGTAATACAGCTTTAAGGCTAGCTTTACTAGAGTCAATGAACAGTCTCCATTCTTTTGGATCATAGCGACAGCCAATCCCTTGCATCAGACCACTGATATCGTGGCAGAAACAAACGTTTTCTTCCTGTAAGTAAATGATGAAAACTGCAAATGGCGATGGCGGAAATGGGAAACTTTGGTGTTTGGTTGGAGAAGATTAAATTCTTGAAGTCTTGAACCAAGCAACTCTGCTCTGCCTTTTCTTTTGGTAATTCCAAATCACACACTAAGTCATTTAACTCCGCTTGACTTAACAAATGTGGGGAAATATTTGCATCTGGAACATATATGCCATCTTTCCCTGTTTCTATATCACTAGCAGAATCTTCAGATGAACTGCTGTCTGTTATCGTTGCTGGTGGAACTGGTGGTGGATTTGTTTCATCATGTGGTACTGGTTTCATTGCTGATTCGCAGTTTGGGTACGTGATCTTTGATTTGTTTTTCTTTGTGAAACCAGCAATCTTTGTCAAGCAAAAATAACAATCGGGTCATTCTCTGTCAGATCAACCAGTGCCTAACACCCTCATCTCTCAGATTTTGCTGAAATTTGGTTTATAGGGAGTTTGTGGGCCCTGAATCCATTTCTGAAATTATAAGGTCAATCCGACCAACGGTTCAAGAGATATGACCTCGGGAAATTTGAGGTCACTTGCGAGGTCACTAACATTTGGCGACCCATAACTTGGGTAATAATGGTCACAATTATATAAAAGTATATATATTTAGAATCAGAAAATGACAAGGAATCCAGATATGCAAGTTTTAGAACTCTAGGTTGAAAAATAAAAAAGTTACACTGTAACCAAAATTTGAGGTCACGATTTGACCTCTGGGGTATCAAATGAGAATTTTTTTTTTAAATGTAAAAAATGAAGGCATAGGCATTGGCTATATAGAATCAGCAAAAAAAAGTTTGTTTATGTTAGTATTTTTCATGTAACTAACATATAAGTGAACACCATATTCATAAGTTGTGCGTCAATTCTACCTATTTTTTCACACTTAAGCTCATAATTTGACCTATAGAAATTAAAATTACATTTTTTTATAGATATAAAAACAAAGGCAAAAAATGTAAAATTGTATTTCACTGCTAATCTACACTGGCAATAATAGTTATAATAGTGAAAGGGGAAGACCTACTTAGAGGATTCATGTGCTAGCCTAATACAATTTTTGCATGCTCGATGCTCTCATCAATTTCTTTTTGTGGAAAAATGTTGAATTCTGCTGCCTCCTCTTAGGGTAGGACAACTCATTACATTTAATATATGATGTCTGGCACTGCACATGAATCCTTGTTTGATGGATAATAATATGCACTTGATCCTGATGACCCAGAGGGATGTAGAAAGTTCACAGTGAAATCATCAAACTCTTCACAATATTCCTCCACAATTCCATACCAAACTTGCATGTCATAAATGCAGCCAACATACTCTCCAGGTTTGACACATTTTAGGTTACCAAGCATTGCAGGTTCATTAGTAAAATGACTTTTCCTTATTCTTTTCTTTTCTCCAATGCCACTTGAAATGGGATACACCATCAGTTCTTCCTTGTTTAGGGGAACAAATCTATGATATTTCTGAGTTCCAGGAATAGCCCTACTATCCTTGAATCGATGTTCCAACCGTTCTTCTGCATCTTTCAAATCAGCTGTAGTTACAAAGAAAAAAATTATCTTCTTGCTCAAGTTTTCTTCACAAAACTGAAACATGTGTTCTGGTGTAAGAATTTGCCTCTCTGTAGTTCTCTGCAAACTGGCACGAGCAGTAGCTCTTTTCACTGTTCCTCCAATCCCATCACATGCATTTTTGCCATGGGATGTAGCAAAGAAGTGCCATTCACAAGACAGACCAAAATCCTCTTCATGGTAACAGAGATTTGTGAAGTTGTATCTGTTCTTATATTGGCCAGCACACCATCTGAGAAATAGTGCACCTTCTTCAATTGTGGGCATCTGAATTTAACATATGTCATAAGCTTCAATATGAATGAGTAAACCATTATAGTGTTGTGTTTTAGTGATGCAGATAAGAAACAGACACTAAAATGGCTAAGTTCCTGGTCTGCAGATGATCTATAATAGATGACAAAAGGGTGAACTGTACACTGTGAATTGTCCCAGTGAAACCCTTGGGCAGCATCCTGGACAATGAAAGAATAATTCTCAGAGAAATCACCTACTATAACTACCTCGCTCTGAGGTGGTAGTGTTTCTTTCAACTGCTTGAAGTACTGTGATTGTTGCTGAGCAACAAAGTGATGACGAACCATGCAGGATATTTTCATGCTTAGGGATGATAAGTATTCATGAAGTGGCTCCACCTTATCAACCATTGTACAACGGTCAACAGTCACCCATTGCTTGTAAGATATTTCATTTGGAGCTGATTTCACACTGTCAAGTAACTCAAGAAAATCCAGGACACCCTCTTCTCTTGGGCAATCATTGCAAAGTTGCATCATGCAAGTCTCTCTTTCTGTACTGCAGACACTGTAATCCATAAGATCCTTGTATGAAAGACCTCTTTCTCCCAATGCAGCCAGCTGCAATTTTGGATTTTGATGGTATGTGCAGACACAGACAGAATGAGTCCCACCACTACCGGCAAGCACACAATATGATGGCCGTAATTTTGCAAATGTGGAAAATCCTATTTTGGGATTCTTTTCATCATTTTTATATAGTTCAAACATCTCTCTTAAATTCCCGAGGACCAATCGTTTTTGCACCTTCATTGCACCTTCAGCACTGATAACTTTCACGCAATCCTTTTGGCCAGGACACATACGACTAACCTCTTCTGACTCATAGAATCTTCTAACTATATCTTTGTGTTCTTCAGATATCACTTTTCCTTTGCTCATTAGTGGAATCTTCGGAAGGATTCCATGTTCTGATTTAAGTGAACGGCTTCTTTCACCATGTATGTTGTAGTTTGAAAGAAACTAGCTGTTTTTTCAATTGTGTATGGTGAGAGTATCAATATTTGTAGTTTGTGATGGTGACATTTGCTCTCCAGGAATGACTGTTTCAATTCATTCATTAATTTGTCTAGATGTTTTTCAGATTTAGTTTCAGGTTTTGAAGTATCACTTACCTCCTCGGTAATTTGAACACCATAACTGAGTTCTAGCCTCTCCTTCAGGTGTTTCTGAGCAGATGATAGCTTACCACGAGCCTTGCGCTTTTTCTGGCTTAATGACAGCCCTTCTGAAAAGAACAGAAAAAAAGGTTTCACACACCTGAATATTAGTAATTAAATATTAATTATAGTACCTTAAATGCTATATAATTGGCTATATAGTAGATCAAACAGACCTTGTAGTAAAGTATAAGTTATTATATTAATTTATTACTTACTTTTTTTAACTGGTGTTTGGTCCAGAAATGCTAGAACTGGTTCAACTGAAGTTGAAGGATTTTCCTTTATCAAGCAATCACTGTCATTGTCCAGATCTTGAATTGAAGAGATGTTACTCAAGCCACTGATAGTAGATGATTCATTTGAATCCTGCTCAGACTCGTTGTTTTCAGTGGTACTAAGTATAGTGGGGTTTTTCATTATCAGTGTCCAGCAGTTCACACCAACAATGAGTCTTTTTTCACTCTTCCAGCACATTTTTCAACAAGTACATCAGTCACTTTTCTAAGATTGATTGTTATGCGTTTCTTGTGTTTTTGAATAGGGTCCTGGCAGTATTTCAAGTGCCAAACCATTGTATTTTGATCTGTAAAGATATAGGATTTACAATTAGGTAATATATATTTTTTAGAAAATATATAGCTATACACACTTAATATTTTAGGCCTTGATAGTCTCTGAGGCTCATTAAAACACCATACCCACCAGCCACCCACAGTGCTGGCTGGAACTGTACTAACCTGTAGACAAGGAATTTTGCAACTATCTGTGTTGATTCTGCACTTAGACAAGTAGCAACATGTTTCAACAGGTTTGTTTAGGCTACATGTGAGCTTAGTCTTCCCCTTTCACTATTATAACTATTATTGCCAGTGTAGATTAGCAGTGAAATACAATTTTTATTAAATTCTTGGAGCTTGAGGTCAAATTGATAGCTAAGATATAAAAATTCCTTGAAATGACAAGCAATTTATAAATATGGTGTTCACTTATAAGTTAGTTACATGAAAAGTACCAACATAAACAAACTTTTTATGATTGTTTCTATTAGTCAAGAACTCTGACTTTGTTTTTTATATCTATAAAAAATGTAATTTTAATTTCTATAGGTCAAATTATGAGCTTAAGTGTGAAAAAATAGGTAGAATTGACGCACAACTTATGAATATGGTGTTCACTTATATGTTAGTTACATGAAAAATACTAACATAAACAAACTTTTTTTTGCTGATTCTAATAGCCAATGCCTATGCCTTCATTTTTTACATTTAAAAAAAAAATTCTCATTTGATACCCCAGAGGTCAAATCGTGACCTCAAATTTTGGTTACAGTGTAACTTTTTTATTTTTCAACCTAGAGTTCTAAAACTTGCATATTTGGATTCCTTGTCGTTTTCTGATTCTAAATATATATACTTTTATATAATTATGACAATTATTACCCAAGTTATGGCTCGCCAAATGTTAGTAACCTCGCGAGTGACCTCAAATTGCCCGAGGTCATATCTCTTGAACTGTTGGTCGGATTGACCTTATAATTTCAGAAATGGATTCAGGGCTCACAAACTCCCTATAAACCAAATTTCAGCAAAATATGAGAGATGAGGGTGTTAATTTCAATTTTTTTTGGTTGATCTGACAGAGAATGACCCTAAAACACAACACTATAATGGTTTACTCATTCATATTGAAGCTTATGACATATGTTAAATTCAGATGCCCACAATTGAAGAAGGTGCACTATTACTCAGATGGATGTGCTGGCCAATATAAGAACAGATACAACTTCACAAATCTCTGTTACCATGAAGAGGATTTTGGTCTGTCTTGTGAATGGCACTTCTTTGCTACATCCCATGGCAAAAATGCATGTGATGGGATTGGAGGAACAGTGAAAAGAGCTACTGCTCGTGCCAGTTTGCAGAGAACTACAGAGAGGCAAATTCTTACACCAGAACACATGTTTCAGTTTTGTGAAGAAAACTTGAGCAAGAAGATAAATTTTTTCTTTGTAACTACAGCTGATTTGAAAGATGCAGAAGAACGGTTGGAACATCGATTCAAGGATAGTAGGACTATTCCTGGAACTCAGAAATATCATAGATTTGTTCCCCTAAACAAGGAAGAACTGATGGTGTATCCCATTTCAAGTGGCATTGGAGAAAGAAAAGAATAAGGAAAAGTCATTTTACTAATGAACCTGCAATGCTTGGTAACCTAAAATGTGTCAAACCAGGAGAGTATGTTGGCTGCATTTATGACATGCAAGTTTGGTATGGAATTGTGGAGGAATATTGTGAAGAGTTTGATGATTTCACTGTGAACTTTCTACATCCCTCTGGGTCATCAGGATCAAGTGCATATTATTATCCATCAAACAAGGATTCATGTGCAGTGCCAGGACATCATATATTAACTGTAATGAGTTGTCCTACCCTAAGAGGAGGCAGCAGAATTCAATACATTTTTCCACAAAAAGAAATTGATGAGAGCATTGAGCATGCAAAAATTGTATTAGGCTAGCACATGAATCCTCTAAGTAGGTCTTCCCCTTTCACTATTATAACTATTATTGCCAGTGTAGATTAGCAGTGAAATACAATTTTACATTTTTGGCCTTTGTTTTTATATCTATAAAAAAATGTAATTTTAATTTCTATAGGTCAAATTATGAGCTTAAGTGTGAAAAAATAGGTAGAATTGACGCACAACTTATGAATATGGTGTTCACTTATATGTTAGTTACATGAAAATACTAACAAACAAACTTTTTTTTGCTGATTCTAATAGCCAATGCCTATGCCTTCATTTTTACATTTAAAAAAAAAATTCTCATTTGATACCCCAGAGGTCAAATCGTGACCTCAAATTTTGGTTACAGTGTAACTTTTTTATTTTTCAACCTAGAGTTCTAAAACTTGCATATTTGGATTCCTTGTCGTTTTCTGATTCTAAATATATATACTTTTATATAATTGTGACCATTATTACCCAAGTTATGGGTCGCCAAATGTTAGTGACCTCGCAAGTGACCTCAAATTTCCCGAGGTCATATCTCTTGAACCATTGGTCGGATTGACCTTATAATTTCAGAAATAGATTCAGGGCCCACAAACTCCCTATAAACCAAATTTCAGCAAAATCTGAGAGATGAGGGTGTTAGGCACTGGTTGATCTGACAGAGAATGACCCAACTATTAAGTGAATACACAGATAGTACTCCAATGTACAATACTTGTACATTTATCAATGATCTCTGCATTTTGTAGGACAATACAACACTGTCAGCTTTGCTTTCTTGACACTGAAAAACTAATGATACACTTATTTTCACATTCTCTGTACATGATAGGATCACTGTCTCTCTAGAATATTAAAATAGGGACATTTCCCTATAAAATGGTGTATTACAAGTGTGGTTTTGCTGAAAAAAAAATTTTTGGCTTAGAAGTTTTTGACATCTCCATGGAATGACCCAGTATGTATATATACCTTTCAACCTTTCAAATGTTCTGTGTAATGAGTCCATATTTAGGCAGTCAGGAGGAGTTAAAATAAAGTTAATAGTGTTTAAGTTATAAATATAGAAATTGTTCCTAAAAACACTTGATATAATTTTAGTGATTTTCTTGTGTTAATATTTGTTGTTGTTCTCCAAAAGGCAAATAATGTACACCACCCTCACTATCAAATGGTTTGTTTCTGATCAATGTTATTGTTTTTAGTGTTCAAGACCTAAATTTAATATTCTAATGTATTAAAGGTTTTGGGAATATTTTAGAGGCTCATTTCTGGCATATAGCTCATAGCAAAATGAATTATATTTCTTGACAAAATATTTATGTATTCTATTTTCATGACAGTTTCAGTATTATTATTATTATTATTATTATTATTATTATTATGACTACTCTGTACCAGACCAGAACATCTAATTTCCATTAAGAATAATTTCTGATGAAGCCATTTCACAACAAATTCACCATAAAGTGTAGTGTGTTAACCAAATATTTTTCATCATTTCTGTTATCTTTCTATGAAAATATTTCAAAGGCTATATGACGCGTTCAGTGGAGAATGGGCGAACGCCACAAAATTCGAAAAATGAGTTTTTTGTCGTATAATTATCCTTTAAAACCTTTGCTTTACCTATTCAAAAAATTAGATGTTAGTCTGCACTCTTTCACGGTAAAATTTAGGTTTTAATGTATCAGAGAAATTCACTCCGCATCATTGCTTCACATTGAACACATCTATCTACTTTCTGGTCACTCGACAATGCCCTGTGATGCTCAATTTGGCCAAATTGAACAAAATATAAAAAATAATTACAGCAATATTATTTACACCAAAAAAGATTATGTTACAGCCATAACTATAGCCGTTTCGCAGCGCTTCCTAGTTGTAGAAATGAAACAGGCTGATTTTCTCGATTTTGACATCCTAAAAACGTGCATTGTCATTAGGAAATCAACAACTACTAAATTTACAGATGCAAGAAAGTTAATATTTGACTTTCAACACAAAGAAGGCTACGTAATATCTACTGCATACCGCACAACCCCAGATAATAGCCATCCCATCAGACTGCAGAAAGGGAAAAAATCCTACAGTGTCAATTTATTCAATCTAGCCCAGCAGACACTGCAACCAAAGTATTCCCAATTGTTGCCAATAACTAAGGAAAAAATAAAAGATCTCAAAGAATTATCAGACCTAATGCCTGCAACTGCAGTGAACTATTATACAAAATTGTTAAAGGAACTGGAAAAAACCGAAACAGTTGAAGCAGGTAATACAACATTCGACGAAGAGGACCAAATAATGGATTACACCAGTTAACATCAGAAGCTATCAATAAATAATATTGTAAAATTTCTTGCCGTTTTATTATATCGACATATTACACAACAATATTTTACTCAAATATGTGTTCAAATTCATACAACATTTCAATAAACCGGAAAAATACAAAGGTTTAAAGTTTACAAACTTTAACTACATTTTGTGGCATAATTCGAAAATGTTGCGTTCGCCCCTTCTCCACCGAACGCGTCCTATAAACTAAGTAGCTAATTTTCAACAAAAGTTATGTCCAACACCAACTCCAATCCTGATATTGCTTGTTTTAATAAATTTGTTTATCTTAAACAAAAAGTTTGTCAGAAAATTTAAAATAGGATTGAAGTACTAGTTTTCATCAAGGGTAATTTATGTTGATTAGGTAAGAGTCTGTTTTATAAATCTATCTGTTGTTTGACTAGTTTAGTGGAAGAAACACTTAAAAATTTGATATATCATCAGCAAATTTAGTAGAAAGTTTTAGTATTTTTAAGTTACTTCATTCCACTGTGATGCTGTAATGTTAGTCATTAAAGTAAAGGTAGGCTTTTTTGTCTACATATAAATAGAAATTTGCATAATGTAGGCTATAAGGCTACTTTGAATTCATCCTTCCTGGGTGGCCTAGTGGTTAAGACACTGGGCTGCTGATGGGGCATGATTCAGATTCCACATTAAACTGTAGGTCTTAGGTGGAGTAAAAAGCTTGACCTTTGTCAGAATGAACAATTCAGGCAGAAGCTAACCAAAGGTTATATATACAGGGGTTGGACAGAATAATGGAAATGCTCGCATATTTGGTGCTGTATTTTCTGATATCATTAATGGCATTATGTAGTGTCAACTGGGGCTATTCAGTCTGGGTAATGGTCCAGGGTAATTGATCTGCCTCAGTTAATTAATTAATTTAATAACAAATTAGAAATTTTAAAATTTGCCAGTGGATTATGATAGAGGAAGCTCTTTTACATATTTAGACTGAGTTTCATGTTATTTAGTGGATTTTAGTGAGTTTGAGGAACATTTGAATAGAAGTAGTGAAAATGGTGCAAAACAACCCTTTGGCAAAAACTGGCATCTCAAAAACCAATGTTTGGCAAGATCTCACCTGGTGCCCACAGTTTTGCTTCAATTTTAAAATGGCTTTGGGAAAGTATATTGTCAATTAGTTGTTGTTGAAGGGCAGATGTGCAATTTTTATGAATATGCAGTGATTTGTAAGTTGTTATTAATCAAACTTCCAGTGAAATTTTGTCACAGGCTATTTGGTCCACCTGCATTTTTTTTTTGTAAACATGTAATTAATACAATTTTTATGCATGTAATGACATATACTTGCAATAATCTGTTTTGTTTGTATGTTCCAGTTGTTTATTCCGTTTATTGATGCTCTAGCGACAGGTGATTTTCAAGAAAAATGGTTCGAATGCATAAGAATAAGAGCAGTACAGATGATTGTGAGAGAAAGTTAGCTGATGCTCTTACTGCTGTTAGAGTGCATGGAAAGAGTGCCAGAGATACTGCTAAGCAAATGAACATTAGTAAGACCATACTTTTGAGACATTTTTGAAAAATACAGATGAACAAGGTGCAGATAATACTAGGAGGCCAGGAGCTTAGGGGTTTGGCCTACCAGTGCATAGTGAAACTGAACTAGCCGAGTGTCTTGCAATCATAGCAAAGTGGGGTTTTGGTTTGACTCCTACTGAAATGTGTGATTACGTGCAAGAGTATGTTAAAGCCTGTAAGAAAGAGAACACTTCAACAGCTGAACATCTGTATAAATATTGCAAGTTTAAGGATGATAGACCTAGAGAGGACTAGGTTTATTCTTTCTTGAAAAGGTACAGCCTATCTTCAAAGAAGGCCAGCACTCTAGAGAAGATGCACAGAAAAGCAGCTAGCGACCCAAACATCATCTATGGCTTGTACGATCTACTTGAGGCTAAAATGAAAAATGTCTGTGGAACCTGGATGAAATGACAATAGCAATATCAGGGTGAGAATCAACTACTGTGATGGCTGCAATCTCTGCACAAGGAGAAGTCCTGGCACCCATGGTTCTCTTCAAAGGAATGTACTTGCAGAGTACAGGGCGTTTCAAAAAGAGTTATACAACTTTAATGTCCTGCCATTTCTTTGTTTTTTAATCTATACCCTTTTCTTTTTCAGGTTTTGGTGGTGGTATTCTGATATTTGTTCTCTGGAATTTCTAGCTCCCTAGCTCAACTATGCCATTGACTGGAGCAAAAGACAAAAGTGGTGTCTCTGTGGTATGAGACAAAATCATATGTAGAGACCTGCCAGAGGTTCTGCCAAGAATTCAATCTCAGAACATGTGTTGGACCAACAAATTGTGACATTCAATGTGTTGTGAAACATTTTGAGGATAAGGGTACAGTGCACAACCAGAGCAAAGGTAACAGTGGCAGGCCAGCATCAGTAACCAAGAGCCAAGCTAACATCGACATCATGCAGGATTCTGTAGTGGACAGTCCCAAGAAGTCCCACTGCTGGCGCTCCCAGGAGCTGGGCATCAAACCAACATCAGTCTGGCATATCCTCACTAAGGAAGTGAAGCTTTTCCTGTACATCATCTCTATTAGGCATAAACTGACTCAAGATGACATGAGAAAGAGAGTTGACATGTGCAATTGGCTCAGTGACAGGATGGAGTGCTACTCAAACTGGAATAACCTGATCTGGTTCAGGGATGAAGCCCATTTCCATTTGAGTGGTGCCATCAACAACCACAATAACATTTTCTGGGGCACAAAACCACCTGAGGAGATCACTGAGAGGTGACTGAAAGGGCCTAAGGTCACATGCTTCTGTGCCTTCAATGTCAGATGGGGAATGCTAGGGTCTTACTGGTTTGAGGATGACCTGGTTTAAGCAGGATGGTGCCCTGCATACAGCTGGTGACACCATCACTATCCTGCAGCAGCTCTTCAGAAACTGCCTCATTTCCCTGGGTACTGCTCATGACTGGGCACCCCATAGACCAGACTTGAACCCTCTGGACTACTGGTTCTGGGGGGCTGCCAAGGACTCTGTCTACACCAACCACCCTGCCACACTGGATGATCTGAAGCAGAAGGTATCAGACTACCTCCAGGAAATGCCCCCTGAGACCTGGAGGAAAGTTGGACAGAACTTAGGAGTCAGGATCAAAGCCTGTCTGAACTGCGGTGGGGGGCACATCGAGAATGTCAATTACAAGGATTTTGCTTAACTGCATTTTGCTTAATTTTGCTTAAACTTACTGCCAAAAAATATCATTTCATAAGCTTTCGAAAAATGTTTTTTTCACATTCATGAGGTTTCTGGTTCTTTGTAAATAAACGTTTAAAATTGTATAACTCTCTTTGAAATGCCCTGTATGTGGAAGACTGCTAATCCATTCCCAGGCACAATTTACACTCTATCTGAGAATGGATGGATGGTGTTGAGTTTCTTCTGTGGTTCAACAAGTTCTGCAAAAGGGTTTTGCAAAGGCCTGTGATACTGATGTACAACAGCCATGCCACCCATCTGACACGAAGTCATCATTAAAGCTTGACAAGAAAACATCTCCATCCTTAAACTGCCCCCACACACCACCAATAAGCTTCAGCCACTTGGTTTGTTGTTTCCGACCACTGAAGGTGAAGTGGGACAATACCATCAATGCTTACCATCACCAGCACCTTGCTAGACACATCAGCAAACCTGTCTTTGTGGACATCCTGGGATCTATTTGGAAGGAGGTCTTTACACTATCTAACATCCTTGCAGGGTTTAGAAAGACTGGAACAGATCTACAGAAGTTAAGGCTAACAAAGACCCTAAGATCCACTCTAAGGTTAGCCTGAGAGAAAGGAAAGAGTAGGGGGTCAAGAGAAGAAAATAAGGGGTTAAGTAGCAACACCTATCACTCATGGGTTAACATTCATTCAGAAAAAGAGAAAAAAGACTCGCCATCATCATCCACTGGCCACTGCCGACAAGTCAGAAAAATAGTCGGAGAGAATAGGAGAGGGGTGAAAGATGAAAAGAAGTAAAATAAGAACGCTTACAAACCATGCAAACACAGTCTTAACCCAGTCTCATATCATGCAAACTACAGACATGCAAGTAAGGAGAGGATAAGAAAAAAAAAAGTAGGTAAAGTTAAACAAGAAGTGGGTTAGTTTACTCTACGAGCTACATCTACATTCATGTTAGTCTAATTTTTTTTTTTTTTAATTTTATTGCTGGCATTAATCGTCAACAGACTCATCCTCGACCACCACCCACAGAGCTCCTGTTACTAATTATTTTTTATTTTAAACGTTAATATTTTTAAAATGCCTATCTAAACGGTTCTTAAACATATTAACGCTGGTAGAGTGAATGACTGACACAGGAAGATTATTCCATTTATCAATTACTTTAAACGTAAAGAAGTTTTTAGCGATATTAGTAATGAAACGTCTGCCACGCAACTTAAATCTGTTATTACGAGTATTGCTATTATCAAAAGTGAACAGTTTGTCAAAATTTAGGTTATCAATGTTATTAACGATTTTTAAAACTTCAATAAGCTCCCCCCTTAATCTTCTAGTTTCGAGTGAATGCAAGTCCAACACTTTAATCCTATCTTCATAAGGCTTGTTGCGCAATGATGGAATCAGTTTCATGGCATGACGCTGAACCCTTTCTAACCTATCAATAACCTCACGCAAATACGAGCACCAAAACTGAATGGCATATTCTAAATGAGGCCTGATTAGGGACTTGTAAAGGGGCAATATAATATCCTTCGATTTAAATTCAAAATTACGTGCTATGAAGCCTAACATCCTATTAGCTTTTGCGCAAGACTCCAGGCACTGGTTCCTAACCTTTAAATCCTTAGATACATGTACCCCCAAATCTACTTCCTCGTCAATGCTTGCTAACTCTCTACCATCCATTGTGTATGTGTAATTATTGTTGCGAGAACCTATATGCAAAACTTTACATTTGTCTACCTTAAATTGCATCTGCCACTTAACTGTCCACTCCACAATCTTATTTACATCGTCTTGGAGCCTATTTCTATCATCCTCATTAACAACCCTACTGCCTATTTTAGTATCGTATGCGAATTTTGACACGTTACTAGTCAATCCCACATCTATGTCATTAATGTAGATTACGAATAGCAATGGGCCTAACACTGAATTCTGTGGGACACCGCTACCTACATCCAACCACCCCGATTCACTACCATTAGCAACGACCCTCTGTCTCCTAGCACGAAGCCATTCCTCTAACCAGTTAGCTACCTGACCACGTATACTGTGAGCTTTAACCTTCGCAATTAATCTTTGCAATTAATCTTATATGTGGAACTGTATCGAACGCCTTTTTAAAATCTAAATAAATAATGTCAGCTGCTCTTTGCCTATCATATTCTTGCACTATTTCATTATAAAATTCTAACAAAGTTAAACAGCATCTATGGCGTCGAAACCCATACTGACTACTATTAATCAAATCTCTACTTCCTAAGTGATCGATGATACAATCCCTAACTACGGATTCCAAAAGTTTACCTACCCTACAATTGACGTTAAGCTAATGGGCCTATAATTACTAGGTACTGTACGATCACCTTTTTTTTAAATGGCCATGACATTAGCTAATTTGAAGTCTTCAGGAATAATCCCCATTTCGAGTGACTGATTAAAAATCTTCGTTAAGGGGCCTATGATGTCTTTCAAATCTTTCAAATGTCTGGGATAAAAAGCGTCAGGGCCTGGATGGAGCCTTGCTAACTTTTAGCCTATCGATATAATGCGCAATCTCAGCCTCCTAACAGTTATTTCATCCAAAATAGTCTCGCTACTAAATGGAATGATATCGTCCACGTTGGGGACATTATTTACGTCTTCTACGGTAAAAACTGTTGCAAAAAAGTTATTGAAAATACTCGCCATCGCCTGAGCGTCAGAAGCCAAAGCGCCATTAACATCCACCAGAGGGCCTATGTTATCTTTTATCGGCTTACGATTATTGACGTATTCAAAAAAACTTTTTTGGATTATGTTTACTATCCGCAGCTATAAGTATCTCTAAATTATGCTTAGCATTCCTAACTGATCTTTTAACTTGATGTCTAAGCTCGATATATCTATTAAAGTTAGCTGCCATGCCATTGCGCTTATTAAGTCTATACACTCTGTTATGCTCGTTTATGAACTCACCTATTTCCCTAGTCCACCACTTGGGCCTACCATGATTTCTAGCGTGCTTGGGCCTATGAGGAATAAACTCCCTTTCAATATTCATAAAACTTTCTTTAAATGCCTCCCAATGCAAATTTGTGTCATTACCCATAAATAAGTTATCCCAGCCCACTACTCTCATCCTATCCGCAAAACTATGAAAATTAGCCCTACGGAAATCAGGGGCTTCTATTATGTTACTATCCTTAGTGTTTTCTATCGATAACTTAAACTTAAGAATTTGATGATCACTACATCCTAAACTCTCACCTACTTCTAAACTGTCGACTATATTTTCGCCATTCATCATCACCAAATCTAAAATATTGTCACTGCGTGTTGGTTCGGTAACTGTCGTAAAAAATTATCCTCCATGAACTCAATCTCAAACCCTCTTCATTACCAGTTAAAGTCTCATAATTAACATTAGGGCAGTTAAAGCCTCTGACAATTATACTATTCCGATTGTCAATAAAGTTACGAAGAAGTGAGTAAAATCTAGTATCGGTGTTGAAGGGTTGAACGGGAGGTCTATATCCTCTGGACAGATCCAAGTATGATGTTTCTGCCTTTGATCCAGTTCTCTATGACTTGTACAAGAGAACCCAAGATGTCAACACAAGTGTGCCTCCACAAAAGTATGTTCTACGCACTCCTCAGAAGAACATGCCCTTTGGCTTCTCCTGATAAAACTGTTGTCACATCAGTGGCCTTACTCCATGATGATACCCAACTCCCTACCTCAGCAGCTCAGCCACCCATGACACCATCCACTTCAGCAGCTCATCCACCCATGACACCATGCACTTCAGCAGCTCATCCACCCATGACACCATGCACTTCAGCAGCTCATCCACCCATGACACCATGCACTTCAGCAGCTCATCCACCCATGACACCATGCACTTCAGCAGCTCATCCACCCATGACACCATGCACTTCAGCAGCTCATCCACCCATGACACCATGCACTTCAGCAGCTCATCCACCCATGACACCATGCACTTTAGCAGCTCATCCACCCATGACACCATGCACTTTAGCAGCTCATCCACCCATGACACCATGCACTTTAGCAGCTCATCCACCCATGACACCATGCACTTCAGCAGCTCATCCACCCATGACACCATGCACTTCAGCAGCTCATCCACCCATGACACCATGCACTTCAGCAGCTCATCCACCCATGACACCATGCACTTCAGCAGCTCATCCACCCATGACACCATGCACTTCAGCAGCTCATCCACCCATGACACCATGCACTTCAGCAGCTCATCCACCCATGACACCAGGGCCGGATTAAGACCTCTAGAGCCCTAAGCACTTAAAAGATTTTGGTGCCCCATATATATGTAATTCAAAATATAAACAAAAATAAACCATAAATAAAAATTTTTTTTTTGAAATGAAACAAAACTTACAGTAAGATGGAAAATAATGTTTATTTTTGTTCATTTATATTTGAAAAGTTTTCTCCTACTTTTTTTAATTGCAAAGTCTTTGATCAGATCCTCAAAACTAATCTTACGTAACACATCTGCTTCTATACTTAGTAGAGATAAGGCATCCAGCCTGCCTTGTTGCATAGTTGTTCTGTTGGTATTTTTAATATACTTCAACTGAGAAAATGAACGCTCAGCTGAGCAATTTGTGACCATTAATGTTAAAAATATACGAAAGGCAATTTCTACATTTGGGAAGGCACACTCAATATTGTCTTCTACAATTATTTTATAAAGTTCAGCATGACTGAATCTTGTTTTTACATTTTTTTTTGCACTGAACTTATGGCACACATATGAGTGAAACTGCTGAAGCTCAGCAGAGAAATTAGTGTTCAAGTCCTCTGGGTAAGCATCAATCATCTTTTTACAACCCTGAGAATACCTTTCAATTTCAGTAGATGATGAAGTGGTGACATTATGTGGCACATCACTTAGAAAAGAAAATCTCTCTGCTATTTCTTTGTATATCTCTCCTCTTCTTCTCATCTCAGTTTCAAGTTTGTCAACAATTGTGTAAAAGGTGGTGATAAGAAATTTATCTCTGGCATTCAGATATACTTCTGGTGCATCTCCGTCATTGGATACCTTCTTTCTGATACGTTTGCGAGTTTGAGCTGCCTTGTAATCAACATCTGGTAGCATTTCCTTTGTAGCTGCTTCATATCTTTCAAATTCATCTCGTGAAGTGCACAGTTGGTCAGCTAATGATCCATACAGATCTGCACATGTTTTTAAGTTCACATCCTTATTCTGTAGAACTTTGCTTACTCTATGAAAATTTTGCAAAATCTCATCCCAAAAATTCAACATAAAAACGAATTCTAGCTCTTGCATCTTATTTGCAATATTATTTGCTTCTCTTCTAGTGTCTCCCTTTTGTGACTGGTCTTCAGCTATACATTCTAACGCTTCTAAAATTTTAAGGAAAGATTTCAAAATTGCTGCTGTTGCCATAGCATGTGCCTCCCATCTGGTATCAGAGAGGGATTTTAAAACACTTTCATTTCCAATACAACCTTTAAGAATTTCTCACCTGCTGGTTGAGGCTAAAAAAAAAGGTATAGAGCAACTGCACTGTAGAGAAGAAATTAACCGCCTCTTGACAGCAGTCAACAGCACTTCGGCCTACCAGATTTAGTGAATGGGCTGCACAGGGCACATATATAGCAAACTTGTTTGTTTCTAAAAATTTTTGCTGCATCCCCTTATAACGCCCAGACATGTTGGCAGCGTTGTCGTAAGATTGACCCCTACATTTTGAAAAGTTTAGCTTACAAACTTCACGTAAGTACTGCAACACCTGATTTGCCATTTCCTCACCAGTATGGCTTTTCATTTTCAGAAAGGTTAAAAAGCATTCAATAGGCTGTCCATCTTTTAAGTACCTAAGTACAACACTTAACTGATCGATATGAGATAGATCTGGTGTTGAATCAACTGACAAACTAAAATAACCAGAAGATTTTACTTCGTCAACAATGAGTGCGTGGACCTTTTGAGCCATTAGTTGAATGAGTTCCTCACAGGTGGTTTTGGACAGGTAAGAAGGATTTCCTTTGCCAGAATTTCCATATTTCAAAATGTGACCTGCTAAAAATGGATCAAACCGGCTTATGAGCTCAAGCAGCCCTAAAAAATTCCCATTCTGCAATGATCCAAATCTTTCTTCTGTTCCTCGAAAAGACAAGCCACGTTCAGCTAACGTACAAATAACAGCTATGACACGCCTCAAGACATGTTCCCAGTAATCACACTCTTCCTGAATTTGTTTTTCCAACTGTTGTCCCAACCCTGCACCTTGTCTGCGAGTTAAGTATGTTAGCATAGAGTCTCGGTGAGTAGTGCTTTTTTCATGATGATCAATTACAATAGTATTTTGCCAGTCACTGAACCCTTCTCTTATAACAAAATGTGAGACATTTTTAGGAGCAAACAGTTTACAAACATAACAGTAAACTGATCCTGTTGATGGTGAATACAATAACCACTCTCTCTTGTATTTCTCACCATTGGCTTTTGTCCCAACGAAAAGTTTTTGTGAACAGTATCTTGCTGGTTTGCCACTACTGAAATGCCGGTAAGACTTGTCAAATGGCCCATTGTGGTGTTGACAGTCACTGGGTCCACAAGCAATCCAATAAGCCACATCATCAGCAGAGAAATCAAGCCACAACCCTGGATCTTTTGCTATATTTACTTCATCTTCTGCAGACTGATTCATTTCACCACCATCACCATGGTCCACTAAACTTTCATTTTCAGCAATTATTTCAACCCCAGAATGTCTTGTAAAGCAACTTGAATCAACATTTGCAGTAGAGGTATCAAGAGAATTTACAGGCAAAGTGAGATCAGTAGTGAGACATGTGGTAGATGAACCTGCTTGTGACACCTCGGTGATTCCAACGTCATCATATTTTGATTTTGAAGTGATCAAAGTGGTATTTGTGTCCACTTCTGATGACGGAGATTGGTTTTGATTCAGAATCGGTATATCATGTTGACGTTGTGGTCGTGGAACTTGTGTGAAGAAATCAGTCAGCTTTGCAGTCTTGGACTCTAAATCCAAAGTCTTCTCTTGTTTCTCTTTTGATAGTTTTCGCTTTTGTGCACCACTTAACTGAACACGTTTCATCTTGGTTCTTGGGGTCTGTAAAATACAGAAATAAAAAGAATATTTTATTTGTATATTATGTGGCAATCAACACAGTTACACATATCACAATCTTGGCTTTGTTCTTTTATTCTCAGAAAGACAAAATGGGAACCGTACACAACCAAAGTGGCAATTTAAATATAAGTGGCAATTAAATATAACTCAACCGAAATATCAACTCGAAATGTTGAATACAAATCAAATCGAAAGAAGGAACCAAAAGAAGGAACCGAAAGAAGGAACCGAAACCTATAAAATAAAAATACTTAACATTAGAATTAATAATACGCAATCTATAAAAATATCAATATTAACATTTCACTATTAACCCATTAAAGGCCACAATTATTCTGTAATGAATTTTAATTATATCATGACTGATCTTTTCTCCAGAAGACCTAAGAATAGCGTTACAACCATTGAATAATTAATTTTTACTTATCTTGGGCCTAAAAAATGGCGTCCCATTATTGGGACATTGGCCATCACGCATAGAGTTTTTAGGGTAAGAAAAATTAAAAGTTTCAAATTTGTTTATTTTTCTTTTTCTATGAAGAACAAAAATGTAAAACTATATATCAAAATGAAAACATGTTTCACTTCTTTTCATAATGTAGACGTACTAATGAACAATGGAAAATAATAAACCAACTTGCATAATGAAAAAATAGTGAAATAAATTGAAAAAGGGAAAATATTTCGTTTTGGAATAGAATTTTATTTTTCACGCAAAATAAAGGCCCTTCTTCTTGATATGCATGGCCAATTACTGTAGTTCATCGATATTATTTAGTGTGGAAAGTTGCAAAGCACAGATCATGGAGTGGAACATCACAACGACTGCAAATTCTCTGTTTTCTTGCCACATAATGCACAGCGACGTTGTGTCTGAATTGGCATCACAAGGTGATTTCCTTGATCAAACCTGATATCTTCACTTACTCTTCCTCCCAAAAGCCTACTTCTTTGTGGGCCAGGGCGTTTACAGCTTGATAGAGAAGGCTTTGAAACATAAGCCAAAACAATTTTCCTTCTTGCGTCTAGCAGGGAGAGTGTCTCATCTGGATTTGCATGTTGATAAATCCTCCAAGAGTTCACAATAGCAATGTCAAGCAGTTGCGTAAACAGTGGGAACCACCATTTCTTCCCACGTATTCTGACCCTATATAGGGACACTTGTTTATCTAGTAGGTCTACCCCTCCCATTGATTTTTGTTATATTCTGAAATAACTTTTGGGATTTGCACTACTATCTCCTTTTTGAGTTTCTGAGAATAGCGTGTAGTAGTACCAGTTGGGTAAACCTGACTGTAATTTGTAGCAACTGCAGTGTTGTCATGCCATTTTGTGACTAAAATTTCATTGCTAGAATCAAATCTGTAGTCTATGAACCCTCTTTCTGTTGTTTTCTCCATAACTTTAGAAGGCATAAGTGGAAATTTTTTTTTACGATTTTCACGAATTGTGCCAGTTGCCTTCAAACTCCTATCTCCCAGTTCTTTCAAGGTATCAATGCTTGTAAAGAAATTATCAAAAAAGATTTCGTGATTTGCAGCTTCAGCTTCAGGAATTACTGCTGTTAGGTTATTTATAACCCTTATTCCTAGAGGTTCACTGCTAGGTTCACTGCTAGGTTCACTGCCCTTACCAAGATACGGGGAAAAGTTGTATAGGTATCCATCGGAGCCACAAAGACACCAAAACTTGTAGCCAAATTTTATTGGCTTACCCCTCAAACATTTTAGCAGAATGCATGCCATAATACCTTATTATTTCATCGATTGACAAATGGGAATAAAAAATGCCAAATTTCTGAAAGTTTTCTCTTAGAGCACCTAGATATGGTCTCAGCTTATACATTTTATCATTTTTATCAATGTTGGCATTGTCATTCAAGTGAAGAAACCTTTTTATTTCCTTGAACCTTTGTCTCGACATAGCATTGTAAACAAAGGGCAAACCTGCATCCGGCGATTGCTCCCAGTACATATTTTGTTGAGGAAGTTTATGGTACCCACTAAGCAGAATAATTCCTAGAAATATTTTCATCTCTTCAATGTTGACAGTAAAATTAGGATTATTTTTCTGCTTAGCATATGTCATACTCTGATCAACAATAAACTTCAATAACTCATCAGTCAGAAATTCTTCAAAAATGTTAAAAATGCTCTTACCCTTCAGCCCATCTAGTTTGTCATAACTATTTTGAGAGGGCAGATTCATTACACCTTTATATTTTGGAGAACATTTTTTCCATTTAGGAATTGAACTGGTGTCAATTTTTCTATGCTTACCTGAAGGAGGTTGAGTTGCTGAAACCTCAGTTGATTCAATTGCTCCACCGTCATTGTTGTGAACAATCAACTCCAGCCTACCTGCAACATCTTGAAGAATGCTTTCTTCAGGGAGGTCTTCATCATTGATAGCTTCATCATCTGTCATTTCATCTGGACTTGGAGGAATAATTGCAACCTCCACGTTTTCATTTGATGCTTCATCATCACTCAAGTTCATTAGCAACTTCATTAGTTGTCAATAAAGATCTTCGTGTCATAATGCTAAAGAGTAGGCCTCTGAAAAAGAAATAATAGCATCATATACCAAGTTTTCATCTTGAAATGTGATTCTATATATATATATATATATATATATATATATATATATATATATATATATATATATATATATATATATATATATATAAATCATAAATGTTGGAGTTTACTAATAAAAGGCCTAGTGTGTAAATTTTGCGTAAAATAATTATAAATGATGCCAAGAAAATGAACTACATTTAGATCAAATTGCTAATATCTGGCCAATGTCCCAAAAATGGGACGCAAAATTATAAACAACACAATACTTACATTTATATTTTACAAATCAGTTGATGCTTTCCTCGTGTTCTCTTATTACCAATACACACTACTAACACAACCGACCTTCCTCCTATGCAGACAGTGAGGAAGTGAGGGCATTCACGTGTTAACGTGTCTTCTCACCAAAAATCGCACAACTTTGGCACCACCTGGTGATAAAAATTGTCAACAATATATGATTATTTTTATGGGATACTTTGATATGATTGTGAATTACATTCTGAAAAGGAAAAAAATTAATTAATCATTCTTGTAATGATTCTATCCACCTAAAAAGTGGTGTCCCAAAAATGGGACATTGGCCGTTAATGGGTTAACGAGCCACATTTTATATTTACATTTATTTATTTATTTAAAACACAATATTTAATTATAGGAAATATGAACATTTGCTTAGGGCCTAAATTGTCCTAACTACGTTTGATGTTATATATACATTACAAATTATTCACTCTGGTTATTACAATCTAAATTCTTTTATACTGTTATGACAATAGATAAATAAATTATAAAATAAAGATACGTGTATGATAAAATATTGTTATATATACAAATAAAGTACACTTCATAGACTTACCCTAGAGAAGAAGAGAGAGCAACAGATAAACTTCTTCAACGCTAATTAACTTAGGTCAGTATATCTTATTATTATAATGGCCGTGATAAAGATCACTTGATACAACAGCAATATAGAGAGTTTATAGTTTCTTTTATTTTAATATTAATTTATATTACAATTCTATAAACCTAAATCTTTCTGTAAAACAATACCAAATGATTATGTAAAATATATATATGCACAAATCACACATTCAGAATAACTTCCTAGCACACGAAAATATTTAATCTATGTATTTTTAATATGGTGCTCAAAGATTTGATATAAACAAAATAATAACGCAAAGCGTAAAGTGTGTGATTACAACGAAATATATTTATTCTCTCAAAAGGGTTGTTGTTCACTACAAATTCAAACAATGAAAAAAAATAAATACTATATATGAATATATATAATTCAGTTTTCAACAGCTTATAGGCTATAAGCCGCGATTATAATAGTATAATAAATCCATGGTAAATCCGACAATGGAAAATTTCTGTGGTGCCCCCCTTCCCTTGATGCCCTAAGCACGGGCTTATTTTGCTTAATGGTTAATCCGGCCCTGCATGACACCATGCACTTCAGCAGCTCATCCACCCATGACACCATGCACTTCAGCAGCTCATCCACCCATGACACCATGCACTTCAGCAGCTCATCCACCCATGACACCATGCACTTCAGCAGCTCATCCACCCATGCCACCATGCACTTCAGCAGCTCATCCACCCATGACACCATCCATTTCAGCAGCGCATCCACCCATGACACCATCCACTTCAGCAGCTCATCCACCCATGACACACCTTCTTCATCAGGAACCTCATTCAAAGAGCTCTTGCTAAAAGCAGTGTCACCTCCAGCCAGCAAAGTTGAATCAAAGAAGACTTGCCACTATATCCTGAATGCTCAATTGTTAACACATGATGATTTTGTCAAGGAAATAGCAGAAGTGGAAAAACAAGAAGAAACAAAGAAGGCTAAAAAGAAAGAATCTACAGGCAGAAGTAGAAGAGGAAGATGATGAACTGGAGAGAATTGTGGACTCAGATAGTGATGGAGATATGTCAGATGATGGAATGAAATGAATAGATGAGCATTACAGAAACATTCACAAAGATATTAAAGTACAAGAATGTTATGCAGTATATTATGATAGGAGGTTATTATGTGGGCAGAGTGATGGAGGTCAATGGTGATACCATAACAGTAAATTTCATGATTCAAACCCCAAATACTTCAGAGTTCCTTTGGCCCAAACAAGAAGACATAGATCAGGTCAACAGGGAGCTTCATGTATGGTCCTCTCACTATGAAAGGCACAATACCTTTTACATTTAACACATGCATCCTAAACAGTGAATACCAAAACTTCAGGGCCTATTTAAAGCTCTGGGAAAAGAACAACTAGCTAATAGTTGTATAGTAAAGTGAGAAGTCTTTGTTCTAATGTAAATATTAGCAACCATTACATTGAAATTAGCCTATAGTATTACCCAAGTATTTGAAAAAAAAATATATATATAATTATATATATAAACAACAAATGACAAACTTACTAGCGTAAACAGTGGATTACAAGTGAAAGCTAACAGACTTTTGGGACTCAGACTGATTAGCCCCGGTAGCTAGCACCACTTCACCCTGAAACTCTGAATTATTCAGCAAGTACCATGGATATAAGATTTATATTTATACCATAGATAGCTTATAGCAGGTGGGTCATTCACTGATAAAAGCAAGACTTTCTATCAATTAGCTAGTTTCTTATTTGAGGTCTTGCCAAAAATGGATTGAATAACCCTGGTAGATGCTACTTCATTAAATTATGTAACTGCATACAATATTCAGAACATCATCTATTTTAATATGTTCATATTGGTTTTTCATGTTCTTGTAGAATAAATAAAAATATGGTGCTTGGAAAAATGTTACTGACTGTGAAAGGGGCATGATAGTAGGAGCATGTTTAGTTGGTGTTTCAGTTTTAAAAGTCATGTGATTGTCCCTGCACCTTGAGTAGTCCCATAGGTTACGAATACATGGAAAGAAATTAAAAAAAAACTACACCACATAAGCACAGAATTGTTCCCATTATTCTCCTCAACTCCATATTCATTAGAACTTTGGTACTGGTTAGTGTTAAAATAGGCTTTACTACAGTTCCCATAACATAGTTATGACTGACACTAGTCTTTGTGGACTATTGTTAAATTTTGAACAAAAAAGTTTTGATGCAACAGTCTTTAACAGTCTTTGATTCTTCACAGCTCATAATTATCATATAAGCAGTGGCAGCTCGTGACTAAAAATTCTAGGGGTGCTGTCTCTAAGAATGGGTTGAAATAATTACTGAAATAAAAGGATGAGCATTGAGCAATGAATAAAAGTTTCAAAAGTTATTGAAAAAGTTATTCAGTGAGCTCATCCTTATATTGTTCTTGATTATTTCAATTGTAAATAAAAAATTTAGGGGTGCTGCAGTTCCGCAGTGCCTACCGACGAGCCGCCACTGCATATAAGGTTCTTGTGTTGCATTCTGTCACTGTTGCTTTATGCTCATTATATTCCTTATTTGATGTTCTTTTTTTATTATTTTTGTATGTATTCATAACCTTGAGGACTGTTCCTCAAGATACAGGAGCAAGTATGTGACTTTTATTACTGAAACATCAACCAAATGGGCTCCTACTATCATGCCCCTTTCACAGGCAGTAACATCTTTTCTAAGCACTATATTTTATTTTAAAAGAACATGAAAAACCAATATGAACATATTGAAATAGGAGATGTTCTGAATATTATTTGCAGTTACATATTAATAAAGTATCATACATAATGCCATTAATGATATCAGAAAATATAGCACTGAAAATGCCCCCCCCCCCCAAACCACCACCGCCACCACAGTGGCAGGCAGTCAAGAGAGGTTTCTTTGCTGCCTTCCTCATTTGCAGATCGAGATATCATAGCAAATAACACTGTACAGTTCTTATGGACATGTTAGGTATGGTACCCAGTAATGCAGGATAAATTTCCTTTAATTCACATGCTGTTTTTGTAAGTGAGGCATTCAGCTGTCTTTTAATAACATTCAAAGTCTTTTTACTACATTTACGTGGCTGTCCAGATTTTGGTAAATGTGTGGGTGTCTTATCACCAACTGCCACCCTGCAGTGCTGAAGCCACTGTTCAACAGTTCTTTGAGTGACTGTCGTCATTTCCACAATAGCTTTTCACCAAACCCAGCCTTATGCAGGGTGTATATATGGCTGATAGTATCCTGAGATATAATGCGTGTAGGTGCCATGTCACATTGAGCAATCACAACAATCTGAAAAATATGCTTGAATTCAGACACAAGCACTTGAATATTAGCCACTAAACAACTCTCCCCCTTCACACCTGGATGAACATGGAATGACAGTCTGAGCTCAGGTGTTGCTATGGGACCAGGCAAGATGCTAGATTAGCCATATTTATAATTCCATCCATACAGGCTGGGTGGGAAGGGTATGAATGGAAACGTCGTGTCGTGGTGGGTCACACACACACACACACACACACACACACACACACACACACACAATACCTGCAGAGCCAGCTACATAATTTGTTATAAACAGATGTATAGTTTGAGTTCATTGCTTTGGCAATTTTTTATATGTACGGATACCCCTTAAAATTTTGTAAATAGATTTTAAATGAAACAAGCTATAAATTTGATAAAACATTTCAGATTTTGAAGGCATCACTACAAGTACTTCAAGAGATGATGTTTATAAAGGACAAACCATTTACTTTAATTCATTTCCTGATTCTGCAGATGATGATCAAGAACAGAAGGTAGGCCCATACGGAGAGTCAGACATATATTCCTTGCACACAGTCTTATGTATTGGACAATATAACCTAGTTTGTGGTATTTAGAATAGTTTAGTTATAAAATTTAGTTGTAATTAATAGAGGTGTACCAGAATTCTGGTTCTGGTTCCTGTTGGCTGAAATTCCAGCCATTTATTGCAAGTTCCGGTTCCAGCCTGAACTCTGTCTGATATCTGGCCAATCTGGAATCATTCAGTTTTTAATGATATTAAATAAAAAAAGCATAGAAGGAAAATAGAATTATTTATAAACAGATTTTGATATATTTATGCAAAGTCCTTAGCCATTCCTTTGGCTTTTTGCATGTATCAAATAACAAATGAAATATATGATAAAACATTCAAAATTTTCTTTGCTACGTAGTTTGTTTACATTGTTTTATGGTAATAAAACAAAAATTATAAAACTGCTTTATTTTGAAATTGACATTTTTCATAATTTTTGTATATATATACACATTAGCTGAATTATATTGAATTATAAACACAGCACAGAAAAGAATGGAAGAGAACAATCAAAAGATAGTAACCACTGTTTACAAGGAAAAAAAACTGTGCTTCAACAGTTGAAATTATACCTCAATAAGTTAGCATGAAGAAAATGAAGTTTATCAGCCATTTCTGGCAATAGACAATTCTGTCATTCTGTGTAAGCTAACACAAAAGGTTCTGGCAGCTGGATATTCCAGCTTCTGGCTGGAACTAAAATTTGTTGGCTGGATATTCCGGCTTCCAGTTTCTAGCTAAAAAAATGGTTCTGGTACATCTCTAGTAATTAATAATTTACTGTGCTCTGGTATAGTACCATACTTAATAATGTGTTATGGAGAAGCCTATATATTTGAGTGCATCAACATTTCATATTAATAATTTGATATATTAAAAAGCTGCGTTTAAGCACTGGTTAATAAGCCTATCCACACAACTTTTTTAAATTGCTATGGTCAGTGCTTTTTATTTTAAACAGTGAACCTGTGGTCCATAAGTTTCTGTATGTCCTGAAATAACAGATATGAATGAGATGGACCTACCTTTTTATTTTTCAGATTTAGGCTAATGTGTAGGTTTCTCCAAGACCAAATTTGTTTCATATTGAGAACTTAACTTAATAATATATGAGTGTGTTTAATGTACAATGGACAGTAATTTTAGCTACTTGAAGAAAAATATGGGGGGATATTTTGTTAAAGTTATTCTCTCCAGATGTGATATCCTGGATGTAGTATGTGAATACCTCTGCAGTAACTGTTGTTAAATATTAAAGGTGCCTATAACCATTGCACTTAACCAGGTTGTAAATGAAATAATGCAGTATGAGTTCCATGCTTCATTTTGTTTCATATGCCATGCTGCATATTTGTCAAAAGAAATTTGTGATTGGTTTCCATTAGAGTTTAAGGAATGTTACTTTTGCATTCATCCTATTAGGTTCATTAATCTAGAACCCACTCAGTATATCACTATCAAAAGGGTAGCAATAAAAGTTTATTATATTAAATGACATGTGTTTAGACTGACTTCTTTTTAATCACTGCAAAGCTAACATGAATTGAGAGAGAATGGATGCTTGGATTATGGTATCCATTAAAAATCATGAACTTCTGATTGAAATTTAAGTTTTCATAATTTACCAGAATACAATGTTTGACTCTTTCTGTGTCTGTAATATAGTCAAATAAACAAGTTTTTCTTGTATCACCTGATCTATTATAATTTTTTTTTTTTTCACTTGGAATTATCTAACCATATGTAGCCCACCAGACAAATATTTATATCAAGAAATTTAAACTTAACAGTTTTCAAGAACAATACCACTATGTTGATTTCAGGAACCTCAACCAAAAAAATTCAAATTTGAAGATAAAAACTGGGAGAGAGATTTTTCTTCCTTGAAAGTAACCAGGGTGAAAATTGAACCCATTTTGAGTAAAGTGGTACTGGAGCCATCACTCATCCAGTTAGTTGTTCTTGAAGTTAAAGAGAAGAAATCTATTTCAAAAGGGGTTCAAGAAATATCAAAGCATTTTCCTGTTTCTCATTTGCAACATTTAAAGAGAATTAAGAAGGTAACACGAAGTAAAGAAGATTTATTTTATTTATTTGTAGACCTCGCTGAAGATTTGAACATCAGCAACAGCAGCAGTGAAAGAATTGCTGCTGGTAACCTTATTCCTTTGAATAGAAATTCTCAGATATCTGTCTGGAAACTCTTAGAAGAGAAAAAAATTGACACACAAATATTTTCTGGGGTTTTTCTTGCTGAAGCATCCTTAAATGCACCTAAAATAAGAAGTGTATTTGAACAAGTCAATAAGTATTGGCCATGTTCCTTCCATGAAGATTTGTATATGAAGAAAATGACCTCAGATACAATTTTTGATGAGGAAGAAACTAAAAATATTTTAAAGTTTATAAATAAAACATTGGAAATAGCAGACGGCATCCATCAGGACTTGGGCATCAGGAGAGCTGCAGTAATATCAAAAGGAGCAAATTATGAAACTTGTCAAATGTTTTGCAGTGAAGATAGAAGACTCGCAAATCCTCTTCTTCATCCATCAATGGTTGCGATTGATGCAGTCGCCAAGAGTCAAGGTGGAGGTGCTTTGCCAGATGAGTGCCATGGACCAGGTTTAGCGAAAAGAAGTTTTGAAAGAGAGAGTGAAGGGAAGGGTTTAGAAGCCAGTGCATTGAATTACATATGCACAGGCTATGATATTTACTTAAGTGATGAGCCTTGTCTCTCATGTGCCATGGCACTTCTCCATTCCAGAATTCAACGTGTGTTTTACTTCAGGTCGAATCTTGAGAGAGGAGCTCTTGGCTCTGTATTAAAACTGCACACATTACCAGGAATAAATCATAGATACGAAGTTTTTCATATAAAACATAAAGAAAATTAATTTACTATTCTGTTGATATAGTGCATTACTTTTGCTCTGTGTGTATCAATTGTTATTTTTACTATTATACTGGGTGATCCAGATAAATGGGACCCATAAAAAAAAGCCAAATATTCTTAATATTTAATTCCTTTCATAAAAACTATATATCATTCGAAAGAGTAGAGTTACAAGTTTATTATGAAATATTTATTTTTTTAAAATGACTCCTTTCAAATGTGCTCCATTAGTTACCAAGCATTCCAGTGTTCTCGCTTGTAAGTTCTGCATCACTTTTGCAAGTGTGTGTGGTGGTATGGCCTGTATCTCATTTGTGATGGCAGCCTTCAATTCTTGCAAGGTCATTGGGTTATTTCTGTAGACCCTACTCTTTAAATATCCCCAGAGATAATAATCTAAGGGAGAAAAATCTGGAGACCTTGTGGGCCATTCAACATCTCCAAATCTTGAGATTAACTCGCCTGGAAACGTTTGACGCAAAACTGCCATGCAGTTCCTCGTGGTATGGCAGGTAGCTCCATCTTGTTGGAACCAGTGGTTTTCTAGACAAAGATCTCTTAATTTAGGAATAAGGAAATCGGTCAACATTTTTTCGTAGCGATCACCATTTACAGTGACCGTGTTTCCGGTGGAATCCTCGAAAAAGTACGGCCCTATGATCTGAGATGCAGTAAGACCACACCAAACAGTTACACGCTGACTATGCAACGGGACTTCGGTAATATTCAATGGATTTTCTGTTGCCCAGAAATGATAATTTTGTTTGTTTACAGTTCCATTCAAGTGAAAATGGGCTTCGTCTGACATAATCAAAGTTGCTAGAAAATTGGTGGTGTCATTTACCTTCTGTTGGATCCATTGACAGAATTGTCGTCTTCGTGCGAAATCTCCATCGTTTAGTTGTTGCACTGTTTGAATTTTATATGGAAAGAGCATTAAATTTTGCTTGAATATACGGTGTGTTGTTCCATATCCAACTCCTAACAGCTGAGAAGCACGTCTGATGCTTATGTTAGGATTATCCTGTACAATTTCATGAGTTCTATTAATGATCTCGTCTATCCTTGCTGTGCGCACTCTTCCAGTTGGTTTTCTTTTTCCAATGCTGCCAGTTAGGGAAAAATTTCTGACACACCGACGGATTACTTTCTTAGAAGGTGATTTTGACATCTGAAAATTTGTCTTGAAAGATCTTTGAGCTGAAACTACACTTCTTCCATGCTCATAATATTGCTCAGTTATGAAACGCAGCTGTTCCACAGTCCATGCAGTCATCTTGAAGGGTTAGTTTTAACTAACACTTTTATTTTGTATCTTATCTTGTCTTGTATTGTATTGTCAAAACCTATACAATCCTGTACAAACTTGTAACTATCCTCTTTCGAATGATGCGTATGATTTTATAAAAGGACTTATACTTTAAGAGTTACAGGGGTTTCTTTTGGGTCCCATTTCTCTGGATCACCCTTTATATATAATCAGAATATTAAAGACAGACAAATATTAGAATTACCAATGTTTTGGCAAACACTACTGATCTCCCAAGGTAACAAAATGAAAATAACATTAAATATCACAAATCAGGGCATTACAGAGTTGCCAAATATTCGGCTGCATCAGGAAACTGACCTAAATAATGATTAAACTAAATAAGTCACTGAAGACTGAGTTTAAAAGTTTGTATCAGTGCTGGTCATATATGTATATATAGAAGTCATACAAAGGAATTTTGTCTATGATAGAGGAAACAAAAAATGAATGCTACTGGTCTCAGCTACAATCCCTGAAACTCAACTCTTTGGAAAGATGACACAAATGGTATACTCTATGTATAGAAAATACTTGAGGGTTTTGTCCCTAATCTTAGAAATTAAATAGAAAAGCATTAGAATGAAAGAAGAGGCAGATTCTGTACTGCCGCAGCTGCAGTTGGGGTGGGACAGGGGGCCATGGAAATGAGGATGGAAAATACCCTCCAAATATGAGGCTCAAAACTCTTCAACGTACTGCCAAATGAATTCAGGAACCTCCAGCACACCAACTTGAATAATTCCAAGAACCAGCTGGACAGGCTCTTGTGCAAAGTCCCTGACCAGCCATGCGTGGCTGGCTATGAGAGCAGGAGGAGAGCAGAAACCAATTCTTTCCTCCCCCTAAATCCCTCAAATGAGGCAGGAAGGCTGCAGAGGGATCAACTGCAGGTTGATCCTGAACCATAGTTTGAAACCATCATAAGTCCTTGTAAGTATATGTATACCAGGTGTGTATGAAGTACGTAATGCAAGAGAAGAGAGGAATCCAATTTGAATTATATTAACACTAGTAAACATGGACAGATATTTATTACATATACTTCTATAACAACTGCATATTCAATAGTAAGGTTTATTGTGCATTCCAGGACAGATCATGCAAGAAAAAAAAAAAAAGGATTTCACATCACACCCTCTCTGATTTTTTTGTAAGTTGGTGTATACCATTGCCTATACTAACAACCACCAAATTTCTATTATTAGCTCAATTGGACTTACAGTTCAAAAGTTATGGGCCCCTCAATATTTTGTGAATCCCACATTTTTTTAAATTTAATTTTCTTCTCCTAATTAAAATAGAACAAAACTTCCTTTTGTGTTTGAAAGAGAATTGCATAAGGAATAACATTGCTAGGAGCTTCAAAAACTGTACAATTTCAAATTTAAAAGTTATTTAGAAATTACTCTTTTGTGGGGGGGGGCCCAAAGCAGAAAAAAAAAAATTGCTAACAAAAAAAAATCTCATATGTTGTGCATACAAAGGAGAAGAGAAAATATTGAGTATTTGCACTTAAAGTACATTTATGTTCATTTGAAAAAAACCATTCCAGTCTATGAAAAAAACACCCATTTCCTAAGATTATTTACTCAGACTATAGTAGCAGTATTTCCTAGTTTATCAGCCAGAAAAAAAAAAAATAAAAAAGAGCACTGCTTTCAGGTTGTTTTTCAAGTTTCAATAAGTTTTATTTCTTTCAAATTGAAGGAATATATAATTTTAATTCAAGGAATAACATTTGGATCTGACATGCCACATACAATATCCTCCTCCAAAATCCAACAAATATTGGCTTTCTCAGGAAAGTGATACCTGTTTGGTATTCTTGTCACAGATCTATGTAAAAAACTGGCTCTATAATCCTCAAATTCCTCTGAAACTTCTAAAATAATACCAACCCAAAGTTTATCATCATACCTGCATGTAGCATACTGACCAATGTAATTTCACATAATTTCGCAGGAGTCACATTAAGTTCTTGAAGTTTTATTATACAGGGTGGCCCAAAAGTCTGCCCCCCCAAGTTTAGAATGCATTGGGGCAACATACTTTTGGGCCACCCTGTATATTTCAATTTTGTTATCTTCAGCATAATCACTAAGTATCTCAGAATCAGACTTCGTTATTGATGGTGATGCAAGGTGTTGAGGGGTACTTTTTGCTGAGTTTTTTGGAATACTTTTCAAGTTTCTTTAGTTTGCATTAACTGCTTAAAAATGTTCATTGTAGTTATATTTGGGTCATTCCATGTCAGTTCAACGTCAAAAAAATGTGACCATCGCCGATTTTTTTGAAAATTAGCACACTTATAGATATCTGTGAAAGAAACAGATTGATGTTTGTTTCAATACTCTAGGTCATATGGTTCCCGAGATATGGCCCTTCGAATTTTGTAAAAAAAAGGTCAATTTCCAAGGTCATAGCATTTTTCAACATGAAATATCTAGGCTCCTATTGCACTTACAGAGACCATTTAAACACTATTTTAAAGCTTTTAAGCAGATCTACAACTTTTCTATTCATATTTTACCTCAGTGATAAAAAAAAAAAGTTGATCTTATTTTTGACCTTTGACCTTGTGTAGGTCATTTGATGTCACAATGAATTTTTTTCTCCTTTCACCCAATTTTGGGTACACATGTCTACCTTAACCTACAGTATGTCAGATTTTATTATGCAAGTCAGTGTTTTCACAATAAAATTGGTATTAACCAACCGATATTGGTAAAATTTTCAGGATATATTTATGTTTATATGATAAATATACCCTGTGAATTTCAGCTTATAATATCTATCCTTATCAAAGATATTGATAATAACTTGTTTTGGGTTTGTGAGATTGTATTATGCAACTCGAGGGTTGTTCATCATATTGTAAATAAATGTATATAATAGTATAGTTATTGATATTTATTTTTCAATTTCAGATATATAAAGATTGCCATGGGCTGTAAGAAGGACATAAACTCAAAAGAGAAACAAGACATTGTAAAATTATTGAGTGATGGGAACACAACATTGGAAATTGCAAAAAAGTTGAACAGAGATCACAGAACAATCAGAAAAGAAATTGAAAACATTGGAAAGATAAGAACAAGGAAACAAACTGGCTTTAAGAATGTCACAAAAAGAGATTTGAGAAAAATTAAAAGGATAATAAGCAAGAAAAGTGGATTGACCAGCAAGGAAATATTTGAAGGAGCTGGTGTTGCGAATGTAAATAGAGAGAAAAGATGCAGAATATTAAGAACAATGGCTAAAGACATGAAAGCAACCAAACTACCACCTTTAAGTAAACATCACAAAGAAAAACGTGTAAGTTGGGCAAAAAAGTACATGAAAACTGATTTCTCAAAAGTAATTTTTAGTGATGAATGTAGAGCTACATTGGATGGCCCTGATGGCTGGGCTAGAGGTTGGGTCCTTCATGGAAATAGTCAACCAACATGACTTAGAAGACAACAAGGGGGAGGTGGAGTAATGTTTTGGGGTGGTATTGTAGGCAGTAAAATTATAGGACCCTTCAAAGTTGATGATGGTGTCAAGATAAATGCAGAGAATTATTGTAAGTTCTTGGACAAGACGTTTTTTGACTGGTACAGGTCACAAACAAGAGGCTTTAAGCTAAAGAGTATATTCATGCAAGACAATGCTCCTTCACATTCTGCAAAGCTAACTATTTATTGTCCACCTTGCCAAAAAAAGTTTCAAAGACAACAAATTAATGGAATGGCCCCCAGCCTCTCCAGATATTAATCCAATAGAAAACTTGTGGTCCATCATTAAAAGAGATGTATATGAGAATGGAAAACAATATTCAAGCAAAAAAGATCTCTGGGAAGCAATAAAAACTGCTGCAACTAATGTCAAAGCCGAAACAGTAGAAAAGTTAACAAAATCAATGGATGAAAGACTGATCAAGGTTATAGAATGTCAAGGAGCCCATATTAACATGTAAAATAATATATTGTGTTAATTGTGTTATGTTAATATATGTATTGTGTTTCTGTGGCCTATATCTTTTGAATTTATTTATAAATAAAAATTTATGTTGCACTTAGTTTGTTTGCATAATAAAATCTCACAACCCCAAAACAAGTTATTATCAATATCTTTGATAAGGATAGATATTATAAGCTGAAATTCACAGGGTATATTTATCATATAAACATAAATATATCCTGAAAATTTTACCAATATCGGTTGGTTAATACCAATTTTATTGTGAAAACACTGACTTGCATAATAAAATCTGACATACTGTAAAACAAGATTTTTAGTGTTGATTAAGTTAGTATAGATGCTACAGCCATTTCAGTGGACCATACCCACCTCCATTTTGACCAAGTACCTTTTTCCACCAAAATTTGGAGCACCATATCTTTGGAACTGTTTGAGCTAGAGTGTTGAGAAAAATACCATTAGATTTTTCTTCCTGAGATATATAATGTCTGCTAATTTTCAAAAAAATTGGTAATTATCTAACCTAACTTAACCCAGTTATTTTGTCGAATAAGTATCGAGCCCTATTATAAAATTTTACTTTTTTTGTATATTTCAGAATTATATAATATAGGTAATTTAAATTACATAATTAATGAACTTATATGGACATTCAAAAGTGTGAAGAACTTCGAACCTGCTATCCTGTTCAAAGGTAAAGCTATGTATGTATATAAGTACCTTATACTAGGCCAGGGGTGGGGAACCTTTTTATGTGTGAAGGCCACATTGAAATTTGCCGCCCTCAATGAGGCTGCAGTCAATAAGTGTGACTATTTTTTACAGTAATTTTAAACCTTTTGTTAATATTATTTAAATTAATAGCTAGCAGGGAGTATACATGCATTTTAAGACGAATAATTTATTTACTTACCTTTTTAATAATTTAATGACTTCTTTGAGATTGCTTCTGGTGAGACAACATTGTGATATCGGGTTCTAACATGGAGGTTTTAAGTTTTAATTGGTCCTCCAGATGCTCATCTGTCATCTGTGTTCTCAATGAATTCTTGATTTGTGTCAAGTATGAGAATGTGGATTCACAATGGTATGTCTTAGAAAAGCACGAAATCAATCGGCGAGCATGTTCACGAAGGTGAGGGTATTCTACCGCCTTTTTCCAAATTTCAACGGGATCTTCCTTACTATCAAACAGAGATTTCAGGATATTATCTTCAGACAACTCAATAAGCTCCATTTGTAACTCTTCTGGTGCCTTTGATACATCAACTAAGTGAGGTTGAAAAGCTAGTTTCAGGGTGATATCATGCTTTTCAAAATCAATGAATCTTTCATTGTATTCTTTGATTAATGAGTCTAAAACAGATTCGTATTTTTCGAAAGATTTACAGTTATACTCTTCATTTTCATTAATTATTTTTGTTAACTGGGGAAAGTGTTCTGAAAGTTTCGACTGAGCAAGAAGAGATTTGAAAAACGACTTCTTTCTAAATGCCAGAATTTTTTGCCACATATCATAGATAGATTTAGTTTTACCTTGCAGCGAAATATTTAACTTGTTTTGCTTTGACATTATATCACATAGAAACGCAACATCTCGGTGAAAATTTGCACCTGATAATTCACAATGTTGATTGTTTCCTTGGAAAAAGTAAATTATTTGCTCTCACAAAGATAAAATTTTGACTAATACTTGTCCTTGCGATAACCAGTGCACTTTCGAATGATAGGGCAAATCTACACTGATTATCTCATCATCCATCATGAGCATGTTTCGAAACTGGTGATGCCTCGTAGCATTTGCTCGAATATAGTTCACAATACCTATAACTTTTTGCAAAGTGTCATTTAAAATGACAGATTTGGCACAGAGATTTTGCTGATGCAAAATGCAATGAAAAGAAATCAGTGCATTTGGATCTGAGAGTTCTCTTTTAAGATGTGCAATAAATCCTTCGTTTCCCAGTCATAGATGGAGCACCATCTGTACACACACTCACCAAGTTAGTAAAATTTAGTCCAACTTCATAACATTTATCTTTAAAGTTGTTGAAAATATCAATTCCCCGCGTCCTTCCCTTAAGGGTGCCTAAAGCGAGCAATTCTTCAAATAAATGAAAATCTTCAGTTACAGCACGAACAAAATACAATACTTGTGCTGAATCAGTGGAATCTGTCGATTCATCCAAAGCTATTGAGTAATATACAGTTTCTTTTTGGATTATTTTTTGAAGTTGCTCAGTTATATTGCGAGCTAACTCATGCTGCCGATCTGTATTAGTTCTTCTTGAAAGAGGTATGTCTTTATATTTGTTAACTTTATCTGGATCTAAGCATCTTACGACTTCAACGATGCATTCCTTTATAAGTTCTGCATCGCTAAATGGCTTACCTTTTTTTCCAAGCAAATATGCTACTTTATAACTTGCCTCAGTCGTAGCATTTCCTTGATGTAGGCCTAACACTGAATGGAATAATTCTCTGCTTTTGCTTTCCATCTTTTAATTTATTCAATGCAATCTTTCGAGCCTCACCCTCTAATTTGGCATATTTATTGTCCTTATGAGCAACATAGTGCTGGTGCGCATTGTATTTCTTTATTGTTGAAATTACGGTATCACAGAGCAAGCAAGTCATTTTACCACTATTAAACACTACAAAAAATTGCAATTCCCATTCATCATTAAAGACTCTATTTTCTTCTTTCAGCGTTCTTTTTACTTTTTAGACATGATGGGGAGGCAAATGAAGAAATTTATTTAATCTGAAAACACATAAATTATTGATTGATGGTAACAAGCAAGGCAGCGAAATAATCAAAGCAAATAACACACATCGATAGAAGGACACACATGCACGTGCACCACCACTGAAATCAAATCACTGACTGACATTTGCCAACAACTGACATTATGGTTCTTACATCCTGTATTTTACAGGACAGTCCCGCATTTGATCCAAAAATCCCGCATCAAAATCCCGCGTTCAAAATGTCCCACAAAAAAATATTTTTTTAAGCAAATTTTTTAGGGCTGAATTGATTTAGAATTTCAATATTATGTATAATAATTTCAATTTATTCACGATGTTTAATTGTTAAATATTATTGCAATAAAATTTTTCTAATTTTGTTTGTTGTAACTGTTGAAGAAATCGTTTCAATTTGAAAAAAAATTTGGTCTTAAAAAAAACCTCAGAAAATTTTTTGTCCTGCATGGGCATTTGACAAATCTGGCAACCCTACCTACGTCATATATACTGTATACTTTGTAATTTGTTCTTATTTATTATGCGTTTTCCATAGCATGTATTAAAAAAATGTATTTCCGTAGTTACGCAGTATGTAATTTGCTCACGTAATTAAAAAAATGTAAATAAGTGAAGATTTGAAAAACGTAGGTGTACGAAGAATTCTGGAAAAGCTTTAACTGAAGCGGGCAATTGGCGCAAATAACACATCATTTCATAAAGGTGCGTTCATTTTTCTTATTTTTACGTCTACATGTGTTTTGTACATATGGGTGTGAATGATTTATAAAGTTAGTTATATTTCGTTCACTTTACATTCGGCGCAATGCTTTAGCATTAGCTAGTATCTATTTTGTAAGAGTTCAGTAGTTATATTCTGTTATATATTATTATAACTGCTTGGAATTCATGGTTTTTATATAAATTAAGATTTATCTCGATAAGCCGCAGAAGGCCGCACTTGATGACCCAGAAGGCCGCATGTGGCCTTAAGGCCACAGGTTCCCCACCCCTGTACTAGGCTATAGGTACTACCCTATAGAATAAGTTCAGTTTTAAGAGTTAGAAGAGTTTTAATAGAATTACTTAGCTTTGTGTATTTATTCAGTGTACAACAGTATGTAGTACTATGTACCCATGTGAAAATAAGCTTATTTAAACCTTGGAGCAAGGAGTTTTTTGGCATCTGTATTTATTCCAATCTGTAAATCAAGCTGCACATTTTTTCTTGTTGTAGACCTCTGAAACAAGATCAGTAGGGTGTCCCAATTTTTTTTCTTAACACGACCTGACCACTCGTGTCATGCCCGGATGTGGTTCGGGCTAAAGCATTGGCTGTGTGATTTTCAACTCGATCAGATGATATTTAGAGGTCCCGACGTTTGATGACTTTTTTTTGGTTTACAGAATTGATCATTATGGCATTGACAAGATCAAACATCAAGTTGTGGCTTCTTGAGAGGTCTCCGATAGCAGACTGGCTAAATCTCAATTACCAAGTAATATGGACGTGTTGCTCCTTTTCTTCTTCCATCACCGCGACCAAAAGAAGACAGATTCCAACAGTGTCAAGGCTGTAATATTGGCTGTATTAGAAATCTGGGCTAGAGCCAACTCGAATCTGGCAACAACCTCCGTTCATGCCTTGACTAAACTGAAAGCTTTGGTTCAGAGGTATCGAAATTTGCATAAAAACAAGAACAAGACTGGAATGACTTACAATATGCAGCGGGATGTATTCTTGGCTGATATGGAGGGTATTTTTGATGTCGCCCGCTCAGACATTCTGGATCGGGGAGATATCCCTCTTGAAGACAAGGAATTCCTCATTTCCCAAAGGGCAGATCGACATACGAGTTACATGGGAGGCGAAGATAGAAAATATAATGCAGCCACAATGAAAAGACAGGAAAGGGAAAGAGCTCTTGAGTGGGCACACCAGCGTCAAATGGAGGAGGCTCTAGCTGTAGGAGTCACAGAAGAGGCTACCGACAGCAGTTCTAGCACATCGTCAGCTGACAGTGGAAACGAAGCCGTCACTTGTGGATTTAAACCTTCGAAAGCTCCCAAACATGACAGACTAAAAGAAAGTCTGAGTGATCTTGACCTGGCAGCAACTTGGGATCGTGAGGGCCTTTCTGTTCGACAGGCAACATCAGCGTTTGCTGCGACTGCAAAATCCCTAGCTCTCGGTCCTGACAGTGTTCCATCAAAGAGCACAGTTCACTGCTTCCGACAAAAGGCCCGTACAATGATAGGGACCAATGTTATTGGCCACCTCGAGCAGCTTCCACCTCGACTGCAGATCCACTGGGACACAAAGATACTCACTGACATCGAACAGGAGGGTAAGTCAGTCGATCGGATTGCTGTTGTGGTGACTGGGGATGGTGTGGAAGAGCTATTAGGAGCACTGAAAATAATAGATGGCACAGGACAGCAAATGGCAAGCGCAGTCCATCAAGCGCTCACCCTAGTCGGAATTGAGGACAAGATCATAGGCATGGTGTTTGACACAACGGCATCAAACACAGGGATAGTGCAAGGTGCGTGTGCGCGTTTGGAAGCAGCATTGGGAAGATCTCTTTTATGGTTTGCTTGCCGTCATCACGTTCACGAAGTGATTCTCAAGTTTTTTGGAACCCCTTACAATACTAACTAATTAATTTGAGGAAAAATAAAAAAATTGTAATTGTTTCTATTTTGTGTAATTGAACCCAACCCTGGCTTTTAAGCTACATATGTTTTTTTTTTCGTTTTAGATAAACATGGATTTCAGCAGTTTGAATATGGGCAGGTTTTGTTGTGACCCATTTAAAAAACATACAGGAAAAGTGAAAAAAGGCATTCGTGCATTGACTAAAAATTTGATTGATCAAAATCCTGAATTGAAACTAACAAATAATCATAAAGCATGTGCAACCTGTCGAAATATACTAGCAAATCGTCCATCCCCAATGCCTGAATGTGAACCACTTGAAAAATCACCATCCACCTCATCAAGTGCCCCATCTGAGCTAGAAACCATTGGACATGTAGTTGAAATGCAGTATGAGCTTAGTAAATTCAATGCCTCATTGGCCACACTTGATGAGACCCCAATAAAACCATGTAAACTCTCTGACAGCGCTGGTTACGCAAAGAGAAAGTTGAGGAAAGTAGTTGTTGTTGTGAAAAGAAACTTGAACTTGCAACTAAACAACCAATTTCATGCAGTGACTCAGATAATACAGAACTGGAGATTCTTCAATAACTAAAAGAGAAATTTAATCAAGTGACAAGTTGAAGTGAAAAAACTGACAATTCTTACTATCCTACCAAAAAGATGGACACAAGTAAAGATCAGAGAAGAATTTAAGTGGTCAGATTATATGGCTAGGCAAGCAAAGAGTTTGGTGAGGGAGAAGGGAGTGCTTTCAACTCCTAATCCGCGTTTGGAGAAACGCCTGAATAGTGAAACTGCTGCCAAAGTAATTGACTTCTATCATTCACCAGATGTGAGTAGACAAATGCCAGGGTTGAAAGACTATGTTTCTGTAAAAGGAGCTGATGGTAGGCAGGAAAGAAAACAAAAATCGCTAATCTTATGCATCCTAAAAGAAGGATTTCAGCTTTTTAAAACAAACCATCCAACAATTAAAATAGGATTTTCAAAATTTGCAGAGCTTCGGCCAAAAGAATGTGTGTTGCCAGGTGCCAGTGGAACACATACTGTCTGCATTTGCACTAAGCAATGTAACAATAATGGCTTCCATAAAATATATTGTAAATACCTAATAACTGCCTTTTTTTAAATATAAAGTTATGTTGTTGCCTCTTTTTTCATGGTTTCACCCAGCTAGACAAGAATTGGTTCTTATAACTCAATTGGTAAAAATAAAGGAATCAGTTATTTTAATATACATATTAAAAGGTAAATTGTCTTAAAAATAGCAGACATTATAGATCTCAGTGAGACAAATCTAATGGTACTTTTCTCAACACACTAGCTCAAACAGTTCCAAAGAAACGGCCCTCCAAAGTTTGGTGGAGAAAGGTACTTGGTCAAAATGGAGGTAGGTATGGTCCACTGAAATGGCCGTAGCATCTATACTAACTTAATCAACACTAAAAATCTTGTTCTAGGTTAAGGTAGACATGTGTACCCAAAATTGGGTGAAAGGAGAAAAAAATTGGTTGTGACATCAAATGACCTACACAAGGTAAAAGGTCGAAAATAAGATCAACTTTTTTTTTGACCACTGAGGGAAAATATGAATAGAAACAAAGTTGTAGATCTGCTTAAAAGCTTTAAAATAGTGTTTAAATGGTCTCTGTAAGGGCAATAGAAGTTGAGATATTTCGTGTTGAAATATGGTATGACCATGGAAATTGACCTTTTTTTTTTTACAAAATTTGAATGGCCATATCTCCGGAACCATATGACCTAGAGTGTTGAAACGAGTGTCATCCTGTTTTTCTCACCGAGATTTGTAAGTGTGCCAATTTAAAAAAAAAATTGGTGATGGTTACATGTTTTTGACCCAAAATTCCGTTGAACTGACTGGTTTCTATTACTTCTTGTAGAACACTTCTTAGATGTTTCAATATGACATTCTTGTGAACCACAAATGGGTTACAACACTTTTTTCTGTAATTGGCAGCCATCACTTAGTGCATGTTGGAACATACATCATGGGTATAAATCTATAAAATCCAAATATGTATGGTCAAAATAAATGTTAGAGATCACTGAAGATGAAAAGATGAATCAGGAGCAAGACTGTGACACCACACAACCTTCTTCCATACAGACCAGCAGCACACTGGATAAGCCTGTTTAAACTGGTTGACCCCAGCTTGTCACTTTATACTGTGCTCAGGGTTAAACCAGATTGAACTTGATGGTAATATTGTGTGATTTGCATCAAGAGTTTAATTACATTTGCTATGTTTAAAGGTATTAACTGTTTACTAATCCATTTAATATAGCTATCTACAGAAGCTCAGGCTAACAAAGACCCTAAGATCCACTCTAAGGTTACCCCAAGAGAAAGGAAAGAGGGGGGTTAAAAGAGAAGAATAAAGGGTTAAGTAAGTAGCAAAACCTATCATTCATGGGTTAAAATTCATTCAGAAAAAGAGAAAGAAAGACCCCATCATCATCTGCCAGCCACTGCTGACAAGTCAGAAAAATAGTCGAAGAGAATAGGAAAAAGGTGAAAAATGAAAAGAAGTAAAATAAGAACGCTTACAAACCATGCAAACACAATCTTAACTCACACTGTCATACCATGCAAACTACAGACATGCAAGTAAAGAGAGGATAAGAAAAGAAAAAAGAAAGTAGAAAGAGTATAACAAAAGGTGGGTTAGTTTATGCTACAAGCTACATCTGCTTTCATGTTAATCTAATTTTTTTTTTTTTTTTTTTTTTTTTTTTTTTTGCTGGCATATCACACGCTGGCATGTCACAAGCTGACATTAATCATCAACAGACTCATCCTCGACCATCATCCCCAGAGCTCCTGTTGCTAATTGTTTTTTCTATTTCAAACAACGTTAATATTTTTAAAATGCCTATCTAAACGGTCCCCAAGACCCAATATTGGTGGGCTCATAACTTTTGAACTGCAAGTCCAATTTAGCTAAAAATTGAAATTTGAGGGTTGTTAGTATAGGCAATGGTATACACCAACTTGAAGAAAAATTGGAGGTGGTGTGGTGTCAAGCACTGCATAACTTGTCCTGGAATGCACCTTACAAGAGTTGTTAAAAATGTTTTGCATGTTAAAAAACAAGTTTAAACTAGTTTAAATCTGATTTGTCTCCTCACTTGCATTAATTTATACACACCTGGTGTGTGTATATATATATATAAATATATATATATTAGGTCATCCCATAAGTAATGCGGCATTTTTAAATTTTTTTTTTCCATTTTTATCATTATTTTACGGATAGAAATCAAACAACTCTCTGAAGTTATTTATATTTAAATAAATATTTATTTATTAATTTAATACCTAAGTAATATAATTTCCACCAGTTTCTACCACTAGTCTCCATCTTTCTACTAACTTTTCAATACCATGTTTGTAAAAATCGTTTGACTTTGATTTAAAAAAGTTCTTTAAGGTTGTTTTGACTACTTCTGTTGTTGACATCTTCATTCCCTTCAGGTGATTCACTAAACTCCTAAAAAGATAGTAGTCTGATGGGGCTAAGTCGGGTGAGTATGGAGGATGGCTCATTAGTTCCCAATCAAAATTATTAAGCTTTTGTATGGTATCTCTTGCGATATGAGGTCGTGCGTTGTCTTGATGAAAGAGCACTCTTCTTCTATTGATTAATGCTGGCCTTTTTTCATCAAGTGCTGCATTTAAATGGTCCATCTGAGCACAGTAAACCTCTTTGGTGATAGTCTGATTTGGGTTAAGAAGTTCAAAATGGATTATGCCATTCATATCCCACCAAACGCACAAGAGAATCTTCCGTGGATGAGGCCCCTGTTTCAGCTGTGGTATTGGTTTTTCACCAGGACTAATCCATTGTCTAGAACGTTTAATGTTGTACAGAACCCACTTTTTGTCTCCTGTAACAATCCTACTCAAAAATGGTTCACTTTTTAGCTGAGAAAGGAGAGATGAACAAATGTTGATTCTTTGTTGCAAGTGTACCTCTGACAGGTCGTGAGGAACCCATTGCCCCAATCGTGAAACCTTGCCTATCTCCTTTAAATGACGATGCACAGTGGAATGAGTTGAATGCAGTTTTTCAGCCAATTCTTCAACAGTTACAATCAGATTTTCTTCCACTGTTATTTTTAAAAGATCTTGATCAAATTCCACTGGTCGTCCTGAACGGGGTTCATCTTTGAGACTAACGTTTCCCGAGCAAAAATTCTGAAACCATCTTTGGCACTGGCTCACACTAATTGTTCCTTCACCGTATACTTGACACAAACTTTCTGCTGTTAACTTAGCATTGTTGCCTTTTCTAAACTCCCAAAGCATAATGTTGCGAATGTGCTCTTTTGACACTTCCATAATATCATCATTTAATGATAAGGGCACATTAAATTAACAATAATAATACAAAATTAATAGCTCAGAAAATGATGACTAAGGTATGTCAAAATGTAAGCCTTGGGTTAGGCTAAGCCATACAGGTACCTAGGCTTCGAGTTCAGTAGACTAGGCTAGTATAAAAATAAACCTGCTTTCGATTATTTCTATCCGTAAAATAATGATAAACATGGAAATTTTTTTTTTTTAAATGCCGCATTACTTATGGGATGACCTAATATATAATATTATTGCTTCTTGGCTATAAGGGTGAATTTTTAAAAAAATTTTAAATGTCCTATCCCCCAAAATTGTTCCAGGTGATGAAAAAACTGTGTGTCAATTTTCTTTTAAATTGATTAACACTCTAGACTACTATTTGTGTTTCATATCAAAACTCTATCCTACTCTTGGGTCACTTCTTACATGAAACGTGTCACATTGATCTGGACAAGAGTAAATGCAAAATTTTTGTGAGTATTGTCATCTTGATATGAAAAATAATGAAGGGGTTAAAAGCTCAATTATTTCTTCCATGTTTCTAAGAGCACTCAGGATTTGTAGCCCACATTTGCTGGACCCGGAAAATTCAAAGATTTGGAACATTTTTAAGGATTTAAAATATCCCGAGTGGTTTATCAGAAAGGTGTATTTTAAAGCCAGAAAATCTTTTTATGCCCCTCGGGAACCTTCAGTTAACCAAAAACAATATGTGAGTTTGCCTTAGATTGCCGGCTTAGAAAGAGTAAAACCGTTGATGAAAGATTTCAAGTTTGCTTTGGCATTCAAATATTCATCTACCGTGAAAAGTAAATTGGTTAGGAATAACGTTGCAAAAGAGGAACAAGCCTGTGTGTACAGCATTCCCTGTAAAAGTTGTGATTTAGCATACGTGGGAGAAACTGGAAGAAATATTGAAACCCGTATTAAAGAACAAATATGCCTTCAGAAGTTGTAATACTAATAATGCCATTTTTTATCACGCCAGCCAAAATAATCATGCTATAGATTGGGAATCAAGTAAGGTACTTTATAAATGTAATAATTATGTCAAAAGAAAAATAACACTGGTATGCATATGAAATTTTTTTGTCTGCTGTGAGGGTTTTTTCAACTCATATAATTCAACCATGCTGAATTCGAAAATGACATTGGTTTTCCTCAATCAGGTCAGGTTTTTTCTCTATTGGCCATTTATTATAAGTCCAATTTTATCCCCAAATTTATTGATTTTTTTAGCTTAAACACTGTAGATATACGAGTAATATTATAAGAACACTCGTGAAAAATGAAAACTGTGTGAATAAATACTTTTATTCATACAATGAATATGGAAAAAAGTTTATTGAAGAAGGAATGAAGTTTTTTTGGCTTTCCATCTGTGTTTTTCTTCGGGCACGTCTCGCTTCAAACACCAGCAATAGTCCGCCAGCATATTGATATCCCAGTTTCCCTGGTACCTCTCTTCCATTATTTTGATATCTTGGTGAAATCATTCACCCTGTTCCTCACTATAATCCCCGCAATTTTCAGGAAAATTGTCCAAGTGGGACCACAAAAAGTGCATTTTTATGGACATGCGCGACCCATGAGCTTTGAAAGCTTCCATCAAGTTTTCGACAACGGACTCGTATTCTGGACTTCTACGCTTGCCAAGAAAATCAGTGACAACTGATTTGAATGCCTGCCAGGCATTCCTCTCAGTTGGAGTCATTGCGTTTTCGAACTGAGTATCCTTGATCAAAGTTCGAATTTGAGGACCATCAAAAAACCCCAGCATTTAGTTTAGCATCAGATATATGAGGAAATTTACTCTCGAGATATTGGAATGCTGAACCCTCCTTATTCATTGATTTGATGAAATTTTTCATCAAGCCCAGCTTAATATGAAGTGGTGGGAGCAAAATTTTTGTTGGTGGTACAAGGGGCACTGAAACGACATTATGCGACCCAGGTTCAAAATTCTCTCTGGATGCCCATTCACGCTGTGCATAGTGCTTCTCATCCGCTCGGCTATCCCATTTGCAGAGGAAACATGGGTATTTCGTGTATCCCCCTTGCATTCCCAATACAAATGCCACAATCTGAAAAAAAATGAAAATATTTAAAGAATTTAGAGAATTTGTTCTATCAGATAAAAAAATCTATGCATTGGACTGTATCACTTCTGTGGGGAAGTTAAGTGTTCTTATACACACTCAAATAACCTTTGGAAAAACAACATAGTCAATAGCAATAGTTTACTTATGATATTAGTATTACCTTCAAATCTCCACAGATCCTCCAGTTATGTTGGTCGTATACGAGAGCATCCAGTAAAATTTTCATGTTATCGTAGCTCTCAGTAAGTTGTACGGAATGTGCTACAGGGACTGATGCAACCCTATTCCCAATGTTGAGAAGTACTGCTTTCAAACTTCGTTTAGACGAGTCTATAAATAGCCTCCATTCTGATGCGTTATATGGCAGGCCCAAGGATTCGATTAGCCCCTCAACATTGCAGCAGTACACTAAGGAAGAGGTATTTTCATGCACTGCAAAAAACTTGCAGAATTCTTCCTCTCATTTCCTATACCAGGAGAATGTTGTTCCCGGAGCCAGCAAGTTGTCCTCTCGAAGTCGTGAGCCCAAGATCTCGGCAGCTAATTTGGAAAGTCCTAAATCCCTGGTAAGATCATTAAGTTTGGCCTGGTTGAGAGGCCTCGGCTCATTTGAAGCGGTATTTTGAGGTATATACGACTGGGACTGGTCATTGGCATTGGTCATTGATTCATCATCAGAATCATCGAAGTCCAGGGTTTGAGGTGGGTCGGGTATTGGAATTCCAGGACCATGGGGTACAGGTCTCATATCAGAAGGAATGTCAGGGTATACAACAATGTGTTTATTCTTCTTAACTCCTGAAAATAGAAACACACAAACATGGATATAAAACTTGCATATGAAATAGAAGAAGCATTCAGACAGTGGCAGCTCATGAGGGAAGGCTGCGGTCTGTAAGATATGAAATAGGTCGATGGAGTCTGTATATTTTCTTTCTTTTTCATTCATATTGTCCCTTCGGGGACAATATGAATGAAAAAGAAAGAAAATATACAATCATTGTATATGTAAATGTAACTTGTATAACAATATGTATGTGTAAATGTATTTTCTATAACAATATGTATATGTAAATGTATGATTACCATTATGGTGAATATTATGCTATATATGGTGAATATTACATTATGGTGAATATTATGTCAAGTTTCATACGAGGATTTCAAAATATTTAAGAAAAATAAATTTATAAGCCCACCTTGGAGGTTTGTCATGCAGAAATAGCAATCTGTCACGTGATCCTTTCCTTCTCTCCAAATCATGGGAATTCCAAAAGGCAAAGATTTCGCTCTGCCTTTGCTCCATCTTCTCAAATTTTCAATGCACGTCTTGCAGCACATATGAGGGGCGAAATTTTTGTCCTGGTCCCCTAGCTTAATTCCAAAGTATGCTCTATACATTGTCTTCACAAATTTAGTGATTTGGGACTGGTTATTTGGCATGGTAACCGTCCCACATATGTAGCAGAATCTATTGGGATCATTTTTACACGCTCTATTCATTATGAAATATTTTATCTATATGCCTGAAAAGTAAAAAGATATTATACAAGTGAAACAAGTGATGATAGATGTTACTGTTCCAATTCCGCTTTGACAAAATCACAAAAAATTCTATTTTACTTATGAGGCCATAGCCGGATAACCTGAGCTGATTGAGAAAAACGGATTGCAGATTCGAAATCAGCAGGAAAAAAACTATAAGAATCACTTACAAAACCCTTGACAGCAAAATTGATGCATACCAGTGTAATAGAATCTGTGTGTATAGAAAAAGTAGATAATTTTAATTTGTGCAAAGGTACTTATAAGTTAGACCCTTTAATGAGATTCTTGGTAAAAAAATCCCTTACGGAGTCGTGGGAACGTGTTCGAACCTAAGTGTGAATTTCTTAAATGTCTCTGGATTGGATTGTTTCCTTACTCGCTTTTAGTTAATGTAATAATGGAAGTAATAAATGTGGAAATAAATATAAATGCAACAGATGTAATAATAAAGGTAATATTATAAATTTAATAATTAGGGTAAAGGTAATAATAAATGTTAAAAAAATGTAAATGCAATAATAAATGAAGTAATTATGTCAAAATATTAGAATCTGTATGTATAGAACAAGAAGATAGTTTTAATTTGTGGGAATGTACTTATAAGCGGACCCTGTAATAAAATGCCCTTCCGGTGTCGGGAGAATGGTATCTAACCTAGGTGCGAATTTCTCAATGGTCTCTGGATTGTTTCCTAATCGGCCTTTTTAATTCATTTTTCGGTTTATAAGTTCTGTATAATAAACAACAATGTAATAACCAATGTAATAATAAATTTATAATTTCTGTAATAAATACGGTAATTATGCAATATTAAATGTAATAAATTTAATAATAAATGTAATAATTATGTAAAAATAAAAAAAATAATAGAATCTGTATGTTTAGAACAGGAAGATAGTTTTAAATTTGCGTGAAAATGCCCTTCCGGTGTCAGGAGAATGGGATCTAACCTAGGTGCGAATTTCTTAACGGTTGGTCCCTGGACTGTTTTTCCCTCTTGTTTTGGTTCATTCGTGTTTCTGTATCCACCCGAGGAGGATGCCAATGGGCGTCGAAACTGTCGTGGAAATAAACTCTGTCTATTAGAGTGGGTTTTTATTTTCATATTTTGACCTTCACGTAGGAAAAAAAGTGAAGTTTTTTGCAATTTCTTCATTTAGTTTATTCTTCTGTATATACTAGGCATGAGGGTTAAAACCAGTGGTGGATTAATGGCCTGATAGGCCTGCAGTTGATTTAGTTTATTCTTCTGAATATACTAGGCATGGGGGTTAAAACCAGTGGTGGATTAATGGCCTGATAGGCCTGCAGTTGATTGATCCAAATGGGCCTATGGTTACATTTGTTTATTTTTATTGTTATGCATATGATTCTGATCCTGAGTAAACATAGGCCAGTATATTTAATAAAGAAAGCATATATAGCACAGGGTCTGGCCTAGAGTTTGTATAAATTTCTGGGTGCAGAGGTTTTGATGACTGATCTACGACTAATTTTGGGGTGTAGAATCTGAATTTTTCTATGCCATCACACCAAATTGGTGCAAAAGTGGTCAAAATGGCAAAAAATTGGCAAAAGATTGGCAAAAATGGCAAAATTTTATCAGTTTTTCATATTTTTGTCATATTCTTGAGTTGAAATTTTTTTAAGGCAATTGTTTGTTTGAGAATCTGTGTTTGTAACATACTGCTGCCTGAACCAAGAAAACTGACAAAAATGTCAAAAAATAACCAAAAATAGTAAAAAATTAAGTAAATATTGTCAAAAAATTGGAAAAATAAATTTTTGGCTATGTTGGTGCATAAACTAGCTCTAACCAATCTTATCAAACTAAATAGTCAAGAAATTAGATATTAATAGCTCTACTAAAATTTCCTAACACAAAAACATGTACAAATGTCTAAATTTTGGGTTACAATGATTAAAAATGGTTCTAGAATATTTGAAAAAATAGACAAAATATAAAAGATAGTGCTAATTTTATAAAACTCTTAGGGTTTGCATGTTGTAAAAGACTGTGAGATAAGATCATGTATTATTTCTGATGATGAAGTTGACTGAAAATCTTGCAAAAGTGGCAGAGAGTTTGGCAAAAATGACAAAAACTGTCAAGGCTGCTTATGTGATTGAGAAAGTGTGTTACCGTTACTCAGGTGCATCTTCCCAGTGCAGCACCATGGCAATGGGCTAAGTTATAGCTAACTTAGTGGGAATGACCTCATTTAATGATGAGGCCACATTCATTGAAACATTATTTACAAATAAAAGCACTATGGCTTTTGTGGTATCATCTTCTGACACCATGAAAATGAAACAGAAGTACAATGTACAGATTTGTTCATCTGTAATTTTATTCAGTTACCTGCTGAAATTCAGGCGTTAGGATTTTGGCATGTTCTTTGATTGCACTTGCAGAATGAGCAGCATGGTATGGATAATGCAGTGCAAGGGCATTTTGACCTCTTGGTACAGGTTTTGCAGCTGCAAGGTTCAATCAAATCCTAAGGTTTATCTGGATAATCGGTTAGTTGAGGTTCCAAAAGTCTCTCATCAGACTTTACGTAACCATAGTCAAGTGGATTTAAATTTTCAGATATGGAGCCATATGGAGAGTCAAACCAAAGTTTGCACTGAAGATATGCCCATTTAATATGCAGTCTAATACTTTTTGAAGAGCAAGGAAGCTGAGTAAAATCGATTTTGTCCCCAGTTTTGTAGTATTGCTCAGATCTTAGTTGATCAAATGATATGGATTTTGACTTGGGTTTGATGCAATGAACCAGAAAGTTTTCGGCACCTTCAATTATTTCCTCTGTAAGTGGTTCTTTGCCAAAGTCTTTAATTTCATCAAAGTAGTTTGACTGCTTCAGTGCACTAGATTTTGTGGCTACTTTACTGACACTGTCACAGCCAGTTAAAGCATGCAAGGCAGGTAAAACTTGGATCAAATTGTTTTCAAGCTTTTGATGCAAACCATGCAGAGGAATGATTTTGCGACTTGTTCCAGAGCCTTTAACAAACCATAATTCCTTCAGGCCATGCTCAATCCATTTTGTTAAATGGTAGATGATGCACACAAAGATATCAGTATCACTGGTAGCTACTGAAACTGTAGCTCCACCACCAGGCATTGCTTTATCCACCACATAGTTTACATGTAACATCACTTTGTCATCTGCTTCTTCTTGTGAAGAACAAAGCTCAGGAATTTCGCAGACCTTCCCATTTTGGAATTTGACACAAACTTCTGGTTTTTAAAGAGTACCACCTCCCAGTACAATTACTTTATCTTCATGATAGTTTTCCATGAAAAAGCCGACAAAATTTTTTTGGAAGTTTGCCTTGTTATCTGTGGAACTCCAATACTTGTTGAAGTCAATCGGAAGCCTCTGCTCAGGTGATGTTATGGAAATTTGTATTTTCGAATGCACAATTGATCGTCTCATCCATTCTCCAGTCTTGATGCTTGAACCTTGTAATTTTCAAATAAGATATGAATTGTGGTTGACTTGGATCCCATACAAAAACATATTTAAAAGTGATTGTGCAAATTCACCAAATGTTTTCAACATTGCTTTTTTCACGGAGAATTTCCTTACTTGAGCCATAAAATCTATGATCATTGCATCATTCCCTTCTAACAACAATGGGAGGTCTTCACCCAGTTTCTTTTCAAGTTTAATCCCAATTCCGATTTCTTAGATTTCTTCAAAAAACCATCACTGTCTACAAGAAAAATGGAAGAGGTGTAATTTTATGGAAAAGTAATTGATTCAATGGAAATTCCCTGAGCTGAGCAAATGCAATGTAGCTCAGTGCTGCAGTGGTTTCTTTTTTTATGTCATATTCCTTTCGTTTTCTGGAAGTGTTCCTCGCTGTTGCTGGTTTTTGCCTCTTAATTGCTGCAAACAAAGTTGTTTTTTCTCAAGCTGTTTGGTTTTGAAATTCTTGTAAGCAACATCTCCTCTATCCAGGCAAGTAATGTGATATGTATAAGACTCTTTATCCTCTTCACCAGTAGCAATGTTTCTGAATGGTTTGCCATCTAATGTTTTGCTCAATGTGTTTCCAACTTTGTAAATGTACTGTTGAATAGCTTGGATATTACTGGAGCTCGATATGGCCCTTGGAGTATTCATGATGAATATCATACTCATCACAATTTTCAAACTGGCCAGAACCTTTCATTTGTGAAGAATATAAGTCCTTCTCATGTTTAATAATATTCCACAGTGCCACTGCTTCCTTTCTCTGAGTAAAGCCAATTAATCCTCTGGACACTTTTGCAGGCTTATTATAATGTTGCTCAAGTACCTGGTCCAATGGAACTCCACTACATTGTCATGTCGTTCTCCTCACTACAAAACCACCACTAAAGAATGATTTGTGGAGATCAGGAAAATGTACCTCAAGGTTTAAACAATCCTCAAAGAAGATTGGTGCCCATCTGGCGTAGTTGGTTCTATTGTAGGTGAAGAAAAGTGGGATTGATCTCTGTATGGAAGAAATAGTGACCAATCACCTGCCCGCATTGAGTAGGTTAAATCTCTGATGATTGGATACAATCTATTGGTAAAATGATAGCAGTAATGAAAGTTTTCATTACTATCAGACCTCTGCTTTATATATTGTTGAAAGGATTGAGACAGAGTATATATCGAAGACTTAAAGTCGTCCCATTGCTCTTGTTCTGCAACCATAATTGAAATTTTAGTTGCAGCATCTTGATATAAGTTACGGTGTTCATCGACACTCAAAAACCCATCGAACATAATGCTTGTTATTGCTTCGTGCACGAAAGATAATCCTTGCTTGGCTCTCACATAATGATTGCCATTCATAACGGATTTTACTGTGTCTGGACCGAAACATTCGCTTTCAACCAAAACAGATTCAATTCCCGATATATGAAGATAAGATCCAATACAAGCAAGTACAATCTTCTCAAAATGGAATCCACCCAATCCGATAAACAAATTACTGAACAGATCTTTCTTCAGGAGCTGAATTTCCTTCGCAATAGCATAAACTCCTTCATCACACCACAGTGCACCGTATGGCTTATTCTGCTGCTTAAGCACGTCCTGAAAGTTAATCATTGTTGTAAAAATGGTATCAAATTCAGTTGCTTTGTATGGCAGTATGGGAGTGAACGCAATAGTTGTAGGCTTCAAGCTATCTCCTGCAAAAGGGCTTTTGACAGCAACAAAGCTTGGAACAAAGTCATCATTATCAGTATTTGAGTTAGTTGAAAAGCCCTGTATTGTGATTGTTCTATGTTTGTATCGCATCACAAACGACAGGAAATGGTCGAGATTAACACTCTAGTAAATGATCGGTTGCCTTGTATTCAGACACTTGGAAATCTTGACTTATTGTACCTCATTCATGTCTTGGTCCAATCGAGATAATTTCTTGGCAAGGAAGAATGCTTTGTAACTTGCCAAGCCAGAGGGTTGACTCTGGAGCTTCACTGGTCTTATTAGTATGCTGTTGTGTTGGTGCAGAGCTTAATGGAGCATTTTGGAATAAAACTAGCACTGTATCGTGTGTCAAACCAATTCCAGACAAGGTATTTTCCAAGGTGTCAAAATTATCCATTGCTGCTTGAATTGGATGGTTTTGATCAAATACTGGAGGAACTGGAACTGGAACTCTATGTGAACCACATAAAGATATTGTACGTTTTGCTAGTGCAAAATTTATTTTGCGAACTTCTTGATATCCTACACAAATGCTCCGTTTGTTTGCAATTTCAATAAGATCTTTAGACTGTGACAGGTTATGTATAGTTTGAGCAAATCCGACATGCAATGGGGTGGGCTCCAAACCATTATGAAGGATGTAAAACAACATCTGGAAGATAGTGTCACACTTCAGTATCAACTGATTGTTGCTATCTCATACATTCCGAGTGGAAAACAAATGCTGAAGAAATTTCATCCATATTGGAGGACATTCATTTTGGAAGCATTTTAAGGCTAGATCAAGATCATTTGGATCACAATAGCTAGAGTGTAAACCAAAACTGTAAGTTTTTAACTCTTTCCTTAGGTCCTTAGCAACGTTTTTGACAGATGATTTCCGCAAAGTTTCAACAATTCTTGCACTCTCAATCTGGACAGAATAAACCATCTGGGATTTTCGTTTGTTGCTAGGATATGTAAAATAGTAAAATAAATGGTGTCCTTAAATTTGTCTATAAGCAGGCTCTTAACCAAATAGTTACTGATAGATTCATCCTGGTTCAGCTTTTTATTGATCTCTTGTCTCAAGTAGGTGACACTGTATCCATAGCTTGTGAAGTCTATTTTTGAGACCACATCATTAAACGCTTCTTGAACCATGTCAGTAGAACCCATAACTTCATTTTCTTGCTGTCTGTTTTCCTAAATCATCTCTATTCTGCGATCATAGGCTGCAAAATGCTTCTTTATACAATTATTATGATAGAATACATCTGCAGCGAATACACCTTTGTATTCATTCAACATCGCTACTCTGGTAAAAACATCGTCTTGGAACAAGTGAGCATAACTGAATAACTTTTGGGCATGACCTGGAGTACATGTCCGAAACAAATCATGGTCAATGTTTCCACCTTTCAATTTGACTCGAGATGAACCACGAAACACACACTTTCATATCCTTGATATGCTGTTTTTTAATCCTTTTGCTTGAACTATTTTCTGGAGGAGTTAATGCTTCCCCTAAAGAGGAATTGGAGGGTTCAGATTCAGCATTTTTAGACTTCTGGCTACATTCAACGAACTTTTTATATGTTGCATAGCATGAAGTGCTGTGATACTGGATATAAGGAGTCTGACTCTCAGTAAGAGCTTTCAAACGCCTGCTTCTGTCATCATTTGGGTACGCAGAAGCCAACTGAAGCAAATTTTTTATTCCATGTTCTCCGCTGCTCAAATATTTCTCTCCACTTGGGCTTTTGTTCTTCTGGCACAAGATACATTTACCAAGGTTTGAGCTATGCTTCTTTTCTGGCACAAGTTGACATACATCCTGAAAAAATAAAATATACTAAGACTTATTGCAATTATAATAAACTGGTTCTATTCTATACATATAAAAATTCATTTGTAACACATTGGTCTTTATATTTATGTTTTAAATATTCAATTCGATTATTACTTACCATGATCTATCATCTGTTGAATCACATAATGAATACAGGGATCCTCAATTTGTAGCTACTACCAATACTAAACCTGAAACACAATAAATATGACTTAGTTACTCTAAAGAAATCAAATAGATCGATTCTATAAGAAGTTCAAGCATTTTACAACAAGCAAGCCTAAGAATAACATAAAATTAGTACTATTTTTTTATATTTTGGCTATTTTTTCAAGTATTTTACAACCATTTTTATCAATTTATACCCGAAATTTAGACATTTGTGCATACTTTGTTTTAATAAATTCTTGCAGAGCTATTAATATCTAATTTCTTGACTTTAGTTCAATATGATTGGTTAGAGCTAGTTTATGCACCAAAATAGCCAAACATTTCATTTTTGCGATTTTTTGACAGTTTACTTAATTTTTTACCAATTTTGCTGTTATTTTTTGACATTTTTGTCAGTTTTCTTGGTTCAGGCAGCAGTATGTTACAAAAACAGATTCTCAAACAAGAAATTACCCTTGAAAAATTTTTCAACTCAAGAATATGACAAAAATACGAAAAACTTATAAAATTTTGCCATTTTTGCCAATTTTTTGCCATTTTGACCACTTTCGCACCAATTTGGTGTGATGGCATAGAAAAATTCGGATCCTCCACCCCAAAATTAATCTAGATCAGTCGTTGAAACCTCTGCACCCAGAAATTTATACAAACTCTGCGCCAGATCCTAGACTATATATTCTGTATCAAGTTATAAATATGGTAACTTGTTGAAGTTCCTATGTGCCTTGGTGGCCCTGGGCTGCAGCCCCATCAGCCCCCCTGTCTAATCTGCCACTATGTAAAACTTCAAGATTATTGACCAACCTCTAAATTTTACTTTATTTGTAAAGTATTTCACATGCATTGTTTTTTCATCAAAAGGAATGATTCTAGAAGGTAGGAGCATAGAATTTCCAACTTCAGAAAATAAGGAATACTTTTATATATATATATATGATACACACAGACAGTGCATGGAACAAGGAACTCTTCTGGGATAATTAAATCCACTATAGTCCGAATAAGTAATGGTAAATGACAAATATATATATATATATATATAATATATATATATATGATGAATAAAACCACGAAGGAAAAAAGAAATACAAAGGGGTGCTCAAGCGCTTTCGTCTAATGACATCCTCAGGAACACTGGAGTGAAAGGACAGATCAAGGCAATATATAGGTTACAAAAATACACATACATACATACATACTCATATATATATATACATATATATATAAATATATACATATACATATATATAGTAAGCATAGAAAAAATTGTGGGAGGAGCAAACATTTATATGGGAGATTGACACCTTTAGCACTTCAGCCGACATTCAATATAAATTCAAATGGCTTGTTTATGAAACAGGTCACAAAAGAATAAAGAAATAAAAATAAATATAATATAAATTGAGAAAAAATTAATTACAAAATAGTGCCTTAGTGATATATATGTCACAGCCTAAATAATCATAAAGAAATAAACAGGCAAATAAAAAACCACAAATATATATACATACATACTATATATATATATATATAAAAAGACACTTTTAGCACTTTGGCCGACCTTCAATATAAATTCAAATGGCTTGTTTATGGAACAGGTCACAAAAGAATAAAGAAATAATAATAAATATAAATATTGTAAGTGGAGTCTACAAATTCAAGCTCAAAAGGGAAGTTTTACAATCAATTTAATAGATGATGCCAAATTGATATATATGTCACAAAGAAATAAAGAAATAAACCAAAAAAAAAAATTAATTATTAAAAAAAAATAATAAAAAATAATAATAATAAATTGAAAGAAATTTTAAGAGAGGCACACCAATTTATAAGGGAAAAATTACCACATATGCATATTATAGTCACAAACGAATAAAAAAGTACAAGTAAATATAAATTGGAAATTGGAATTTTTTCTCAATTTATATTTATATTTATTTTTATTTCTTTATTCTTTTGTGACCTGTTTCATAAACAAGCCATTTGAATTTATATTGAATGTCGGCTGAAGTGCTAAAGGTGTCAATCTCCCATATAAATGTTTGCTCCTCCCACAATTTTTTCTATGCTTACTATATATATGTATATGTATATATATATATATGTATATATATGTATATATATATATGAGTATATATGTATGTATGTATGTGTATTTTTGTAACCTATATATTGCCTTGATCTGTCCTTTTTCTATGCTTTTTTCTATGCTTACTATATATATGTATATATATATATATATGTATATATATATGTATATATATGTATATATATATATGAGTATATATGTATGTATGTATGTGTATTTTTGTAACCTATATATTGCCTTGATCTGTCCTTTCACTCCAGTGTTCCTGAGGATGTCATTAGACGAAAGCGCTTGAGCACCCCTTTGTGTTTCTTTTTTCCTTCATGGTTTTATTCATCATAAATACTTTTCACGTGTCACTTTCGTGAAATATTTTTCATATATATATATATATATATATATATATATATATATATATATATATATATATATATATATATATATATATATACAGCAATACCTCGGATAAGATGGTTAATTCGTTCCGCCGACATGCCGCACTGTTTGAAACCGCCCTGTTCGAGGCATGTTTTAATGGGAAATACTGTAGGTCATTCCAAGACATTTTAAATTACGTTTTTTGTATGATTATTTTCGATAATTATAATGATTTAACATGTTTAAATGTGAAATAAAACAATAAGAATGAACTTAAAGGTTTTAACTCTATAAAAGTAAACAAAGTTTATAAAAATAAAGATTATTATATTCCGTTTATATTCCGTATACTGTACACTAGCTACAAAAGACATAAGATATATTTTTCTAAATATTTAAAAAGATTTTAATTGAACATTCCACAAAAGAAATTAAAAAATATTTTGAAAGGTTTTATTGAAGACATAAGATAAGTTATTTTTTAGTAAAATATTTTAAAAGTGTTGTCTGCACAGATTTTGACTTCTTCTCTTCAAACATATCTTTATAGCATCGAATAGCATCATCTATAGATTGTTGAACTCTAATGCTACGTTCAATGTTTGGATCGCCTTCCATAATCTGATCAGCAAGAGTGTCGACTGTTTGCAGAATTTTTGCAAGATCACCAGTTGAAAATTCTTTTGTAGGAACGTCTTCTGCTTCTGCATCTTCCTCTTTCGCTTCTTCTTCTTCTTCATAAACTCGTTGTTGTTCTAGATTGATTAGAGTTTCATTGTCTAGATCTTTCGAATGCGATTCAATGCACTCGATAACATTTGGTGCATCAACATTTTCGAATCCAAGATCCTTCCCAATGCTAACAATGTCAGTTGCAACTCCTGCAATGTGATTTTCGAAACCACGAAAATCAGTTGCACAATGTGGTAGAATATTTTTCCACACTGCTCGCATATTACTCGCAGTGACTTCAAGCCACGCTTGATTGATGTTTTCTATAACATTTACAAATAACGTAGAATAGACCGCGCGCGGGTTGTTTGAAACTTAATATATCATTGCACTGACATTCCTTTTATAAATATCTTAAATATTACATTAAATAGTTAATTTTATATTATAATATTCAATCCGTCCTATTGCGAAATCCGTCTTGTTTGAAACCGTCTTATCCGAGGTATTCCTGTATATATACCCGGTATATTATTTTTTTTTTAATTTTTTTTTTTTAAGTTCGGGAAGAACCGATTCGCCTCTATTTAAAAGGGCATATCTCAGTGGAAAAACAAAGAAAAAGTGAGAGGAAAGACAGAGGAAAAAGAAAGGGTGGAGGGGACAGTCAAAGTGGAAAAAGACCAAGGACTGCAGGGTCGAGCCCCATCATCCTTGTGTGCTAGGGCCGGGAGGGCGCACGTGAAACCTCCAGGAACAAGCACGTACAAACGAGCACAAAGAGCACTCAAGAGCACGAGCTTAGAACCCCCTTGCGGGGATATATATATATATATATATATATATATATTATATATATTATATATATAATTATATATCCCCGCAAGGGGGTTCTAAGCTCGTGCTCTTGAGTGCTCTTTGTGCTCGTTTGTACGTGCTTGTTCCTGGAGGTTTCACGTTCGCCCTCCCGGCCCTAGCACCCAAGGATGATGGGGCTCGACCCTGCAGTCCTTGTCATCCTTGGTCTTTTTCCACTTCGACTGTCCCCTCCACCCTTTCTTTTTCCTCTGTCTTTCCTCTCACTTTTTCTTTGTTTTTCCGCTGAGATATGCCCTTTAAATAGAGGCGAATCGGTTCTTCCCGAACTAAAAAAAAAAAAAAAAAAAAATATATATTATATATATATATATTAGGGATGCAATGGGTAGTGCTTTTACTGGGTAATAGGGTATGGGTACCCGAAGTATAATACCCGATTGGTTATGGGTACCTGATCGGGTATTGAAGACATCCAAAATTTGTTGGTTTAGTACCGCAACTTATTAACTGTGTGCAGTTCAAGCACTTGGCTTTACTATTATCTAATTTATCAATGACAAAATAGTCCTAAACCATACTACGATTTGCCATTTTGAATGTTTTGTTAAAAAATATTACACAAAAATACTGTATATCAAGAAAACCTGCAAAATAATAAAATTAAAATTAAATAAGAATTTGGTTTTTACTACCCATACCCGATTTTTTAGCAATTACCCAATTGGGTCAGGTATCATTGAGTAGTACATTACCCGATTGGGTACCTGTGACATCTCTAATATTTATTATTATTATTATTATTATTATTATTATTATTATTATTATTATTATACTTCAGTCTTGCTGAGTAAAATTTAATAGTATGGCACTACATTTAATGCAACACCAATGCCATTAAATGAAAATTGTATTTTAACATTACTCCCACAAATGTATAATCATTATTTCCCAGCAACTGCAGTTCCAACTTCTGATCTATCCATTCCCCCTTCAACTTTTTAATAATTTTTGTTGCCTTTTGTCAATTATTTGCAATCTTTCCTTCTCAAGTTTTCTGCCTTAGAAGCAGAATTAAAACCTATTTTATTCTTGGATGAGAGCTTTACAGAACTTTTCTTCATGGTCATTTTTCTTTCAGCTTTTAGGCGATGAAGAGGGAGAATCAAGACCCAAACCCACCCACTCCTTTTGGACATTTGAGTATTATCAGCAGTTTTTTGATGTGGAAAGTAAACAGGTGGGCGATAGAATCATTTGGTCAATGGTACCTAAACCAGGGGTCAACTACCTACAGTCCTATATCCGACCCAACCCAGATCTCTATGGTAAGTTTTTGCTCATCTTTTTTTTCAATTGAAAAATCAGTTTTTGTAGGGATTGAACTCTTGTATTTGCAGTAATATCATCTACTGTACTTAAATACTGTAGTATTATGTTAAAGAAACCGAGTCTTAACATGCAAAAACATGCCAGACTCCTTACTTTGGTCAGTCCCACACTCCTTACTTTGGTTGGTCAGGCCCGCACTCCTTACTTTGGTTGGTCAGGCCCGCACTCCTTACTTTGGTTGGTCAGGCCCGCACTCCTTACTTTGGTTGGTCAGGCCCGCACTCTTTACTTTGGTTGGTCAGGCCCGCACTCTTTACTTTGGTTGGTCAGGCCCGCACTCTTTACTTTGGTTGGTCAGGCCCGCACTCTTTACTTTGGTTGGTCAGGCCCGCACTCTTTACTTTGGTTGGTCAGGCCCGCACTCTTTACTTTGGTTGGTCAGGCCCGCACTCTTTACTTTGGTTGGTCAGGCCCGCACTCTTTACTTTGGTTGGTCAGGCCCGCACTCTTTATTTTGGTTGGCCAGGCCCGCACTCCTTACTTTGGTTGGCCAGGCCCGCACTCCTTACTTTGGTTGGCCAGGCCCACACTCCTTACTTTGGTTGGCCAGGCCCGCACTCCTTACTTTGGTTGGCCAGGCCCGCACTCCTTACTTTGGTTGGCCAGGCCCGCACTCCTTACTTTGGTTGGCCAGGCCCGCACTCCTTACTTTGGTTGGTCAGGCCCGCACTCCTTACTTTGGTTGGTCAGGCCCGCACTCCTTACTTTGGTTGGTCAGGCCTGCACTCCTTACTGAGTGGACACATTCCTAGGGCTCTGATATTGTTTCTACTTTTGGATATTGCTGATTAATTTACTTTTGGAAAGTTCTGAATTTTATATACTTGTGCTTATATTCACATTGTTATAGTTAAGTAACTGAATATTAGTGTTTTTTAGAGATTTAGAAGTTTTCATAGCATGCTGGCTTAATTTAATTTAAACTTGTGATGGTTATAAACATTAACTACTTTAATTTGCGTGATGCCATTGCAGAAAGTGTTGTGTGCTAGGTGTGGGGTTAATTGGTGGTATATGGATTTTAAGGATTACAATGGCAGTCCTATGGTGATTATTGAGAGATTGGTTTGTTTCTTTTGTGATTTAAGGGAAGAAATAGTTGATATAAAACGTTAGTGTATACGAGGTGAAGGAAAGACTTGCAATGTTTGATGAGGGCAGGGGTAGGATTACAGTTAATGAAAGCCAAACCTATACTAATGTTGAAGATGTTAGTAATTTGAAGGGTGAGGTGAGGAATATAGTTTCTAGTCTAGGTAGCTTATTGGAAAGGTTTGACAGAGTTGAGGAAGGGGTTAAGGTTGGTCCGAGATTAGTAGACGGGGAGGGATTTAGAGAAGTTAAAGGTGGAGTTAGGCCACGTACATTAGGTGATAGGACCCCCCCCCCCCCCCCCCCCCCCCTCTATCGTGGTTTCGAACCCTTTCACCCAGTTGGATAGGGATGTGAACGAGGAGGAAACTATTTTAATTTGGGACTCCTTAGTGCATCATATGAAGAGAGAGTTCGTTGAACGGAATCCAACCAAGAGGAGGAGGGTCTGTCTACCAGGGGCCAGGGTTGACAGAATTAGAGACGAAGTAGATAGGATTGATGTTGCCTCCCGTCATTGATGTTGGTGGTGATGATAGGGGGCGATGACTCATATAGGCCCAATACGAGAGTACCTGACCTTTTGGAGAGATATAGGGGGTTAATTAGGTCCCTGAAGGCAAGGTCAGATAGGTCTTTAGTTCTAGGTATTACCAGTACCCTTAGGCATGGTTTGGGTCTTAAGATTGTCAAAAACAATATTTTTGAATACTAAACGAAGAGATTTGTGCTGATGGAAATGTACCCTTCGTGAAGCTGTGGTCAGAAATTAGTGATCCTAGCCTTTTTATAAAAGATGGGGGTGCATTTTAATGAAATAGGGAATGCTAGGCGAGGTAGGTTAATCGATGAGAATGTTCGAAAGCTGTATAGGTCAAAGCCTTCTTTAAATGTTGTGGGTCTGGGAAACGCTGGCCTGACATGAAAAATAGTTTAAAAACGCCCATCCGTGGTAAAAAATAATTTAAATCTCTTTTATTGTAACGCGCTGTATTAGAAATAAATTGAATGAATTTAAGGTGATAATTTATTCCAGGAACTATGATATAGTTGCTATAACCAAAATGTGGTTAAATACTGTGACTCAGGACTTGTTGGGGGAACTTGATATAGCGGGTTTTGAACTTTTTACTAATGATAGGTTACATAGGATTGGTGGTGGTGGTTTGCTGTACACTCATAATTCCCTTAGGGCTATCGAGGTTAAGATAGATTTTCTGGCAGCAATTAATGCGATATGCATTGAAGTTAGGGTGTGTATTAGCTTTAATTTTGTTGTTTATAGACCTCCTGTTCAACCCCTCGATACCGATACTAGATTTTACTCACTTCTTGGTAACTTTATTAATAATTGGGATAGTATAATTGTCGGAGACTTTAACTGCCCTAATGTTAATTACAAGATTTTTACTGGTAATGATGAGGGTTTGAGACTGATTGAGTTATGGAAGATAAGTTTTTACGACAGATGGTTACCAAACCAACGCGTGGTGACAATATCTTAGATGTGGTAATGATGAATAATGATAATATAGTTGAAGGTTTAGAAGTAGGTGAGAGTTTGGGATGTAGTGATCACCAAATTGTTAGGTTTAAGCTATTGACAGAAAACAGTAAGGATAGTAACGTAATAGAAGTCCTTGATTTTTGTAGGGCTAATTTTGATAGTTTTGTGGACAGGATGAGAGTAGTGGACTGGGATAATTTATTTAGGGGTAATGACGCAAATTTTCATTGGGAGGCATTTAAAGAAAATGTTATGAATATTGAAAGGGAGTTTATTCATCATAAGCCCAAGCATGCTAGAAATCATGGTAGGCCCAAGTGGTGGACTAGGGAAATAGGCGAGTTCATAAACGAGTGTAACAGAGTGTATAGGACATCATCTAATCAGTTTGGCTTTAAAAGGTCCCACTCAACTGACCTGTGTATCTATGTACTTAAAGAAACAATATCTAAATACATTGACAGTAATTCAACCATTTATAGCTGTTTCCTTGATATAAGTAAGGCATATGATAGGGTGAACCACAATATTTTATTTGCAAAACTAGAAGACAGGAAGGTTCCCATGTACATATTAAATTTATTGAAATTTTGGTATTCCTACCAATCTTTCACTGATAGGTGTGGCAATGTACTATCCGAGTGTTTTGGCTCCTTGCTCTCTCCTATGCTGTTTAATGTGTATATTGACAGATTAATTGCTTCACTTAATGAGGCAACAGTGGGATGTTGTATAGATAACACAAGGATAAATAACTTAGTTTATGCCGATGATATGGTGTTAATAAGTCCTTCTGTTAAAGGTCTGGATCAGCTACTAAATGTCTGCGAAGTGTATTCGCAGAAACATGATATTCTTTTTAATGTTACAAAAACTTAAGGTTATGCAATTTCATCCTAAAAGCTGTAATCAGCCAGCTGATACAAGGTTTAAAATGAATGGTGAAGTAATTGAGGAAGTACAAGAGTTTAAGTATTTGGGTCAAACTATTACCACCTCCTTGAGTGATGACTCGGATATAAGAAAACAATCTCGAAGCCTGTGTGCTAAAGCGAATATGACCATAAGGAACTTTCGTTTCTGTACAAGTGAAGCTGAAGACCCATTTCGTACTTTGTGCAGTAATATATACGGTCAGCAACTCTGGGTGAATTATAAAAAAAGGTTTTGGCAGAACCCTAAATTTGCTGTACAACAGGTCTTTTAGACTAATAAATTACCCTGAGATGCTCAGCTTCGCAAATGTTTGCTACCCGCAATGTCCTGAGCTTCCCGGAGGTAACAAGATGTGCTCAACACAGTCTAATGCAAAGAATTAAAAAATCAACCAACCCGATCATCCAAGCTATCCATGAGTCCTGCCATTTATCCTCTAAGCTATGGACTTCTTGGGACGAAAACGTCTGTCTGTAGCTCCACTTAACTTTGACAATACAGTATTATTTCTAATCAGTTGTGTATATTTCTATCCTGAGTATATGAACTGTCATTGTATTAATAATATTTGTCATATGGACTATAGTCTGCCAATAAACATTTTCATTTTCATTTAGCGCAATGGCACGGTAGCTAACTTTAATAGATACTTCAGGCTTAGATGTCAGGTTAAAAGATCTGCGAGGAATGCTAAGCGTAATTTAGAGATACTTATAGCTGCGGATAGTAAACATAATCCAAAAAAGTTTTTTGACTACGTCAATAATCGTAAGCTGATAAAAGATAACATACGTCCTCTAGTGGACATTAACGGCGCTTTGGCTTCTGATGCTCAGGCGATGGCAGGTATTTTTAACAACTTTTTTGTGACAGTTTTTACCACTGAAGACATGAATAATGTCCCTGACATGGATGATATTGTTCCACTTAGTAGCGAGACTATTTTGAATGAAATAACTGTTTACGAGGGTGAAATTGCACATTATATTGGTAAGCTAAAAGTGAGCAAGGCTCCAGGCCCTGACATGCTTTATCTTAGACATTTGAAAGACGTTATCATAGGCCCCTTAACAAAAATGTGTATATATATCAGGTCATCCTATAAGTAATGTTTTTTACGATAGATTAAGTTTAAACTAGTCCTACTCGGTTTAAGCATAATTTTCCAAAGGTTTTATATATAAGAGGAGATCTATCGTGTTTTGCAACATACTTTACAGACCTTGACCAGTGAAGGCGTGTTTTTTGCTTTATGTGAACCCCTCATAAATATGGCGGTATCAGAAGAGCATTTCAGGCATATAATGCTTTACGAGTTCAAAAAAGGGAATAGTGCTACTGAAGCAACGAGAAACATTCAGGTTTATGGCAACGATATTCTGCATGTGAGGAAATGTCAAAGATGGTTTCAAAAGTTTAGGAATGGTGACTGCTGTTTGACAGATGCAGCACGCTCTGGACGCCCTGCTGAGTTTGATGATGACCTGCTGTTAACCGCACTTGAAGAAGACTGTTCAACAACTGTTGAAGAATTGGCCCAGAAACTCGATTCATCCCTGTCCACCATCCATCGACATTTGCAACAACTCGGGAAAGTGCCTAAGTTAGGAAAATGGGTGCCACATGAATTGTCGGTCGACAATCTGAGGGTGCGGGTAAACATTAGCACAGCGCTTCATTCTCGTGAACTCCAAGATCCATTTTTGCACCGTTTAGTGACTGGTGATGAAAAGTGGATACTGTACCAGAATGTTAAGCGCGTTGACAATGGGTTTGTGCCAGAGAACCAGCGACACCACAGCCAAAACCAAATCTTCACCCTCGGAAGGTGTTGCTTAGTGTTTGGTGGGATAAAGGTGGTGTAATACACTTTGAAACCTTACCACACAACCAAACAATCACCGCTCAAGTCTACTGTCAACAACTGGATCGATTGAACACTGCACTAAAAGAAAAGAGACCTTCTTTGGTTAATTGGAAAAGAATCGTGTTCGACAACACACATCCTCATACTGCTCGGATCACTTCCGCAAAATTTGAGGAGTTTGGGTGGGAAATACTTCCACATCCTCCATATTCTCCAGACCTTGCGCCTTCAGATTACACAGGCCTGCAAAATTGAGGGTCCTAAAAACTTTTTTGAAATTGTATGCTGGTTTTATAGGAATTTGGGGTGCTAAATCCAAAAATGGCCTCAGATTTGCTCCATCACGTATAGTTTTTTCACAATTTGCTATGACGTTTTTATGTTGTAATATGTTACTGAATAAAATAAGTAGTGAAGAATTACCACATGAAACCTATTTCCTGACTATTTCTGAATATATTTATTTTAAAAAACTATAAAACTTGGATACTTACATCTTTACTTAGTGGAATGGCTTAGTAGTCTCATTTTCTTTTGCCAGTGAAGCTGCGCCTGTTGCATTTCCTTTTGTGCGCTCCTTCCAGATTTTCACGATGCAGCATCCAGCAATAATCCCCCATCATATTAACGTTCCACCGGCCTTGATATCTCTTTTCCATCTCCTTAATGTCTTGATGGAAATGTTCTCCCTGTTCCTCACTTACTGCACCTAGATTTTCTGGGAAAGTCCAAGTGCATTCAAGAAATGAATTTTGATACTCATTGAGCATCCCAAAGCTTTGAATTTCTCCAGCATGTTTTCAACAATGAGTGCATATTCAGGGTCCTTATTATTCCCAAGGAACTTAGTAACCACACTTTTGAAGGAATTCCAGGCCTCTTTTTCTACTTCAGTCATCGTAGACAAGAAGTTTCCATCTGACAGCAGTCTTCTAATGTCTGGGCCTACAAAAATACCTTCTCTTAATTTTGCTTCTGATAGGTTAGGGAACTTCTTGCAGAGGTACTTAAAGCATTCTCCACTTTTTTCTAATGCCTTAACAAAGTTTCATAAGGCCTAGTTTTATATGAAGAGGTGGTAGAAGTGCTTTCTTTGGGTCAACAAGATTTTTACGCAAAATATTCTTGCTTCCAGGTTCTAGAGATCTTCTTTGTGGCCAGTGTTTTTGCTCCCAGTGTTGACTCTGCTCTGCTATCCCATTCACAAAGGAAACATGGGAACTTAGTATATCCTCCCTGCTGCCCCAGAAGCATGTACAATACCTTAAGGTCTCCACAAATCATCCAGTGATGATCATAATATTTTATCTTTGTAAGAACCAATTCCAAATTCTCATAACTTTCTTGGAGATGTACTGAGTGACCAACAGGTACAGAGGTATACTTGTTCCCATTGTGCAAAAGAACAGCTTTTAGACTTCTTTTAGAAGAGTCAATGAAAAGTCTCCATTCATCCGCTTTGTACTCAATGCCAAATGCCTGTACCAAACCATCAATATCACTACAGTAAACTAAATTGCCCTCATGTGAAAAGTAGTGAATAAACTCCTTTTCTCTTCTTCTATACAAATATATCGATGTTCCAGCTGATAATAAATTTTTCTCTTAATCTGGAGCCTAAGAGTTCAGCAGATTCCTTGGATAATCCCAAATCTCTCACTAAATCGTTTAGTTCAGATTGAGTGAACAACTGGGGGTCTTGACTTCTTCCTATATCACACTGAACCAGTGTTACTAGGCAAATCTTCCAATGTTTCTGGTGGAAGCGGAACTGGAACTTCTGGCCCATGAGGAACAGGTCGAAAAGCTGATGGAAGATTTGGATAGAATATGGCTTTCTTATTTTTTGAGTTATAGCCTTTAACATCACAAGAGCAAAAATAGCAGTCATCACAGTGATTTTTTGGCTCCCTCCATACCATTGGCACACCAAATCTGAATGCTTTCTTTTTGCCTTTACACCATTTCCTTAGATCCTCTATGCAAATAAAACAAAATTTGTGTGGTGCCCATGGTTTGTCTTGGTCTCCTAGTTTCATTCCAAAGTAGGCATGGTACACTTGCCTAATAAAATTTGTTACGTTTCTTTGATGTTTCTTGATCACAAATTCCCCGCGTATGTAGCAGAAGCTGTCGGGACTGTTGACACATCCACGGCTAGCCATGATTCACAACTTACTACAGTACCCAGAATACAATAAGAGTCTTGAATTTAATTTAATAAAAGCTAAATAAGGCTTTCCGGAAATCTGGCATTTTCTCGAAGTCGCTTCACAAAAAAAATCGAATTTGTGAAATACCTTTGTGTCGTATGACATTTTTATTGTTTTTTTCGAATTCAGCACACAAAAATACATTGTAAACAGCTAAAATTATGAAAAAAGTTTTTCCATCGCAGGCCTGTGTTATCATCTCTTCAGGAGTCTGCAAAACTATCTTGATGAGAAATAGTATACTTCTTTAGATGACCTGCACACCAGTCTTTGCACGTTTTTTGCCTCAAAACCGCCTGAATTTTATAAACATGGCATTGAAAAGCTTGTAGGACGTTGGCAGAGTGTCATTGATTCCGATGGAAAATATATACTAGATTAAAAAGTTTCAGTCAAGTGTTTTTTGTCCTTCAAATTCCGATCTAAAAAGCGACATTACTTATGGGATGACCTGATATATACTGTGTGTATATATATATATATTTGTGTGTGTGTGTATATACTGTATATATATATTACATATATATATATATATATATATACATATATATATATATATATATATATATATATATATATATATATATATATATATATATATATATATATATATATATATATATATATATATATATATATATATACAGGGCATCCCAAAAAAATGTACACACACTTTAACAGTTGATAGCTCAATTGATGTTTCTTTCTTTCTAAGTTAAACCCATTAGAATTAATAATGGCAGTCAGACTAAGCTTTGAACAAAGGAAATTCATTCTAAAATGCTACTAGAAGTGTGAAAACGCAGTTGAAGTGCAAAGACAGTTTAGGAGGGAGTTTCAAACAGATCCACCAACGCGACTTACCATCACTCGAATTAGAGATAAGTTTGAAGCCGATGGAACTGTTCAGAATGTCCACAAGAAGCGTTCCGGAAGACCACGGACATCGACAAGCCCCACAAAGCAAGAAAGAGTACTGGAAACGTATCACCAAAGTCCAAGAAAATCTGTGCGGCAAGCGAGTCGTGAGGTAGGAATTTCAGAATCGTCTGTCCAACGCATTTTGAAGCGCTGTCAATGGAAAAGTTACATTCCAAGATTAGTCCATGCTATTAATGAAGATGATCCGGACCGAAGAGTGGAGTATTGCGAGTGGTACTTGGCACGATGTGGATGTGGATTGGACGAAGGGGTTTCGTAGAATACCCTCCGCGTTCACCAGACCTCACACCACTAGACTTTTTTTTATGGGGATACTTAAAAGACAAAGTCTACGCTATAAAACCTGCAACAGTCGCTGAATTGAGAGCAGCCATTGAACGAGAATGCACACAAATACCAAACGAAATGTTTCGTGATGTTTGCGATTCCATTGCTTCGCGTTATCAGCAGTGCCTGGACCAGAACGGACGTCAGTTTGAAAACAGGCGTTGACAAAACAATTAAATAATGTCTGTAGATTCTATTACATTTTGAAAATGAAATGTATTTTAATAAACACTGCCTTTATAATTATTTAAAGTGTGTGTACATTTTTTTGGGACGCCCTGTATATATATATATAACCTTACCTTACAACCTTACAAGGGTTCCGCGTGATGATTCCTCATTTCGCGAAGGTCAAGCTCCCCCCCTCTCGAGTTGGCCTGGTGAAGTAGTAAGTTGGATTCTTGCGCGCTCCACCTCACATACCCAGGTACACCTGGCTCATCGGGGATTGTTCTGAGCCAGGTGTCTAGGCTTCTTTTGAAGATTTCCACTGCAACTCCCTTCGTATTTCTTAGGTCTTTGGGCAACTGATTAAACAGTTTTGGTCCTCTCACTTCAAAACTATTTTCTTTCAGGGTTAAGGATGTTCCCTGTCTCACCTTCAATTTTGGAATATGACACAGTCTACCGCTTCTACTTTCCACCATTGGTTGGGGAGTTATGGGATTCAGAGTAAGATTAGGGACTAGTTTCTCCATTATTTTACAAGTGTAAATAATGGTGTATCTCTCTCTCCTCCTTTCCAGTGAATATAGGTCTAGTTCTCGTAACCTTTCCCAGTAATTTAGTTCTTTGCACCCATTGATCTTGGCTGTGAAGCTTCTTTGGATCCCCTCCAGCTGTCTAATGTCTTCTTTTTTATATGGGGACGTTAGGACCAAGCAGTATTCCAATTTGGGTATTATCAGGGTTTTCAGTAGAGGAATCATTACATTCTTATCCCTTCGTTTAAAGGTTCTCAATATCTGACCCGTTATTCTTTTTGCTCTGTTTACTGCTATCTTATTTTGTGTTTCAAATTATCTGTCATTACAACCCCAAAATCTTTTGCTCTGGAATTTCTCTGAATTTCCTGTCCATTTGGGGTATAATATTCCATGGACTTTAGGTCTTCTCTTTTTCCGTACCGTAATAGCTGAAATTTCTCGGTGTTAAACTTCATATTGTTGTCTTCAGTCCACTTGTAGATTTTGTTTATGTCGGTTTGTAGAGATCCTATGTCTTCTGGGTTTCTTATTTTTCTACTGATCTTTGTGTCATCCGCAAAGGATGTTACTGTGCTGTCTCTGGTAACGTCCTCATCTATGTCAGTTAGCATGATTATGAAGAGTAGTGGAGCTAATACTGTTCCTTGTGTTACCGAAATGATGACCTCTGATTCTGATGAAGATACTCCTTGTACTGTAACGACTTGCCTCCGCTCACTAAGGAAATTATATATCCATTTCCCTACTTTTCCTGTTATTCCCATATATTTCAGTTTATGTATTATGATTCCGTGGTCACACTTGTCGAACGCTTCAGCAAAGTCTGTGTATAGTACATCATAGTTTTCATTACTTTCATGTGAATCAATAATGTTGTTGTAGTGTTCCATTAGTTGTGATAGGCATGATCTGCCTGACCGAAACCCGTTTGGTTATCATTGAATTTTTCTGAGTTTCCAAAAAGTCAGAGATTTTGTCTAACTATTCTTTCAAATATTTTAGTGAGATGAGATGTAAGCGATACTGGCCTATAGTTTTTGGCCTCGGATCGATCTCCTCCTTTATATATTGGGACTATGTTCGCGCTCTTCAGGATGCCCGGTATTTCTCCCGTGTCTAATGATCGTCTCTATCCAGTATAGGGGCTCAGCGATTGCATTCTTGCAGTTTTTGATCAGTGTGGCATTCCATTTATCCGGTCCTGCCGCTGAGTGTGTTTTTAGTTTCCCTATGGCTTGTGTAATATCATCCGTCGTAAAGTCGAAATCCGTTATACTTTCCCCTTGTGGTTCTTCTTCAAAGAACGCGTTTCTATCGCATATCAATTTGTCAGTTTTTGGGATACTGAAAGATGATTCATACTGAGCTTTTAATATTTCAGATACTTCTGTTAGATCATCAGATAAATCACTGTTCTCATTTTTTAAAGGTCCGATAGTCGCTTGGTTTTTCGACTTTCTTTTGCGAAATTATAGAAGTACTTTGAGTTAGCCTTTATCGCTTCTATAGCGTCATCTTCTCTTTTCTGTATGCTTCTCGATTAGTTCCTGTATGACGACATCGATACTTTGTAGTTTATCATTTAATATTTTTCTGATGTTGTTATCTTTACAATTACTTAATTTTGCAGTCACTCTTTTTCTCTTTCGGAACAATGCCCTCTTTGTCTTTCGAACCTGCTTCTCTTTCCTCTTTGTTGTATCTTTGGGACATGTTTTTCCACAATTTCTAACGTCTTCTCTCTAACGTCATTAGCATCTCTTCCGTTGTCTTGGCCTCGAAAATGGTTTTCCAATCTATTACTTCCATGCTGGATGTCACATCTTCCCAGTTATAGCTTTGGAGTGAAAATTAAAAATTTCGAATTTGCTTCTTTCTGTTGTGCGTGTTCTTTCCTTTCCTGTTGCCTTTATATTAGTTATTTCAATGATATTGTGGTCTGATATCATAGTTGGGGATATTTCTACATTATCAATTAGATTACTGTTGTTTGTGAATACCAAATCTAGGCAGTTGTTTTTTCTTGTGTTTTCTGTTATTTCTTGCGTTAACATAAATTCATCAGCTAAAGCTAGTAGCATTTTTACCTGCTCCTGGTCTTCTCGTGTGCCCCCCTTGTCCTGGTGTATACATATATTTTTTCCTATCCTTATATATTTCATGAATGGGAAATTAAAATCACCACAGAGAAAAATATTTGGGGTTGGAGAGTGTAGATCTTTTACTAAGTTTCTTACCTCTGTAATGGAATCTGAAAATTTTGAGGTTGGCGTGTTTGGGGGTCTGTACATTACAATTGGTACCATGTTTAATTTTTCAATTTTTGCTGCTACACATTCTACGTAGTTGTTTGGGTACTTATAGCCATTTCTGCTATGTGCCTTTCGCGTGTGTAAATAGCACATCCTCCTTTACGTCTCACTGTTCTGTCGGCTCGGAGGATGTTATAGTTGTCAATTTGTATTTCTTTTTTGTCAATACAGGACTCACAATTTTCACAGTTCGCCTGGCAGTCCTTTAGATGAGTTTCCGTGAGGCATGCAAAGTCTGCTCCGGCTTCTTGCATGAGTCCTTTCAGGTATGCAACTTTGTTCGTGGAATGGTTTGATTTAAGGCCCTGTATGTTGGCTAGGATTATTTTTATTTTTTCTCTTTCTTTTTCGCATACAGGTGGTTCCGCTTTGTTTTCCAATGGGGGTGCCGGTTTCGTTGCCTTGTGGTCCTCCGAGAATTTACCTCTTTTTATCTTTGTCGGTACCTGTTGTCCCGATAACGCATGAAGTGTCTTTGTTCGTACCTTCTGTCCGGCTCTCGGATTTCTATATTTATATTTGTCAGCTGGTTTTGTAATTGCTGGAGAGTATTTAGCAGCTGAAATGTGTTGGCTGCGTCTAAAAAATTGCCACTCTTCTTTGATGTTCGTTTTTTCTGTTCCCTCGTTGCGTTCCTTTGAGGGTGGTGGTATCGGCATTTTTTTTCGTATTTGCAACTCCCATATCTTTCATAAGTGTTGCAGACCGTAAGATGGTGGAACATGCATTTCTTATCAAACTTGCAGTATCCACTTGTGTAATGCATCTTGCATAATGTGGGATGTGCATATATGCATTGCCCATCCCGATATCTGCAGTTTCCTTTCGCGTAGTATTTGCATACGATATTTTCTACGCTTCTGCTTTTTCTTATTTTTTTCCAAGTTCTTAGTTTTGGTATTATCATTATTTTTCTTTGGCTGTTTATTTTCTACGTTTTTAGTTATCTTTTTATCATTTCGCTCGTTGGACCGTTTGTCTACTTCGCCACTTTTACTTATTTCTTTCCTTTCATGTATGTCTTCCTTCCGTATTATATTGTTTATATCGTTATTTGTTATTAAATTATTGTTCGTTTTTATGCTGTTATTCGTTATTTCGTCTTCTCTCTCATCCACCCAGTTTTTCGTTGGGACCATTCCGGACCCATGTGTCCCCATTATTTCATTCTTTTTTGTAACTTTCGAGTCTCCATTTCTTTAAAGGCCGCGAAAGAATTTACGGTCTGTGTACACGCGCCACATAGAAATTTGATCCCCACGACGTGTTTCGCGTTCGAGACAAAAGTTATTTCCCTATCATTCCAATTCATGCAGTTAAAGTCGTTTAATCGTTGGCAGAGATCACATCTAATCGCTAGGCTTTCCGTTGTTACTAAATTGCACAAATTACAGATTAAGTGAGAATTTGGACCCATATCCATGCTATTCCTTAATTAGCGTAAGAAGAAATACCCACACAAATTCTTTATTTATTTTTATTCCTGTTTCTTTCCTTTTGATGGTCGAGGGTTTTCTGACCTTTGCGTTTTATGACATTTTTCCTGCTTTGTTTCGAACTTTCTCGAATGCCAATCGTATTTCGTTTTGAATATATACGTTAAAATTGGTGATAAATTATGTAAACTGTATTGCACTTTCTTAATTTTAATGAATTTCACTTTATAATTTATATGCACGGATTCACTGATACTTTATACACTTTCGGGTGCAAACGGAATAAACCGCCGAGTAGATTATTCCTTTCTAATTTGGGTGTTAAATAGAGAGAGCAAAACAACACGTCCATTCACCACAGGGTACAAGCAACATATATATATATATGTGTATATATATATATATATATATATATATATATTATATATATATATATATATATATATATATATAATATAATGTGTGTGTGATTCTCAAATACAAGTTTTCATATAAACAACGATGCTAGTGACGTCTGGCAGTGCAGAGACTCCGTTGAGTGGTGGGTTCGAATCCGAGTGTCGCCCAGAGTTAGGCGGTTGTCTTTGCTGTGGCTTCCGTATGGGGATAAAGAGGGCAGAGCAGAAATCTTCATTTTTGCTTCTAGCAAAAATAATTTCAAAGATAGATTTTGGGGACTCCCACATTTGGCGTCTTTTAAACTGCTGTAACACTAATGACGGATCGAGGCTCAGCGAGCGCGAAGGACGTCCTCAGATTACGTTTTTCTAAGATAAGTATAGGAGATAAAGAGAGCAGAGCAGATATCTTAATTTTTGCTTCCAACAAAAATAATTTTTAAGGTAGTTTTGCAGCATTCTACGTACTTAAATCCTCTTTTAACCCACTGTAAAACATTAAAAAAACGATCGAAAGTCAGGAGCTCGTCCCTAGAGGAGCGAGCGAAGCGAGCCCCCTCTTGTTGTTGTTATTTTTATTTTTTTTCCAAAGGGCCGTTTTGGATCTGCATTACTTTGGTGTTCACAACAGCGATCGCAGGAAATTTGTCAAATTATCTCCAGACGACTCATTCGTATAAATGGAGATACGATTTCCACAAAGGTATGATCACCACCAGACTATGCAAAATCAGACACTTGTAGTTTCATTCCCCGTCGAATGGGTTCGATACTTAAATTCCAGACCAGAAATGTTCATCAGTTACTACCAGTACCTACATTTAATCATGGAAATAACTGGTATGATAGTACTATACTGTACTTATTAATTGATGCACAATTCTTAAAGAAATCGGGAACTTGGGAATAATTCAAGAATGTGTTTGGCAGATATTAACTCTGTACGTGTACACCTTGTGCATGAATTTCACTGATGCTATTTCATGGTTGAGTGGAGCATATTGGAAATGAGTAATATTGTTCATAATAGTGAACTTTGTATAAATAAAGTAAGAACCTTATGAATAAACAAGAACAGATTTTTGTTCGCAGATCTTATAGGATAAAAAATATATATATATTGATGATGATAATTAGCATTCTCGATATAGAATAGTTTTACATTTAAAAGTGAAAAAAATGCAAATACGCAAAGGCTTTTTATCAAACGTGTAATTAATACTGAAACTGACACACTCCAAACCATTTCTTTTCTAGATACTTCAAAACTTGAGCAAAGTATTTTCGTGTATATTTATCCAGTTGCCCCATTCGATGTTGAGTTAATTAGTTACGCTTTATTGGTTCTTCTTCTGATGAAGAAATTTTGTATCTATATTCTGCAGTTACGTTGGCGACGTCTTCTATTTTCTCGTACGCGTGGTTGGTTCCTTTGGTGATTTGGAGCGTCCTCCTGTGGAGGGGTTCAAAAGCCAGTATTTCTCTCCTCGAATTGATCTGCCTTTACGGTTATTCTCTAGCAGTTTTCGTTCCTGTGTCGGTAAGTTAGAAAATTAAAGATAAATCACAATGTTTTAACAATAAGAAACAAAACTTTTAACTCAACTTTTAGAAAGAGTTAAGTATTATAATGGTTGGTGGAAGTGAAGAAGGTATGGAGCCAATGTTGCCAAGGTAAACTACGGTTAAATTATTATTATTATTATTATTATTGGTAAATCATACTTGTTAATTATTATACATATATTAATTACTGGGCGCCCTGTTGGCTCTGGTTACGGTGGCGGACTCTGAGTGGTGAGGCTTTGGTTTCGTTCCCTCCTACTGGCTCCTGGGTTGTGTTGAGTTGGCCGGTCACCTTATCATTGCTCGGACTAAAGGTGACCCTTGCGGCACGCACACCCAACGTTATGGGGAAACGTGCTTCCTGGATGTCACCTTTTTTTATTAAATAAACATATTAAGTATGTATAAGTAATATTTACTTGTCTGCGTAGCTCCTGTGGATGATTCCTCTAAGATGGCTTCAGTGGTGTCTTGGGATCGTCGCTTCTGTGCTGAGTGGAAGCGTCCTAGTTCGAACCATCCAACCGGCCATCTCGCACGAGGCCAAGAAGATCGCCCTCGGCCTTGCCGTCTTCATCCTCGTTCTCCATGCCGCTCTTGCCCTCGGATTCATGGTGAGGAATAAAATCGGCTGAATCGAAGTGTTTTGATAAACGAATTTAAAAAAGATTCTAGTTTAGAGCATTCTGACTTTACGAAGTGTAGTACTGTTTTTGTGTAGGGGAAAGTAAAAGACTTGTGCATGTAGGTCCTCAGTAAACACTTTTCCACGAACGAATCACTGTCGTTCACTTCTGAGTCTGCATCAGTGTGGATGTGATAAATGGAAGAACTGTTTACCTGAGATGTCTTAGGTAGAAAGTATTGTATTGAATAATTATTAATTTCTGTGCAGAATGATGCCCACAGTAGTAGAATATAGATTTTTCAGTTAGATTAATATATAATTACGTGTTTCAGCTATACTTCTTCTACCCTCCAACTACAAACACAGGCAATATGTCCATAACGGAGGCGGCGCTAGTGAATAAATCCAATGTTTCCGAATCTCTTTCTGCTAATGAGAAAGAAAAAGATTTGCCTAAAAATCAGGCGAGAAGCGAAGAGAGCAAAGAGAGTGCGGCCAAAGTCGATGTAGACAAAGAAAAAGAAATACTGGAGAGGGAAAACCGAATTGTAAATAAAGGAGAAACTCCGAACAGTGATAAGCCGACTAGAGAATCGAAATCTTCCCCGAACCAACAGGAAATAAGTAAGCAAAATTTGGCCATTAAAAAGAAAGATACATCAAAAACAGAAACGGAGGAGAAAAATTCGATTGTGGGAAAAGGAAATAAAAATGTTGCAACAGAAAAAATCAGTAAAACTCCGACAGATAAAACTGAAACCAAAATCTTAACTGGTCCAAAAGATCCCGTAAACAGTACACTGGCCTCTTAGATAATATTTAAACGATATACTAGAATGTCTTACAAGGATTTTGAAATTTGAAAGTGCAGTAGTATTTACCATATATATATATAATATGATGGATAAAACCACGAAGGAAAGGAAACACAAAATGGTGCTCAAGCGCTTTCGTCTAATGACATCCTCAGGAACACTCATTAGACGAAAGCGCTTGAGCACCATTTTGTGTTTCCTTTCCTTCGTGGTTTTATTCATCATAAATATTTTTCACGTGTTACCTCGTGAAATAATTTTCATATATATATATATATATATATATATATATATCGGTAAAATCACAAATAACACGTGATCTTATTAATAAGCAAACAACCACCACAGGGAAAAGGGAAAAAGGAAACGAATTCTTATTTCTTTTTTGTCCTTGAAAATGTGAATATATCACGAAAGCGCTAGGAATTCGTGTTTCTTTTTTCCTTTTTCCTTTTTCCCTGTGGTTGTTTGCTTACACACACACACACACACACACACACACACACACACACCTAAGCGCCAAAATTAAAATTCGTCAGAAATCGCCTCTCAAAGTTCAACAATATTCTGGCAATAGTATCTGTTATTAATTGAGCTAGAACGTTCATTTTTGGCTAAATTAGAGTTCTAAGTATGCTAATGAAGATGTTGATGAGTTTTTGGAATAGATTTTCATATTTTATATATATATATTTTTTTTCTTATGCCGAACTTTGGGTGAACTTTTGGCTGGCGATAGAGGTGAAAAAAGTAGCTTCATAAGGTTTTTCAACCATACTTCTAGTGTCGTAGGTCATTATAACCAAACCACGCGATAGAGGAGGGTGAAAATAGTGATATCCATCAAAAACACGTTTTCGCCTGTGGTGGCGCTTAGGTACCTTAAGACGCGCGACCCTTTTATATATATATATATATATATATATATTATATATATATATATATATATATTATATATATATATATATATATATATTTATATATATTATAATATATATATATATATATTATATATATATATATATATATATATATATATATAATATATATATATATATATATATACACTACCCAACAGTTTCTGCATTCCATTTGTTTTTCCTTAACTAAAGACACCACTACTGAATTCCGTTTCAACGTTTATTCTAAATAAAATTTGACATCATTTACACCAGCTACATTCTTTATAATAATGTAAATAAACAAATTTTGGAAGATTTCATCTTAAATGAGTTTTGTCCGCATTATTTTTTTGCTTCCTCCTCTTCAGATATTCAACAAGGTTCAGAACCTTGCAGGGTTTTTAAAGTCTCTACCCAGTAAAAATTACATAAATTAATTGTATTAACGCTTTTTGAACTGAATGGGGAACATTTCTGGTGTGGTTCCATGAGTAAATATATTTCCCGTGGAGTTAAGAGTTTCATTGTATTTCCTATTGGATAGTGACTTTTCAGACGCTGTATTTGTGCAGTTCTAATATCTCTACACGGAAAAATTTATTTTTGTATCACTTTTAATATTACTGAACATTGTCAAGGAAACTACATATTGTACATTAAAAGAGGAAAAGTAATACTTATTACGTACCTTACATTTAGAAATCATGAAGCCACTTGGGGTCTATCAAATTGAAGTGGGCACAAAGAACCTTTTAGTTCTTGAAATGAACTTAAGACTAGGGCATGGTTAATTAATCATTTTTAGGAAAAGTGATGACTGATGAAATTTTCTAATTAACCAATAATTAACTGATTAAAATGATTAAACATTAAATACTTCTGAAAAGAGTAAGAAAGCTTTGTTGTTTCTGTTGCGTGAAAGAAGACAAGAAAACATTTTGCTCAAACATTGTTTGCTTTAGTTCAAGAAATCAGGCATGGCCGGATTAGAGTTTATACATGCAAAAAGTTGCCAAATTCAAATGATACATTACAAAATTTAAGGTAAAATAATGAAGAAATTATGAGAAAAATTGATCATTTCCCATCATTTTCTAAAAATAGTTTGATTAACCCTTTAAGGACTAGTCCGCAGCATATGCGGTCACACTTGTTACCAGAACGTATAGGTTTCATTGTTATTCAAAACTAACAATATTATAGTAACTAGTCACTGAAATGATACACATTTTGGGTTCCTTTCTCAACAACTAAATGACATCTATATATAAACATGTAGAAACATTTATAGAAACGAAGCATTGTAGTACAATTTATATTATTTCTGGTGGACCTTAAGGTACCATCCGTCATTAAAGGGTTAATTAATGATTAAATTCGAAACTGATTAACTGATCAATTGGAACCATGCCCTACTTACGATAGGAAACGATTCACTACCATGAGTGGCTTCTTCACATTCTCTCCATTTCTCTACTCTTGCGTTTAATTCATTCCACTTTGCACTGATTTTTGTCCTAGCAGCTTTCACTTTTCCTCTGGCATGAATTATCATGCGATCATTGACATTTGGTCTTTAATTATTTAGTTTAAATAGTACACTAAAA